>OY821518.1:166314093-166451593 GCA_963682025.1 Cordilura impudica | reverse complement strand
TCTACTGAGTCAAAAGCTTTAGAGTGGTCCAATAAAGTCAAAAAAGCAATATTACCACTGTCAACGATATAACGAAGATCTTCCGATACATCAATTAAAGTAGTGATACACCCTCTTTTCCTGCGAAAACCAGATTGCTTAGATGATAAAAGATTATAATTGGATATATGTTCATTCATTTGTTTGCTCATAATTTTTTCGAAAACTTTCGAAAGAAAAGGAAGAACGGAAATTGGCCTGTATTCTTTATTAGATTTCGGCAAGGGAATTACTTTTGCCCATTTCCACAAATCAGGGAAAATAGATTTTGTAAAAATAGTGTTAAAAATATGAGTGATATAGGGTAAAACCTGTGGTAAAATAGCTTTAATAAATATTGGATTCATACCGTCTAGACCAATAGATTTTGACTTTATGGAAAGAAAAGCTTCCAGAACATCCTCCTGGTTAACGCGGGAAAAACTAAATAAAGAATCCAGATTGCAATATGGTAGATTTGCATAAGAGTCAGAACGAAGAGGAGTTGAGTCATTTGAAGTAAATTGTCTATTCAATTCATTTAGTTCAAAAGTGGAAAGATTTACCGATTCACTTTCATCTTTATAACCAATTT
Source organism: Cordilura impudica (assembly GCA_963682025.1). Taxonomy (NCBI): domain Eukaryota; kingdom Metazoa; phylum Arthropoda; class Insecta; order Diptera; family Scathophagidae; genus Cordilura; species Cordilura impudica. The sequence continues at coordinate 166,450,980 of OY821518.1, read as the reverse complement.
TGTTTATCTCTTTCCACATATCTTTAGTACCCATAGAATCTGAAAATACTCGACTATAAAAGCGTTGCTTAGCTAACTTTACTTCCCTAGTAACAGATCTACGTAGTGATTTAAAAATTTCATTTGACTGTGTAGTTTTATATCTTTTCTACTTATCATAAACAGAATTTCTTTTAACTATTAAATCAAGGCTTAGTAGAAGATTTAACAGTTTTCTTTCTAACCGGTACGTATTTGTAATATAGGTCTGGTAGCTTCATAAAAAAAGGATATCTGTTGGTTTAAATCCGGATTACTGTAGATACTGGTCCAATTGATTATATTAATTTCACTTAAAAGAGCATCATAATTAATATTCTTGTAATCACGGAAAGTAATATGCTGTGGTTTTTCATGTTTAAAATAAGGAAGGTTAAAGGTCATATAAATGACGTAATGTTTTGACAAATTAGGAGAAGAAAACTGGCCATGCAAAAGAACTTTTCTAATATCTGAGACAAAGAACACGTCAATAAGGGTACTACTCATTGAAGTGAAGTGAGTGGGGATAGTAGTGTTTACAGCTATAAGCCCAGTCGGTTGGAAAAATGAAATTAGATCAGAATCAATGAGCAAATCATCATTAGGCCTATATAAAACACCTATGAGACATTTGCTTACGTCACAAGGAAGTTCAATAAATACAAAATCATATTCTTCATCGATAGATTTGCAAACAAATCGAGAACGTAATTGTTTCTTGACATACATTGCAACGCCTCCAGCACGTTTACCAGTATTCCTATCAGCTCGAAATAAATCATAGCCGTCTACTTTGACCTGAAAGTTTTTTATCTTATTCGGATTGAACCATGTTTCAGATATACAAATTACATCAATTCCTGAGTTTTCAAAAATGTATCGAAATTCCTCAAATTTACAAAAAATACTTTGAGCATTTAAGTGACAAATTTTTAAACCTTCCTTTTGTTTACCAATTATACGAATCATAGAATGAGTGTTGTATTTGGAACTCGACCGAATATTAGAAGAAGTCATAATAAAGTATTAAGCAAATATCAACATCAAATAATAAATACTCAAAAAATTTAAAATAAAAAGCCATAATAAAAAGGAAAGATATAAAAAATACAAAAATAGAAATAGGTTATGGAAATAATTACGACAGTTTTAAATTTTAAAATATTACTCGCGAAACCCTTCTGCTACAGAAACTGGAAAGTTGTCACGTGTGTTTTTCGATGTTTCGATATTTTCCAGAAAAAACGCGCTATCGGATTAGAGCGTTTGGCATAAATACGGCCACGGCGGAGTGTAAACTGATGAGAGTAGTTTTTTCCGTTTTAACTTAATTGCTTCCTTAAGAAGATTGTGGTTAAATCTGGTTAGAGCTTCATTTATATAGAATGGTTCATTATAATCAAAACCAGCATGACAAAGGCGCAGAAGGTCTTCAGAGTTACGACGAAAAACAGCAGCTTGCTTCAAAATATAATTTTTCTCCTGAGCTGTTGACAATTTTATGGCAATAGTAGGATCAATAACGTCATCATTTTTACTATTGTTTCGAGAATTTTGAGGACGAGTTATTTTACTTATATTTGGAACAGTTGCATTAATGGTCTCACAAATATTCATAAATGTAGTGTGTAAGTTTTCATTTTCATAGTATGGAATGCCGTGAATTCGTATCTCATTAGCGACTTTAGTATGTTCTTGCTTGTCCAAAGATCGCTTTAAGGTATCAATTTCATTTTTAAGGTCAACAATTTGCGGAATAATTTGTTCTAGCTTGCTGACCCTGTCGGAAACAGAAAATATTTTTCCTCAATGTTGACAATTTTTGTTAATATACGCTCCTCAGACTCCTTTATTTTAAATGCAATGTTATTAGATATGTCAATTGACATTCTGGAAAAACGTTCTTCCATTAATAGCATAAGTTGGGAATCAGGATTCATTTTATGAAAAATTATAAAAAACAATTTAGTCACTAAATACCGTGTCGATAAAATATTATTCTGGGCCTTTTAAAAATACGGTTTGGGTATTAACAAAATGCGAAAATCTGGCAGCACCGTGTGTGGTGAATATAAAAACAGCTGGTATTCTTTTTATGTTTAATGGTATATATAATATTTTGTGGTTTTCCAAACAATTGAGTGGTTTGCGAACCAAAGTTCCAATAAATATAAATAAATTTAATAGAAAGTGACTTACTTTATTATTATAAAAAGTAAATAAAACACCATTAATGATACTGTGCAAACTTCAATACACTACACACTCCCGCTGGTTGATAACAAACAAAATGATGTGAAACAAGTCGTTGTAAGTTATACTTTTATTTAATAATTAATTATAACAAAGAGCGATACAAAAGAGCCGTGTTTATCACTATAGGGTTGCCATTTTTCATTCTTCGTTTTCCATTTTCTCATTTTCATTTTTCATTTTTAATTTCCCATTTTTAAATTTTCATTTTTCATTTTTATTTTTCAATAATTTATAATCAATTTTCATTTTTAATTTTTAATTTTTCATTTTCCATTTTTCATTTATCAATTTTCATTTTTCATTTCTAATAAATAAAAGTAAAATTAAAAACTAAATATTAAAAACAAAATTTAAAACACAAAAAACTAAAACTTAAATTAAAAATTGAAAACCTAAAAACAAAAAACTTAAATTAAAAACTGAAAACATAAAAACTAAAAACTTAAATTTAAAAATTGAAAAGCATATATAAAAAAATTTTTTGAAAATCGTTAATATTTGAAAACAAAACAAAATAAAATAAATATAGATTTGGTCTGGTGTAATAACAAATTTAGTAAATAAATATTAAAGTCTGAAAAGTGATAATTAAATTGCGATACTAAACATTAAAATTGGCTATAATTTTACTTAATAAGAAGCAAAAAATATATTGGAATAATTCAGTAGAAACAAACATATAGACCTGAATAAACGAATATTTTCTCAACTAAACCTAAAAAAATTGGTTTTGTGAATGAAAAAATGCTGTCAGCTCTAAAAAAAAAACTCTATTCAAAGTTAATAAAAAACAAGTAAGAGTGTTAAATTCGGCTGTGCCGAATCTTTGATACCCTCCACCTCGGTTTGAGTCTTGATAATAAATGTAAATGAAAAAGTAAACAATTTGTTAAACTTAATACCAAATTATTTCAGCAAATTCTTTGGGTTGGTATTCTTCTTTTCTATTATTTCGGATTTATTTCGGTGTTTGCTTTTTGGTCATCGTGGTTGCTGATCGGCATGCATTTTGGTTATATACCTATATGCATGCGTTTCCGGTTATATGACATAACTTCTCGTTTAATTTAGTTTTTGCTAATTAAATAGCTCGCCCTAACCTCCATTGCAAAGGTAATGGTTGTGTAGAGTGGCTATATGCATTAAATCGTGCTAATTGGAGATGGCTGTATAGTTTCTTTTAACTGGCCAAATATTTCTTCATTGTGGCCATATAGGTCGGATGGAGTAACAAAATAATAACCAAAAAAAAAGCTCTCTCAACTTTTTTTTTAAAATATTGCCATATTTTGAAAACATAGAGAATAAATTTATAATAATAAATAATCAAATTAGGGATGAAAAACGCAAAAAACGAAAAGTCCCAAACATTTTAAATAAAATAATTTAATGTTATCTTTATTTTCTGAAAAACTTCAAATTTTCATCCAAAAAAAATTGTGAAAATTTATATATAAAAAATAACATTCTCATAAAATTACGTTTACTTATGTAACAATTTTTATGTTAGCAATTCTTAAATATCATTTGAGGTTTTCTTAAATTCATTGAATTTAAATTAATATCGACAAATCTGTTTTTCTATTTATTTAAATTGTAAAGGAGTGGCATCTCTGTCAAAATAAGCGAAAAACACAAAGAATAGAAAAAAACAAATTACTTCGGGTTTGACAGGATGATTTTATGTTTATGTTTAATATCTTTATTTTTTTTTTTACTAATATTTCTGTTTATTTATTTGAAAATGAAATAATGAATTGAATATGCTATTTAATTTTTTTATTTATATAAAAAAGTTTTTTAATTAAAGCAAAATATTTTCACTATTTCATGATTTTTATTTATGTATGACGACATTTCAACCTAAAAATTTGAGTTTTTATCGATTGGATAAACAACACAAAAATGGTTGTCGTTTAGATAACAACAACAGCTGACTTTAACAATAGCGAATATCGTTTCAAAATTTTACTGATAATTTTGCAATTTTCTTTTTTTTTACAATTCGACTGTCGTTAAAAGAAGTTACTGAATCGCGGTACTGAAAAGTTATTAATATCTCCTGAATGGCAATATTTTTTTTAAATGTAAACATTTTTAAATGTAAAGATATTTCTAAATTTAAAATTATTATTTCCGACGTTTTGATATGATTTTCTGAAACTCAATTAATATTTTCTAATTTATAATTGGAAATTTTATTTTCAGTTTTTATTATAATTGATATGTTCTTAAATTTGAATGGAAAATTTAAAAAGTGAAATTTTGTATTTATGTGAATAATAATGCTTTATTAATTATAAACAATTTTTAAAAATTAGATGTAATCGCAATCAGATATTTTATAGGTAAAGCAGAATAATAATTCTATATAACTATGTAGAACTGTTTTGTAAGCAAAAAACTCATTGACGAACTCGGTAACTCTATTTTGTAAAGACAACAAAAAGTTAACCCCCCAATATCACATCACACTGAAATTGTAAAATCGTTGTGTACGTATTATCAACGAAAAATTGTTCGAATTAGTCGAATCCATCGCCATTAAATTTTATGCTCAAACATCTGACTGCAATCTCATTTTTAAAATGTTGTCGAAGCGTAAACTTGAAATAATTTGTATACTTCTCTCTCTTATTTTATTTTAAGTAGAGTTACCAAGTTTATTATACAGGCACATGTTTGAGGGAAAATGTTTACATTTATTATTATTAGTATTATTTTAATAATAGTTAATAATATTTATGCTCTATAATTAACAAACTTGCGTTTTTGTATGCGCATTTCAAAAAATAAATCATTATAATAGATTTAACAAGTTAAAACTTTAATTACAATTTTACAGAATCCAGTAAATTTGTATTAAATTTATAACAGGGTAACATTAATCATCGTTAGTGTCTGCCACTATTCGCACGAAAAATTTGGTGCCATTAGTGTGACCACTGCGGAAAATGTGTGTGTATTAGTAAAAAAAATGTGAGTGTATTGAGTTTTTCGAACTTGCAGTGTGATGTGAGATTGGTGGGTAATATGCCAAACTTATGTTCATATTTGTAAAAGAATAATGAAAAAACGTATGAAATAAAAGACCAACCCGTGTATACTCTTAACATTGTTCTGTATGATATCTAGTTGAAAATATTAACATTCATGTTAAAATAGAAATAACTATTGCAAAGCTAATTAGAACAAACAAAAATTATGGCGGCATCTACTGTGGCATAGTCACGCTGAGCAAAATGAAGTGACACTCTGTTAATACAAAAGAAATGTATTTTCCCCACAACAAAATACTGCAGAATTTTATGTAAATAAAATAACCGATTTATTTCTAACATGCAGTTACTATGAATATACATACATACATATATATAATATATGTACATTATTTGTATTATTTAATATGTGTATGTATGTATATTTAAATATTACACACAAAAAATACAACATCAAACGTTGTTTTTGTGTTTTTCTCTTTAAAGGTGCTATTACATGATGTGTTTTTTACATATGTACTGTCAAATTTTCCCACAACAAAAGTTGTACACATCGTGTGATACATATGAAACATTGTTTGTGTACAACACATGAGGAAAGTCACATGTACATTTTTCAATTAGAACAGGTTCTATTTTTGCATGACAAACATATGAAAATACAACACTGCTTGTGGCGAAAGAAAAACAGAGTAAATTTTAAAGATTAATATTGAAAAAAAATAAATTCTTTAGTATTAATTAACAATTAAAAAATAAATAACCTTTTTTTAACAATAAATTTTTGTAAATTCACAAATTAAATTAGCTGTTGTTTACATTTAGAGGTTATGTCAGACGGAAATACATATGCACGTGTGATAGCAAAAATTATGAATCGTATGTAAAAGACAATTTTGACAGACATGAGGAATTTCATATGGATAAAAAAGTGACAGTACATATGTAAAAAACATTTCGTGTAATAGCACCTTAAATAAATTAATACATAAATTTTTTTGCTAAATTTACATTTGGGCAATTCACAACAGGTGTTGTATATTGTATGTTGTATTGAAATACACAATACAATCATTTGTTGTGAACATTCAGTTGTATTTTCATATTGTAAAACGCTTTCTTTAGTAATTTTCGATCCAACGAGGAAAGATAACTTCGTCGCTTCTGCTATTTTGTATAAGAGAAAACACTTGTCAGTGTTTGCTTTTTGGTCGTGAGATATACCCTGGAGTTTTAGTTACGTACCTCTTGCATTTTAATTTAAAATGAAAAAAAAAAAAATGTTAAATGTTTTGGTTGGTACTGAAAGAGAAAATACATACTAAAAATATAAACATTAATTTTTATATAAATAAACTTATCGATGTATTTGCGTTATTTGCATTATTTGCCATATTTTATTTTACAATTATTTATGCTGATAATATTCTATGTATTTGTTTTTTCTTTTTCATAAAAACTGGCATTCACTTGGAACTGATATGTTATGATACAATATACAACATTTACTAAACATAGCAAATGAAGTTGGATCGTGTATCAGATTTTTCAGTGAAAATTACCAACAACAATTTTACACTATTGTAAAGTGATACACGATACAAGAGATACAACGATACATTACCCATTGTGAATTGCCCAATTATTTTTTTTATTAACAACTAGGTATTTTAGCATTATTTGCTTTAGATGTTGGTGAATTTTTACTCCCTTTATATTAACTCGTAGTGTCTGCTTGTCGAAAAAATTTTGGATCGATTTTAACCACTTTCCCGTGACCCAATCGATCTGAAATTTTGCAGGCAGGCTTGTGATGATCTAATATATTTTTTTAGTGATGCCAAAACAATGGAAACTTTTAAATTTTTCTACCAGAGTTGATAAAAAAAATGTACAAAGGGCTTGTTTTTGTTATATTATTACCATAATGACCACAAAAACAACAAGTCCAGCTATGAAAACAATGCAACATTTAGAATAACAACAAGAACAATATAGAAATATCATGTTTTTCATTTTGTTTTTACTTTTTCAGAGATTTCCCTGGACCTGTTCCACCGATTTTAATGATTTTTGAAGTAGAAATCTTTCCATGAATTTGGTGAATCATTCTCACTAAAAATGATCACTGTACTATTGAGGGCGTGATCGTGACAAGAACAACATAGAAAATTATTTTTTTTCAAGACTTTTTTAGTTCTTCATTCAAATCTGGGGCCCTAATCGACCGATTTGGACGATTTTAAATAGCAAACTTCTCAGGATGTTAGTGAATCATTTTTATGTCAACGAGTACCCTAGCTGCCGGATTGATGCCGTCATCGTGATTTCCACAGACGGACAGACGGACATCGCTATATCAACTCCGGTTGTTATAAGGATCACAAATATATAAATTTTATGGGGTCCAAAATTTTTTTTCTAATTATTACAAACGGAATGACAAACTTATATATACCCTCTGCACACTGGAGTGGAGGGTATAACAACTCTACAACAGCAACAATGACAGTCATATGTTTTTCAAATAGGAAAAAACTGTTTATGTGTTAGTTTCGGTCATTCCCCAGTATGCATTGAAATATTATTTCTACAATGTTGGAGAAAAGTTAAGTTCTTAAATTGATGTCAAATGTAATTCTCAACTTGGGTTGAACAATTTTTCTCCTTGTTTGCTTTCAACTTGACATCAAGTTGAGACTTAACATTTTTTCCAATCTTTGAGAAACATTTTTACTCTCAATTGGATATCCAACACTTTTCTCCACTTGAGACCAAACATTTTTTCAACTTGAATACGATTTGTGTTAAGTCTGAGATATTATTTAAATATGTCATAAATAATAAATTAAATTAAAAAATGCCAAAAAAGTACAAATAAATCATTGATATATTTTTAATTATTTCTGCTTTTTGTCGAATTTTTCAGAAAATGTACAACTAATTAATTCATTTATTTTTAATTATAAATTTTAAAAAATGTACATAATATGTACATTTAATGTTAAGTATGTACATCGTAATGTTAAATATATAATGAAATTAAATTAAAACATTAAAAAAAGTACATTGTTTTCATTTCTAAAATTGGTATAATATTTTTTAATATGGCAATTCCGTACCTTCCATTTGATACCGATTGGAAATATTTCTTTGCTATCAAGTTGAGAATCACAAATTTCTCAATTTGATAACTATGAAAAACGCCATATAAAAAATGTGCCTTTTAAGTTGAGAAGACTATATTCGAACTATTGAGGGCATTTGAGAATTAACGTTGGAGATTTGAGAAATGTATTTGATCTCAAATGCACCTCAAGTTGATAGCAAACAAAAATGTTTATTGGGACATTTATTGTAGGCTCGTTTGCACACACACAAAAAATAGAAAATAAATTGTCAATAAGCAAAGCAAGTGGCTTCGAAATTCGATGATGCCAGTTAATCATTTTTTGTTCACGCGGAATTTATAATTGGAGGAATTTTTTTCTCGAGAAATGTATTTTCTGTGAGAAAGAAATTCCTTGAGAATATTCATAATTGGGATGAATAACTTTTAATTGGAACTTTTCAGTCAGAATAAATCATAATTCTAGTTAGATATTGGTTAATATTTAATTAGAAAAAATATTGCGGTGGCATCTACGCAATTATTGAGGCAGTCACGGAAAAATTAAATGCAAGTCTGTTTTTTTTAATATAACAAAAATGGATTTTCCCTTTAACAAAATATGGCAGAATTCTTTATAAATGAAATGCAAAATGGAAAATCAATTTTGTGCCAATTCTTAACAAAATTAATAAAATATATTTATATGTATTATTATATTTATTAATATTTGTAATTTTATTTGAAACAATTTCACACACATTTTTACAGATCAACTGTTTTAATTACAAAAAATATTGTGGTGGCATCTACGCAATTATTGAGGCAGTCACGGAAAAATTAAATGCAAGTCTGTTTTTTTTAATATAACAAAAATGGATTTTCCCTTTAACAAAATATGGCAGAATTCTTTATAAATGAAATGCAAAATGGAAAATCAATTTTGTGCTAATTCTTAACAAAATTAATAAAATATATATATATGTATTACTATATTTATTAATATTTGTAATTTTATTTGACACAATTTCACACACAGTTTTACAGATCAACTGTTTTCAACTGATTTAGAAGTTTTCTGTTTTTGAAACAGTAGTGCCAATTTGTAACATTTTGTGATGTAATGAAAATCGCAGAATAATAAGTTAATACACAATAAAAATATTAAATTTTTAAGTTTTATATACATATTGCAATAAAAAAAACTTTGGTAAATTTACATTGAAGATGGTCAGAAATGAATGAGAAAAAATATATAGACATTTTAGAAAAGCACATTTAATGTTAAACTTTATGCACAAAATATATGGGTTTTTGTTGTTTCGAATTTAACTGTGGCTCTAAGTGAAAAGTTTTAGACCGATCGTATATTACATCTTGAGGATCCTCACCTAATATTTTAAAATATTTTAAATTCTTTTTAACTCATTTAACCTCATTACGAAAATAGTAAAACAGTAAATATGGAAAATCCACGCATCTCAAAAAATTGTTTTCTATGAAATAAATTAAAGACATTTCATATTATACAATTTTCTTTCAAAAATGTATCAATTATTGCAAATTTGAAATTTGACATATAGTATTTGTACATATATTTGTATAGATTTCGCAGTATGAAAAGAACTATTATTTCTTTATTTAGAATATATGTAAGTATTGCTCGCAAAAAAATGCAACATCATGAATGAAACACATAGACGACTGCTGGCAGCAGCATTTGTAGTCGTATAGTCAGCTACTTGATTTTTCTGAATACGACAGCAACATATAATACAAATGCATTTTTATTTAAATATACAATTACTTTTACTTATTTAAAATGCATTAGTACAACGTAAAAATAAATAAATTAGTTTAACGCCTTTTGATTATTAATGGAATTATAGCCTTTCATTTTGCGATTTTTTTTTAAACAAAATAAAATATTTCATAGCACTAACTTCTTTTACATATTTTGTTATATTGTCAACACTATTTTTTTTGTTTTGTAGCCAACAAAACACACTTGCAGTTTTTTTTTCTATTTGAAGAACATATGACTGCCATTGTTGATGTTGTAGAGTTGTTTTTTTTTTTTATTTTGTTTCGTTAACTCTTTTGTATTAAAGCACCTCCAATATATGTATCCATTTTAGTTTGCAAATTCAGTATATTTATAATTTATTACTTACAGCAAACAATAATAGAAACAATTTTATCAGTTATGCTTACGAAACTATATAAATAGACTTGAAGTCGGCTGCAAAAGCAGTAGCCTGTGTAAAGAACAAGTTAGCAACATGTAACTGTTACGTAAAGTGTCAGCCTTTTTTTCACATGAAAAGTATTGGGACGTTCCGGTTACGTTCGGTAACTGTTTTAAATGATTTTCATGTAAAAAAAAAACAACTGACTCGTTGCGGTTACGGTTAGAAAACATTGACCTTTTATATGTATTATAATGCTATGAATGCATTTATCTTTATTTTATTTTATTTATATATTCTTTTTTTTTTTTGTATTGTATATTATTTTTTTTTATTATTATTACTATTTCATTTAATTATTTTTTTCTTTAAATAAATTAATACATAAAAATTTGTTTTTTAAATTATTGGTGAACTTTTACTCCCTTTATTTACTGCCTTTATATTAACTGGTAGTGTCTGCTTGTCGACAAAATTTTGGATCGATTTTTAGCCCCTTTCCCGTGAGCCAATCGATCTGAAATTTTGCATACAGGCTCGTGGAAATGACAGAAATGATCTAACAAATTTTTTTAGTGATGCCAAAACAATGGAAACTTTTAAAATTTTCTACCAGAGTTCACAAAAAAATTTACAAAGGGTTTGTTTTTATTATATTATTACCACAACGACCACAAAAACAACAAGTCCAGCTATGACAACAATGCAACATTTAGAATAACAACAGGAACAATATGGAAACATCATGTTTTTCATTTTTTTTTTAATTTTTCATAGATTTACCTGGACCTGTTCCACCGATTTTAATGATTTTTGAAGTAGAAATCTTCCCATGAATTTGGTGAATCATTCTCACTAAAAATTATCACCCTAGCTATCCTATTGAGGGCGTGATCGTGACAAGAGCAACATAGAAAATTATATTTTTTCAAGACTTTTTTTAGTTCTTCATTCAAATCTCGGGCCCTAATCGACCGATTTGGACGATTTTAAATAGCAAACTTTTCAGGATGTTAATGAATCATTTTTTATGCCAACGAGTACCCTAGCTGCCCGATTGATGCCGTCATCGTGATTTCCACAGACGGACAGACGGACAGACGGACATCGCTATATCAACTCCGGTTGTTATAAGGATCACAAATATATATATTTTATGGGGTCCAAATTTTTTTTTCTAATTATTACAAACGGAATGACAAACTTATATATACCCTCTGCACACTGGAGTGGAGGGTATAATAATGACATATCTAAAATATTAAAAACAACTATAGGAACTAACTAATAGTTAGAGAGCTTTGTATTCATCAACTCCACTGGTTACAAGGACCAAAAAAATATGTATATATATTATGTTCAATCTTATATATTCCCTTATCCACTAATTGTTAAGGGTATAAAAAAAAGAAAATGAAAAGAAAAAAAAAGAAAATGGAAGAATTGCTGTTTTCTGAACGAAAAAATAACACAACTTTTATTTCTGCTCAAAAAACTCAAAATCATATATTCCATAACGTTTTCTTTTGTTTGAAAAACGTCAAAATAACTCTTGTTTTTGATCCTTGATTTAAAATTGATTTTAATTGATCCGAATTGGGTATTTAATTCTGTTTCATAAAACTAGCAGTTTTAACAAATTTCAGATCAAAAACACTTGCGCATTGCGTAAAACTGATTTTGGTATTTTTTTAGGAAAATTCTTTAATGAGATTTGTATATTCTAAATAAATGCAATTTTTCACCTTTCTATATCTTTCTTTCGTCCATTTTTAGGATTCGGCCTTATATTTCATTGTGTTCTTTCATATTATATTTGCTATTTGAGACTCTTCGGACTCTTCGGTTTGTATCCATCGACCACACTCCTATACAAATTTTCAATCATATATACACACATCTTTTCATCAGTGTTGGCCTTTATAACCTCCTTATCAGTTATGTACTCCTTATCAGTGTTGACCATTATGACCTTCTTATCCGTTATGACTCATACAAGACTGCATGCCCCCGCAGTTATAAGTTATGTACTTCTTATCAGTTACATACTTCTTATCAGTTTATGACTCACTCACACACACACACACACACAAATACACACCCACTTAAATTTAAATTTATTATTTAAATAGATGCATCAATGTATATTTCCATCAGTTTGTTGCAAACATTAAAATTTTCAATTTGAATCTAAATAAGTTAATGGTCCGATCAGAAATAAAAAAGCGTGCAGGTAAATTGAAGTTCAACGGGCGTCATGGATAACCGTTTAGTAGTGAAAAAAATCATTTGATTATCTTTTTTTATTCTTATGTTGAATACTGCCGAAAGGTGGTCTTAACCGGTTATAGGGTTAAATTATTTTTTTAATAATAAAAGTTATATAAATTAGTTATATTTGAGAAATAAAACTTACCGTTTTCAACTTTAGTATCATTTTTTACAAAAACGTTTTTAACGGAACTCCTATTTTGGGAATAACAATCATTGCTTTTTTCATCATGATGAACGCCACTATCCTCCACTTTTTCCTTTATCTTAATGTTTATGCATTGTAATCCGTCAGTGCATAATTTGACTTTCTTTGTGAGATCTAAACAAACCGAATTGAAAAAAAAAAATTAAAGCAGGTTTGTTTTTTGTTCATCTTCAAAAACTTTGTGGAGAAGATCACTCGGCAAACTTATTTTGACATATGTACGAATTAATCAATTAAGCCAAAGGGTCATTACATGCCATATCAACCAACAAATTTCAATTTTCATCTCATTTTGTTTTCATTAAATAAATTTAAAAAAATTGAATTATCACTATTTTTAGCATGCAAATTAATTATATCACATGTTTTTTAAATAGAAAAAAAATTATTTTTAACACGTTATAAATAAAACACTTTAAAAGTTATTATTTTTTAATTCAAACTTGAATAAACGGAAATGAACTTCGGAATTTTCACTACACTTTTTCAGTCCTTTTTATTTTTTGTGTGACTCCATGGTACTACTTAAGAATCTGGCTCCAGTTGATTAAAAACAAATTTTATATTTTAATTTTAGAATTCAATCTTGGACTGCCTGTTCTTTATTTAACGTTCTGAAATGATATGTATAATATTATTTAACGCTTTTTTTTCTCGACTAAATTTACTCACAGTGGGGACATCTTAATTCCAATTAGTATTTTATATCACATCAATTTGAATTACATTAAACATGTTTTAAACATTTTTTAAGCTTAGAATTACGTATTATTGCACTAATTAATTAATTTTTATTTAAAACAGTAGCATAGCTTGCACTGATGTTGTCGGTGTCTTCTTTTCTGTTTACTGTCAAGTGGTTGCTTTCTTCTATTCTCAGGCTTTCCATTGTTATTCAAAATCAGGTGTATGTTTGTTATTGAGGGCGTGTTGTGACAGGGCTGTGCTGTTTTTGTTTTTTTGGATGTCGTTTACATGTTCATTTATTCTCACTGCTAACGCTGTTTTAGTAGTACCAATGTAAATACGATCGCAGGTCTCGTTTTCATTGCCTTTGCATTTGATTTCGTACACTACATTACTTCTTTTTTCTTTTGGTATTGTTGTTTTTGTTTTTGTGTATAGTTTGTTTAGTTTTGTGTTTGCTTTGTATGCGATTTTAATGTTATTGTTGTTGATGATTGTTTTTTATTGATTTTGTGTCTGTAAGGTTTGGAATGTAATTTAATGTAATAAATCGTGAATTTCCATTGGGTTCTTGTCGGTTTTGAGCGTTATTTTGAATTTTTAATAATTCTGAATCTATTATGTTATTAATTAGTTTAATTGTATAATTGTTTTATGTTAGTATTTTTGTAATTTTGTTTTTGTTTTCGTTGTCAAATGATCTGTGGCTGAGTCTGAATACTTTATTAGTGAAATTTCTAATTGTGTTCATCTTCTGAAAATTTGATTGATTAGAAAAGTAGTTAATCATTCTTCCTGAAGCTATTGTTTTGTTATACGAATTTGTGATTATTTTGTCATTTAGTTTTATTAGTTCTATGTCCAAAAATGTAAGTTTTCCGTTGATTTCTTCCTCTATTGTAAATTGTATTTTTTTGTGAAATTTGTTGAGTGTTTCTATTGTTTTTCCAAATCTTTTTTATTTATTATGGCCAGCATATCATCAACATATTTGATGATTAATTTGAATTTTATGTTATATTGATTTTGCAGTTCGTCAATTGTATTGTCGAGGAGCTCATCCAGAACCACGTCTGCCATTGTGGGGGAGAGAGGTTTACCCATAGGCATTCCAAAAGTTTGAGTGTAGATTTGATCTTCATATTGGAAATAGTTGTTATCGTATAAGCAGAATTCTAAAATTTTTTTAAAATTTGGTTTGTTAATTTTGGTGTGTGTTTGCACTGTATTCCGTTTTTTCATAATTGTTTTAATTGCTAGTTGTAATGGGATATTTGTAAATAAGGAGACCACGTCGAATGACACTAAGATATCCTCTTTTTCAAGTTTGATAGTTTCTATTTTTTCCTTTACTTCCAAGGAATTTCGAACATTGTATGTTGGTGATATGATATTTTTGAGTACATCTCCGATATGTTGTGCTAAATGATAGCATGGGACATTAAGAGAAGAAGCTATTGGTCTCAGTGGGATCCCAGTTTTATGTATTTTGGGCAAACCATATAAGCGTGGTGGGTTGGCTGCTGAAGTCATTAGTTTCATTTTTTGATTAATATCTATTTGTTGTTTTTTAAAGAGGTCATTGATAATCATATTATTTGTTCTCACTAGTTTTTGCGTTGGATCTATTCTTGTTGTTTTATATGTTGTTTTGTCTTGTAATAGTGTTTGCATTTTTGTATTATATTTCCTTTTGTACATTAAATTACATTCCAAATCTTACAGACACAAAATCAATAAAAACAATCATCAACAACAATAACATTAAAATCGCATACAAAGCAAACACAAAACTAAAACGACTATACACAAAAACAAAAACAACAATACCAAAAGAAAAAAGATGTAATGTAGTGTACGAAATCAAATGCAAAGGCAAGGAAACGAGACCTTCGATCGTATTTACATTGGTACTACTAAAAGAGCGTTAGCAGTGAGAAAAAATGAACATGAAAACGACATCCAAAAAAACAAAAACAGCACAGCCCTGCCACAACACGCCCTCAATAACAAACATACACTTGATTTTGACAATTGCAGAATATTAGATATAGAAAATAGAGATAGAAAAAGGATAACAATGGCAAGCCTGAGAATACAAGAAAGCAACCACTTGACAGTAAACAGAAAAGAAGACACCGACAACATCAGTGCAAGCTATGCCACTGTTTTAAATAAATATTAATTAATTAGTGCAATAATACGTAATTCTAAGTTTAAGAAATGTTTAAAACATGTTTAATGTAATTCAAATTGATGTGATATAAAATACTAATTAGAATTAAGATGTCCCCACTGTGAGTAAATTTAGTCGAGAAAAAAGCCTTAAATAATATTATACATATCATTTCAGTGGTTAATAAATTAAATAAAAAATATATACCCCTGATGATGCTGGAAATAAACCAGCGAAACGTTGGGAGAATTATGGAAACTAAAACCATGTTTTATTTCGCAGAACACACAAAAGAGACTGATTAGCCGAAAGTAAAATACATATATTACATACAAACAGTCAATCAACAACAACAAACAATTTGATATACACGGCCGGCCTGCCGATCAACTTTATTTTATTTTAACCACCAAAATGAGGTACTTTTTCCAGCATATCAAACTTAAATATTCCGACGAAATTGTCACAGGACACAAAGACTACTGCAAAATACTTGAAAAGCTGACAATGACAAAAGAACAACTTAAATATTTACTTACATGTAGGGACTTTGGCCTAATACCAAAAAACATCAACCACACGAACAAACAAATTAAAAATAGATTCAAATGCAATAAAGTTACAAACGATTTTAACAAAATAGAATACAACTTCCACAAATAACTACTCAACCTTGAAATTAGCCAAATAGTACAAACTAAAAAATTGCTAGAAAACAACATTACGAACCTCAACAAATACTTGAACAAATATATTAATCACCAAGAATTTGAAAAATTCAGCAAAACACAAAAACCAAAAATGGATCACCTACAAACAAGAACCAGCAACACACAGAAACATAAGATCCAAAAACTCAAATATGAAACTATGAACAAACTTAATATCCATTGGAACAAAGATTGGCTCGTAAACCTAACAAACATACATATACCCGATGAAAGTAGTTGACTGCTCTCTTTGGGCAAAAAATTTGCATTACCAACCAACAACAAAAATGTCTCCCCATCAACCTCATCGCAGATATGGAACAGTACATACAATACATAGCAGACACAAAAGAAAAAGAAACAATTAGATGTAAAGTAGATAATAGAATCAACAACTACAATAGAACAACAAAAAACACACCTAAAGATATATTCATCACCAAAGTCTACAGAGACACAATCAAAATACTAAAAAAATATAAAAACGATGTAGTAGTAGTGGATGCAGATAAAGGTAACAAGACCATAATAATGTACAAAAGGGAATATAATACAAAAATGCAAACACTATTACAAGACAAAACAATATATAAAACAACAAGAATAGATCCAACGCAAAAACTAATGAGAACAAACAATATAATTATCAATGACCTCTTTAAAAAACAACAAATAGATATAAAGAAAAAATGAAACTAATGACTTCAGCAGCCAACCCACCACGCTTATATGGTTTGCCCAAAATACATAAAACTGGGATCCCACTGAGACCAATAGCTTCTTCTCTTAATGTCCCATGCTATCATTTAGCACAACATATCGGAGATGTACTCAAAAATATCATATCACCAACATACAATGTTCGAAATTCCTTGGAAGTAAAGGAAAAAATAGAAACTATCAAACTTGAAAAAGAGGATATCTTAGTGTCATTCGACGTGGTCTCCTTATTTACAAATATCCCATTACAACTAGCAATTAAAATAATTGTGAATGGCAGACGTGGTTCTGGATGAGCTCCTCGACAATACAATTGACGAACTGCAAAATCAATATAACATAAAATTCAAATTAATCATCAAATATGTTGACGATATGCTGGCCATAATAAATAAAAAAGATTTGGAAAAAACAATAGAAACACTCAACAAATTTCACAAAAATATACAATTTACAATAGAGGAAGAAATCAACGGAAAACTTGCATTTTTGGACATAGAACTAATAAAACTAAATGACAAAATAATCACAAATTCGTATAACAAAACAAAAGCTTCAGGAAGAATGATTAACTACTTTTCTAATCAATCAAATTTTCAGAAGATGAACACAATTAGAAATTTCACTAATAAAGTATTCAGGCACAGCCACAGATCATTTGACAACGAAAACAAAAACAAAATTACAAAAATACTACAATAGAAAACCGACAAGAACCCAATGGAAATTCACGATTTATTACTTTAAAATACATTAAAAATCTTACAGACACAAAATCAATAAAAACAATCTTCAACAACAATAACATTAAAATAGCATACAAAGCAAACACAAAACTAAACCAACTATACACAAAAACAAAAACAACAATGCCAAAAGAAAAAAGAAGTAATGTGGTGTACGAAATCAAATGTAAAGGCAATGAAAACGAGACCTGCGATCGTATTTACATTGGTACTACTAAAAGAGCGTTAGCAGTGAGAATAAATGAACATGTAAACGACATCCAAAAAAACAAAAACAGCCCAGCCCTGTCACAACACGCCCTCAATAACAAACATACACCTGATTTTGACAATTGCAGAATATTAGATATAGAAAATAGAGATAGAAAAAGAATAATAATGGAAAGCCTGAGAATACAAGAAAGCAACCACTTGACAGTAAACAGAAAAGAAAACACCGACAACATCAGTGCAAGCTATGCCACTGTTTTAAATAAAAGTTAATTAATTAGTGCAATAATACGTAATTCTAAGTTTAAAAAATGTTTAAAACATGTTTAATGTAATTCAAATTGATGTGATATAAAATACTAATTAGAATTAAGATGTCCCCACTGTCAGTAAATTTAGTCGAGAAAAAAGCGTTAAATAATATTATACATATCATTTCAGTGGTTAATAAATTAAATAAAAACAAGTAAGAAAATTATAGTCGGTCTAGACCGACTATACGATACCCTATACCATGCGTTTGGAAACCCTATCTCTTAGGCCCAACTAACTGGACATAGAAAATAAGCAAAAACCAAATTTGAGTGGGATTTTTATTAATTTTTTTGGCTGCAGATATGAAAAAGTTCATATCGGATGCTATATCTATATGGGGACTAGGTCCAAAAATGGACCGATCCTGACCATGGTTGGTAACGTCTCTTGTATTTTGCAAAAACATATACAAACAAAATTTGAGAATAATCAGTGCAATAATTTTGTTTTTTAATAGATTTAAGTGAATATCGGGAAGCAGCTCTGTATGGGGCCAAAGGGATCATTTTTGGACTACTCATTAATGGATGTAATGAACGCATACAAACCCAATTTGAGTAAGATCTATATGACAATTTGGATCTTATGGCAATTTATGTCGATTTCATAGGGGTAGTATGTATGGGGGCTAGGTCTGAACATGGACCGAATTTCACCAATTTCAATAGCGTTCATCCCATGGCCGACAGAAGCTTATATACTAAATTTCATCAAAATATTTTCATATTTGCGACCTGCAGTTTGATTACAAAGTTTACATGGACACACAGACGGACGGACGGACGGACATTGTTAAATCAACTCAAAAAGTGATTCTGATTCGATCGGTATAATTAAAGATGGGTCTGGGTCAAATATTTTTGGTTGTTACAAACAGCAGCACAAAGTCATTACACCCAAACCACATAGTGGTATAGGGTATAAATACATATATACCCCTGATGATGCTGGAAATAAACCAGCGAAACGTTGGGAGAATTATGGAAACTAAAACTTTGTTTTATTTCGCATAACACACAAAAGAGACTGATTAGCCGAAAGTAAAATACAAATATTAAGAGAAATAACTGTATAAAAATAAGGAGTAATAATTATTGTCGGAATCAATTTTGTTGAGAATTTTATTTAGTTTTATAAATGTGTTGACGATTTCTATGTTGATGATATTCTGAGTTCCATAGAAATCGTTTACAAAATGCAATGCCGCACAGTCGACCATTTCACGAGAAGGCAGTCAAAAATCCATAACTTCTGATTGGACTGTAATTTTGATATGCGGTTTTTCTGTTTGGTAGGTGGGACTATATATGAAACGTAAATATCGACCGATAATAAAAAAGTTATGCAGGGTTTAAAATACATTTTAATTTTTAGTTGACTTTTAGTAAAAAAGTGAAGTGTTAAAAGGTTAAAACAGGTTCATTTTATGTAATGTCTTATTTTTTCAGTTAATTTTACTTTTTAAACAGTTTGTAAGTTAAATTTTGTCAGCAAATGCCAACGTTTATCCCCGCAAACTTTTTAGTCCTAATGTTCACAATGGCCAAAGGTTGGCTTTTTTTAAAGAGCCCGATTTAAAATATAATTTATTAAATTGCGAACGTAAAACTTACCTGATATTGGTTCAAGATACAAAAGTTTCAATGAAAAACTCGTATGTTTTTACTTTAGTTAAAAAAATTTTTATTGTCTTTTTAAATATTTCTATATCAATTTTTATTGTAAATTTATAAAATACTTAATTTTAAAATCAAGAAAAATTGTAAACTGTATAAAAAAGAGTATAAGTTATTGTTAGTGTACTGAAAAACTACTTTAAATCAAATAATTTTAGTAAATATTTCCTCTAAATAGCCTTGATTATATCCTATACCACTATTTGGCTTGGGTATAATGACTTTGTGCTGCTGTTTGTAACTACCAAAAATATTTGACCTAGTCCCATCTTTAATTATATCGATCGAATCACTGATTCGATTTAACGATGTCCGTCCGTGTGTCCGTCCGTCCGCCTGTGTGTCCATGTTAACCTTGTAATCAAAATGCAGGTCGCAAATATGAATATATTTTGATCAAATTTGGTATGTGAGCTTTCATTAGCCATAGGATGAGCGCTATTAAAATTGGTGGGAATCGGTCCATGTTCAGAACTAGCCCCCATACAAATGACCCTTATGAAATCGACATAAATAGCCATAAGATCCAAATTGTCGTATAGATCTTAGTCCAATTGGGTTTGTATGCGTTTATTACATCCATTAATGAGTAGTCTAAAAATGATACCTGGGACAACTCTTAGTCATAGGCCCCATATAGAGCTGCTTCCCGGTCTTCACTTAAATCTATCAAAAAAAAAATATTGAACTGATTCTTCTCAAATTTTGTTTGTATATATTTTTACAAGAGACTTTAACAGACATAGTCAGGATCATTCCATTCTTGGGCCTAGTCCCCATATAGATATAGCATCCAATATGAACTTTTTCATATCTGCAGCCAAAAAAATTAATAAAAGCCTACTCAAATTTGGTTTATGCTTATTTTCTATTTCCAGTTAGTTGGGCCCATGAGATAGGGTCTCTAAACGCATGGTATAGGGTATCATAGAGTCGGTCTCGACGACTATAATTTTCTTACTTGTTTTCATCTTCTGAAAGTTGTTTAGCTTCCTCGTCTATTTCAATAAAGGTAGCTTTGCATTTTTTTCGATTGTTGGACATATATGGATCTGAAGTGCACAACAAAATATTGATAAGGTCTTCATTAATGCAACATCTAGACATTTTTCTTGTGTGGTGCTCGGGAAAGAATCTGTAGTCTTTGTTCCTATAGATCACCTTTTGGTAGCATATTGTTTTGAATTAATGTTCCCCATAGTACAAAGTTTTATGAACTGTAGATGGCATATATCTCCAAGGGTATTTTTCGTTATAAGGAATAGCTGTTTTATTGGCTACTCTCCAAATTTTTTTGCATTTATCATTTTGCTGCATGCCAGAACTTGTAATATGATTTTTAATGGTCTTATTAATTCATGATCTACACCTGTGATAGATGCTGCAGTTTCTGGATCGGAAAAAAAAATCTCCTTGCAGTATTTCCATCATTTGAGTTTCCTTATCCTTGTTTTTGTTTTATTGTTTTTTTGCTTTCTTTTTTCCTCATTTTGTTTTCATTTTTCTCACTGTTTCGCCTAATGGACCAAATTCCAAATCATAACCCAATTTAAGAATATGCTCCATAAAACGTATAGCATGAAGAGCGGACATTCCAAATTCGAACACTTCCTTAAAACTATCGTCTTGTAGTGGGGGTTGGCTTAATTGACTTGATGTCTTTTGACATATAATGTAGCTTCACGATGAGTTTGTTTCGGTTAAAGCTTTTGCAACTTCTCAATCAATCATTGTGAGACCCATATTAAAATTTACTGCAATGTCTTTGCCATCAAATTTAAATATTACTGGTTGAAGTTCTTTTTTTGAACTCTTCAGTTATGACATCTTTGGTTTCCTTTTTGAATGCAAATTTTATTAGTCTGCAATATTTTGTTGAAGAAGGAATTTCATTTGTCTATACATACATTTCTGTAGCTCTACTAGTTGACGACTCTAAGCCGCTATAACTTTTTGCTAAGCGCAATGGAACGAAGAATACCATAGATAAATTGGCATGAATTTTCGGCATTAAATTGCTTGTATTGTTTCTGACCAGAGGATCCACCACATCCCCATTTAGAAAAAATGATCAGTATCAAGCGTATTCAACAATCGTTCTGCAGTATGTTCAAGGAGATCTTGCAATTTTATTTCTGCTGAACATGAAGTGACACTAATAGCAGATTGAGAAGGTAAGCATTCTTTTTTGGCAGAAACTAAATCCCGATACTCTGTAAAAATCCCACAATTCTTTTCATTGGGTAGTTTCGAAATCCAAAAATCGGGCGAACCCTTCTTCTGGAGTAAACTTCTTATCTTCAATTTGTGTAGGAATGCTTTTCAAAATCCTCTTTGTGCGCCTTGGGCTCGCTTCCACTATTTTTTCAATTATTTCAACTTTATTTTTCTTCGTATTTGATGGTTGAATTTGGTGCAAATATTTCTCCAACTTGCGTCTTCGAGATCTTTCACTACATTCGTCAATTAGTTTTGCTGGTCGACACTTTTTCCACTTTCGTTGGCAGTTGTAAATGAGCTCTGAAAAATAAGTTCCTTTAATAACCAGTTTTGTACATCTTTGCCTTGCTATGAGAGCATTCAATGTACCGTTTTTTTAAATTAGATGCAAAAGTTGTAATTTTTTCTTTGTGTATTTCAATTTCTTGCAGGTTACAATTCTTAAAGAAATGGTTGCTCAGTATATGCAAAATTATATCGTCTACATCTTTTTGATGAAAATAAATATCAGCGATATCTCTATAACAGTACTTAGCCATTATTCAAACTGTAATGAATAAGAATTATGGAAACATTATTATAAATACTCTTTCTTGCAATTATGTAAAATACAATGTTTGTCTTTTATTACCACTTTTTGAAGCATAAAAACCCAGACTCTAACCCCTTTTAAAAGGTGAAGCATTCCTGCTCATATCTGAAAAGGGTGTATCGCAATAGTTTTTTTTACCATTTACCTGCTATTTAAATGTTTTCCCAGTTTGTCAGGTATTTAAACTATATAACTCAAGTTCCGACTATTAATGTTTTTGAAAAATACCTATGTAAATGTACCTGTCAAAATAAAAAAAGATTTTACCCATTAATATAATTTAACAATTAAGCGCATTATGTCTCAATCTTTTTTATAAGTATAGAAGAACTCGCGTCAACTCTACCATTTCCTTTTTCTGTCAGTATAAAAAACAAATAAACTCACGCAAATAAAAATGCACCGGTGAACACGGGCGGAAGCTGGCGGGTATACAATGGGGTATAGGAGTGTAGGGAAGGGTTCGGACTACAGAAGAGTTTAAGATTTTTTTGATGGCTTTTGATGGGCAGGAGCTATGCGCTATTAAGTAGAAGATTTTCGGGAAATTTTTACCTTTTTTTAAATTTCTAAACGACTCAGTGACTTTATATTTCTAACGTTAATAGTTTGGAAGTTACAAAATTATACAAGATTTAAAATAAAAAAGTTACAGTTACATTTTAGCAAAATACTGAGAAAGTCCATATTCGAAGACCCCGTTCGCTGTGTTATAGTTGAAATAGAGTCGAAATTTCTTGGCTCCCTAGGTTCACTGGTATTTACTTTCAAATGAATAACATAAGTTTAAGATCGGTTTCCATAAAAATAATTATTTTTGGTCACCTTCTCAAAATATGGTCCACAGTGCGCCGGTTTCACATTTTGTATTTGGGCATTTTGAAATCTGTGCGATAGCGGATATGGTCAAATATGTGGGAATGATAAAAGTACAATACTTAAATTCTTGTACAAAAGGAAATAGGTATTGTGAAATTTGTGAGAATGTTTTAAAGAACCTTCATGTATTCCACGAATTATATGCAAGTTGTTATTTTATTCGGCGCGCGAGTTAAAAATCAAAATATCACTCCCTTAATTTTTTTAAAAATTTTAGTGACTTTATTAATGATTGATGGTCTTAAGAATAACTTAAAAATATTTCTTTATTTTATGCCAAACTTCAGAATTCAATTATTTTCATACATATATTCATGAGTCGACAAAACATTATTGTGCAATCCATAATTCTTTTCTTTATTTTAAAAAGAAAGCATTATTGGGCAATCAATGCTTTAGTTTAAGTTTTAATATTAATGTTGGTTTAATATTTCAACAAAGTTGCATTTAACTATCGCAATATAATGATTCCAACATTTCACAATCAGAGCAACGACTCTTGTTCATTCACATAGGCCTTGAACAAACATTTCGTCATTGTTTTGTGGCAATGACTTATTCCTATTATTTTTATGTGAATTTACAGGTGTCGAATTTTTGTTAATGTAGTTTTTGATTATTTCTTCGACGTTGTCTATATTTGTGGGGTTTTGTTGGGTATATGGAAGTACATACGTAACTGCTCCCCCATTAGATGAAGTATTCTCCCGAATTCTGCCATTTGACATTTTGCATCTATCATGCAATATTATTATTAATATTATTACTATTGTTGCTAATATAAGAGGTGGAACACTATAGGTTATAATTTTATTATTATATTTTATTTCTTCTATTTCTTTTAAATTTTGTGTTGTCGTTAGTTTCACTTCCTCCATTGTTAGTGTTGTATTAAATGTTACATTTTGAAATTTTGGAACGAATTTTTTATCTAAATATATTTTATTTTTATTTGAAAATTTTTGGTTTGCTATTTTTAATGAGCAATTATTGTAGTGTACTAAAATATTTCCATTTAAAACATTTTCTGTGTTATTATAATTACTTGTAATAGTCTCATTCTTTGCATTCTTGACCACAATTGTTTGGTCATTATATTTATGATTTCGGTATTATAATTTGTAACCAGTTTACATGTTTTTTTTTTCTGAACAATGATTTGATAGTTTACATTCATTAATATATTTATCTTTCATATATGTATATTTATTATTATTGTAATGGAATATATTTTCAATTTCAGCTTCTATTTCCTTATTAAAATATGGTACGGGTATAATAGTCATTACTTGTATAATTTTAAATGTTTTTGGAACCTTAATTACAAAAATTAATTCATTATTTTATTCGAGGATTGCTGTTCTTAAATATTGAATTTTTCTTATATCAACTTCGTAATCATCTATTTCTTGTTTTGTTAAAATACTTGCATCGCTAATCCTATTTTGTGCTGTTGTAATATAGCTTTGTATGTGTTCTATATAGTTTTCAATTGTTGTCAAAATAAGTAATCTTTCAAGATATATGTTCCGTGTTAATATGTTTCTAACTGTTTTATGAATTCCTTCCATGTGGTATAGTATCTGTTTTTGGTTTTGTGTTATAGTGTCTTTTTATTAATTGTATTGTTCTAATAAAATGATCATTAATTTTTATCTGTTGATTTAGCCCTGTTATAGAATTATGCATGTTTGTGTCAATTGTGTTAAAATGATTAGTGATATCTTCCTGGTCCGTATTATCCATCGTACCAAAAAGATATTTATATGCATGACCTACCAAGTTTATTAGTCCTCGTTTCTGTCTGCCATTAGGTGTTACTGTCTTCAGCTTGCTTAATAATGTTTCTACTTCGTTTTTCATAAAATGCTGTTCATTTTTACTAAAAGTGCTTATATTGCTCCTCATTGATAACAATACATTTTTTATTTCCTGTATATCTATTTGATGCAAAATTAAATCGGATTCCATTGGAATGTTGCAATTTCCGCTAATAATTTCCACGTAACCGTATGTCTCCATTATTGGGTAAATCGTTATGGTAGCTCGAATTGGTGTAAATGTCATTATAGCCATTATTATCCACAATATAATCTGTAATTTTGGATGTAGGGCAATTGTTAATTTCAGTTTGTTAGAGGATTGGTAAATTTATTTGGTCTTTTAATATTACTAGTATGTATTCCTTCTAAGCATTTTTCTCTAAACTTGGGTTCTTATTTATGAAGTAAACTCTTATAGTTTTTTATAAAACCCTCCTGTCTAGTTTCTATATAATTTTCCCCATTCTCGTTCCGTTTCCTTATTACATTTTCCTTAGCTTCCCATAATCTTTTCCGTATCAACTCCCGATCTACTTTTGGGTATTGAGCCGCCATTGGGGTACACTTTATTGTACCATGGTATGTATTATTGTAAATTGTAATGGCCTTTGTCATCTATTCAATTATGGGTAGTTTCTCCTCCAAATTAAGACTTCTTATTCTTTCCGTAAGGGTACCATTCAATCTCTCTATAGCCGAGTTCCCTGTATGACTATTCGGTTTGGTCGTATGATACTCAATTCTTTCTTTTTCCAAAAATTCGATTACATTCTTTGATTTAAGCTCATTGTCAAAAACAGACTTGTTAATTTTACCCTTTATTGAGAGAAATTCTCTTATATTTTGCACGATAGTTTGGCTGTTCCTATCTGGTAGGTGAAAACAAATGGAATGTTTGGAAAACTTATCAATGAAAATAAACGAATTTTTACTATTAGTATATGTATCGACATGTACTATTTCTTTAATATTGTCCGGTGTTTCCGTTATACAAAAGGTTATTTTAATCGACTTTCTGTCATGTTTTGCTGATGAGCATATCTGATAGTTGTTTATTATAGAATGTATAATTGTCTTTATTTTTGGATTATATAGTCTGTTTTTCAGGTCTTCGAAGGTAGAAGTAATTCCTGAACGGCCTGATTCAATTTTATGGAAATTAGAAATCTGCTTTTTTAAGTCTTCCTCATCTTCTATGTCTGTTGCAAACCAAGAGCATCTGACAAATTTGACAGTCGTTGTAATCGGAAACATTTCAATCAATTTTTCCTGAACTTTATTATAATAACGGTCGTTAATTTCTGGGTATATTCCTATTTTTCCTTTTACTACATTTCTTTTGATTATTTCCTCCACATTATCGTTTTCAATGTCTGACTTATCAATGAAGATTCTATTATTTCCGAAAACTGTTTGTGTTTCCGAATCTTTATTCTCCACAATAATAATTTGAGTTTTAAACCTATTTGCAACCTTGTCCAAAATCGAAAACTAGTTATTCAAGTCTTCCTCTTACGAATTGCATGTTTGCACATCCAGCGATTCACGAGAACCATTGAGCCTTTCCGTGGTTACAATAGGGTCGTTATCATCTGGGTTAACAGAATCTACAACATTTATTTCCTTATTTTCAGCGTCAATCCTACTGAGTAAATCGGCTATATAATTATCCTTGCCCCTTATGTAGTCAATTTTTAAATTGTATTCTCCAAGTTCGACCAGCCATCTTTGAAGTCAGTTATTATCTTAAATTGTTTCTCATAAATTGGATATCTCAATATTGGGGGTTTGGTCATATATCCTTATGTTTTTCGAATGCGAAAATATAACTAGGATCATTTGAATTAATTTCCTCGCCTTTTCTCAAATACTTTTTCATGTGAAATGCAATTTTCGCATAATCCTTAATAAACTTGCGATAAAACCCTGTCATGCCCAAAAATGATTTTATCTGTTTTACCGTTTTCGGCAATTTTAAACCTTGTATATGTTTAACGTTGCTCGGGTTTGGTTTAATACCCTCTCTGGTCAGAATATGACCCAAAAACTGAGCCTCTTTTTTCAAAAAATCGCATTTATCCACCTGGATCTTTAATCTGGCTTTTCTTAATGCTTTGAATATTTGTGTTAAATTGATTATGTGTTCCTTCAAGGATGTACTAAAAACCAAAATATCATCCATATAGACAACACAGATTTTGTTAATAAACTGTCTGAGGACAGTATTCATTAGCATCTGAAATGTTGAGGGAGCATTCTTTAGGCCGAAAGGCATTCGAAAAAATTCATAGTGTCCTTGGGGTGTCGAAAGCGCCGTTTTTTGCTTATCTTCTTCCCTAACCAATATCTGATGAAACCCTTTAGCCAAATCTATAGTGCTGAAATACTGTGCATTTCCCAATTTGCTAAATATATTTGAAAAATTACTGTACGCTCATTCAATTTGCTATAGTCGACAACAAGTCTCTATTTCTGTTTTCCTGAATTATCAATTTTCTGCGGCACTATCCAGAGAGGACTTTTATATGGAGAATTACTTTCCCTTATTATATTATTTTAAAGCATATTTCTTATCTGCCTCTGAATTTCCTGTTCATGAATTTGAGGGTAGTTATAAATTTTCGAATGTAATGGTTTATCAATTGTCGTTATGATCTAAAGAAGGGGACAATTCTTTATAGAAAAGATCAATAAATTCTCTCAATAACATCTCGATACTATTCGCCTCTTCATTATTCAAATGTGAGAAATTAAAATTTTCCATATTAGATCCATCCAGTCCCTCTAGATCTATATGCGAAAAATATTCTATTACCAAATATATCTAAAGGTCCATTTGATAAATCTATCTGTGCTCTCAAAGGGATTAAAAAATTCTGACCCATTATGTCATCATACTTCTCACTCCTGACATTCATTGTCTTCCAAGTTAGTGTTCCTCTTGCTTTGAATTGTTTCGGAATAGGTGTAACTACTTCATACTCCATTTTATTCAAGCCTGCCAGTGTTCTATATATTCGGGGTCTATACAATCTCCTCTTCTGATATCCCTTTGCTTTTTTAGAATCTATAATGCTAGTATCTGAACCAGTGTCAATTAGACACCTTATATTTATATTCCTTATTGTTACCACTATTATGGGTAATCTGTTCCTAGAGGCTGCCTTGAAAAATTTACCTCATCGCATTCTTCATATTGTTCTTCAACATTTCCTATCTCCATAGGTTCAGGTGTCCATCTGGAATTACGGGTATCTACGCTCATACGGGTAATCCTAGTTTGGCCTGAATTGTTAGTATTTAAGTGATTTTGTATGGCTGTGCTATTTTATCTGTATCTGTTAATGTTTGGTGTTATGTTATTTTGGTGGTATCTATTAGTATTTGGTATTGTGTTATTTTGGTTCTATCTTAGTGTTTGGTACTGTGTTATTTTGGTTGTATCTATTAGTATTTGCTATTGTGTTATTTTGGTTGGATATATTAGTGATTGGTATTGTGTTATTTTGGTTGTATCTATTAGTATTTGGTGCTCTATTGTAAACATTATTATTTGTATTTTTCCTATATTTTATATGAATAGCTCTAGGGTCATCTAGTGCTTTAATTTGTGAATATCTCGTTGCAATAGTATTTATTGTACTGATCTCATCTAAATGTGTCTTTAATGGTATATCAATTTTCTCTATCAATATATTGGATAAATCTTTGTCAACTCTATCTGACTTATAAATGCTAGGTTTATTCTCATCAAACAAATAAATTTGATTTATTTTTTAATTTGCTTTTTCAAAATGAGTAAATAACTCTCTTACATTGCTTACTTTTACATCTCTGCATTCATTGAAGACATCACTATACGTTGTTTTCGGTCTGTAGTATTCTACTAGTCCAACTTTTATTTGGTTCGATGTTGCTCCGGTTCATAGCTTATTGACCCAAAAAATAATTCTGTTGAAATTAGGAGAAGTTGGCCCATATTTGGACCTAGTCAACATAGAAGGGTGTATCAAAATTTTGACAAAAAGACAATAGAACTCCCAAATTATGTGGTATCTGGCAATTCATTTGGAAAAGGTAAAAAAGATTTTATTGCCATCTAATATTACACAACTTAAATACGTGAAAATTGCAAATAAATTTAAAACCATTGGAAATAACTGGTAAAACCAAGTACCTTTTATATTATTGCCAGTACCTGTTAACTCTCAAATTATGTGGTATCTAGTAATTCATTTGGAAAAGGTAAAAAAGATTTTATTGCCATCTAATATTACACAACTTAAATACGTGAAAATTGCAAATAAATTTAAAACCAATGGAAATAACTGGTAAAACCAAGTACCTTTTATATTATTGCCAGTACCTGTTAACTCTCAAATTATGTGGTATCTAGCAATTCATTTGGAAAAGGTAAAAAAGATTTTATTGCCATCTAATATTACACAACTTAAATACGTGAAAATTGCAAATAAATTTAAAACCAATGGAAATAACTGGTAAAACCAACTACCTGTTATATTATGTTTCAAAGAGGTAAAAAAGATCATGTTGAAACTTCGAGCAATAGTATATTAATCCATGCATTCATTTTTTTTCTTCATTATTGTTTAAACAATGGCTAAATTCAGTTATAGTGTTCTATCTGATATATATTTTGAACGGAAAGATGAAAACGACATTATTTTACATATAATGAATAATCCATTCTTCAAAATATGCGACAAACAAGAAATAAAAATTCATAACTTAAAAATAAAAAACTTTTTAAATACTTTAAGAAAACGGTACAATCAATGTTCCCGAAACAAAAAATTGTTTTACTCACGCAACCAAGAATGGCTAAGAAATAAACTTATTTTTAAAAAGCCATCAGTAACTACCACGGAAACTGGAAAAGGTGGTCGACCAGCAAAGCCAATTGATAATTGTAGTGAAAGATCACGAAGACGCAAGCTTATACATATCAATGAAGAAGTTTCTTGTAGCATCATAAAGGATTCATTTCTGCATCAAATTCAACCATCGAAAACTAAAAAGGGTAAAATTGCTATCATTGAAAAAATAGTGGAAGCAAGCCCCAGATGCACAAAAAGGATTTTAGAAAGTATACCGACACCAACTGAAGAAAATAAATTTACTCCAGAAGAAGCATTTGCACTATTTTTGGATTTGAAAATGACTAAAAACCAATATACAGAATTGCGGAAGCGAACCAATGAAAAAAATTGTGGAATTTTTCCATCATATCGAGATATAGTTTCTGCCAAAAAAGATTGCTTACCTTCACCAACTGCTATTAGTGTAACTTCAAGTTCAGCAGAAATAGAATTGCATGATCGTCTTGAACACACTGCAGAACGATTATTAAAGACATTTGATGCTGACTATTTAAAGAAGTTTAAAAATTGCAGCATGACTTTAATTTCAAAATGGGGATGTGATGGGTCCTCTGGCCAGAAACAATACAAACAATGTAATGCGGAAAATTCATCAGATGCCAATTTATTCATGATTTCTTTCGTTCCATTACGTTTAACAAAAACTTATATTGGTTCAGAGCCGTCAACTAGTAGAGCTGCAGAGATAGATGTATGGAAGAATGAAATTCCCTCGTCAACAAAATTTTGTAGACCAATAAAGTTTGCTTACAAAAAGGAGACTCAAAATGTCATAGATGAAGAAGTTCGAAAAATAAATGATCAAATTAAAGAACTTCAACCAGTAACATTTAAATTTGATGACCAAGACATTGAAGTATATTTTAAAATGTGTCTCACAATGATTGATGGAAAAGTTGCACAAGCTTTAACCAAAACAAAGTCATCGTCAAGCTGCACCATATGCCAAAAAACATCAAGTCAATTGAGCCAACCACCAACACAAGACGATAGTTTTAATGAAGCATATGAATTTGGAATGTCACCTCTTCATGCTAGAATTCGTTTTATGGAGCATATTCTTAAATTGGGATACGATTTGGAATTTGGCCCGTTAAGCGAAACAGTGAGAAACAACAAAGAAAATTTGGAAAAAAGAAAGCAAAAAAAAAAGATATTCAAGAAAAATACCGTGAGATAGGCCTTATAATTGACCAGCCAAAGCAAGGAGAAGGAAATTCTAATGATGGAAACACAGCAAGGAGATTTTTTTCCGATCCAGAAACTGCAGCTTCTATAACTGGAGTAGATTATGATTTAATACGACGATTCCAAATCATATTACAAGTTATAGCATGTAGCAAAAAGATAGATGCAAAAAAATTTGGTCAGTGTGCTAATGAGACAGCAACCCTTTATAACCAAAAATATTCTTGGAGACATATGCCAACCACAGTTCACAAAATTTTGTTCCATGGGAAACAAATAATTCAGCACAATATGCTTCCAATTGGAGATCTCTCAGAAGAAGCCCAAGAAAAAAGGAACAAAGACTACAGATTCTTTCGCGAGCACAATACAAGAAAAATTTCCAGATATTGTACTAATGAAGATCTTATTAATATTTTGTTGTGCACATCAGACCCATATATGTCCAGTATTCGAAAAAAAATGGAAATCAACCTCATTAGGGTTAGATGAAGAAGCTAAACAACTGCTGCAAAATGAAAATCAAAGCTATTTGGAAGAAATTTTTACTAATATTGTTTAATTAATACTAGTTTAAAGATTATAATTTGTTTCTAATTTTAGTATAAATTTTTATTAATACATTTAAATAAAATATATGTGCACTTTAAATCAATAGTAAAAGTTTACTTAAAATTTTATCGATGTTGTGTTCTGTATATAATACATCCAAATGGTATTGATATTGTTGGGAATTTCAGTGTTATTTTTCAGTTTAATCCTCACAAGAATTAGCTTTCTTCCAAAAAAAACCAACCTTTGGCCCCTGTGAATATTGAGACTTGTCAGGGGCCAAATGTTGGCATTTTCTTGCCAAAATTAAGTTTAAGAATAATAAATAAGTATTGGTTGTAAAATACGATTGAAGAAAATAAGAAATTATAAAAAAAATACCTATTTAAAATGTCAAAATATTCAACTTTTACATGGAAACTCAACAAAAAATTAAAATGCATTTTTAACTCCAAATTACTTACGTTCCTATCAGTCGATTTTTACGTTTAAACACGCAAATTGAAGCTTAAAGTCCCTGCTATTGAACAAAACAAATTGCGTAAAAAAATACCAATCCGGTCAAAAGTTATAGAGTTTTGACTGCTATCTCGCGAAATTGACCACTGTGCCCTGGCAACATTTGACATCTGAAATTAAATTGCCAGCATGTTGGCAATTTGTTTGTGTTTGACAGTCGCATTTTTTGTTCGTTTATAAGATGTTATGAATACATAATGAATAGAAAATTACGAGATGTCAGTTGAGGCAATTGTTTGTTGTCAGCTTATATGACACAGTGAAAACCAGGCATAACATAAAAACATTAATTAACTTTAAATATCATTAAACTAGAGAACATCTAACAAACCAGTAGTTAATAATTAAGTTTAAGTGTCATTAAACTAGAGAACATCTCCAAAAACAGTGCCGTTTAGATAAAGCACTTAAAACAAAAAACTAAAAAAATTTGAAATAAAAACTAACACCTCCATTTTACATTCAAAAAACACCTAAGAAGAAAACCATCACTAGAACAAGAAAAACACTATTCCTTTTTTTTTTAATTACTCAACATTTCTTATGAACGAGATTATTAATGAATTAATCCTTTTATTTAATGTTGGTGTTTCTTTGTTTCTATACAAAAAAAAATATATTATAATTATAGTTATTTGAAAGGAATTTTAATTTCTAACTTTGTGACGAGTAAAAGTCACTCCGCACAGTGGATCATTTCATATAAGCTAGACGAAAAAGTTTTTTTTTTTCTTAGCTTAAATTGTTGCTTTAGTCGCACTTAATAACTTTTGTTCTGGGAAAGTTCCACAAATTTATTTTAGTGGGCGTGACACGTGATGCGAAATTTCTTGTGCTTTTTGACCAAAAAATTCATATAAAGTATAAACAATGAAATATTGAAAAAAAGAATTATGCAATAAGACAACTGTGGTTTTCTTTGATTTTTGTGCAAAATTTTTGTCGAGTTATTAGTTTTTTAGATATTATTATTTTAAAATATGACAAGTTTGAAGAAATAAAAAAAAGATATTGCTCTAGATTATTTTTTTTTTACAAAAATATATTATACAACATATTCACAGATTTTTATGATGAATCGCTATCAATGCTGCTGGAAGAATATTCTTCAAGATCGCCTTCATCATCCTTAGAAAACCGCGCATCTGCCACATTTATTATGCTGTGAGGCTGGACAGGATATTTTAAAATATCTGGAGAGATTTGTCGAAAATATTTTAAAGGGGTTTCTCTATAAGAATTTATAAGAGGATCTGAAGATATGAGTAACATATTCAGCAAATCTTTATTCGTATCGACTCTGGATGTTTTTCGAGTGTGTGATATACGAAAACGTCTGCAGTCTTTGTTGCGAGCCTCTTGTGCCTCTTCAGACAATTTAATAATTCACAATTTAATAATTTCACTACCATGACAAAGAATTTTATGCACGCTAACAGGCATACAATACCAGCTATATTGCTCCAAATATAATTTCTTCGTTTCTTTCAAGAAGAATTCAAATAAGGGCAAATTTATCTCATAGCCGGAAGAAATGCAACTTAAAATAATATAAAAATTATTTATTAGTTTTTTGTCCAGTCCAGTTATCTCTGCAGATTTCTCATGATTTTTAAAAAATCTTCTTGCTGTATTGCTATCGATTGTAGTTCCAAAACCCGGTTTTTGCCTGTCGATTATGAGACCCATTTCAGATTTAAATTGATCTTGTATTCGTTTCTTACAAGTTTTGACCAACATATTATCGTCGTTATCTCTTATTGCCCATTTTTATACCCTCCACTCCAGTGTGCAGAGGGTATATATAAGTTTGTCAATCCATTTGTAATAATTAGAAAAAAAAATTTGGACCACATAAAATATATATTTTTGTGATCCTTATAACAACCGGAGTTGATATAGCGATGTCTGTCTGTCCGTCTGTCGGTGTGTGGAAATCACGATGACGCCATCAATCGGCCAGCTAGGGTGCTCGTTGACATAGAAGATGATTCACTAACATCCTGAGAAGTTTGGTCTTTAAAATCGTCCAAATCGGCTGGTTAGGGCCCGAGATTTGAATGAAGAACTAAAAAAAGGTCTTGAAAAAATATAATTTCCTATGTTGTTCTTGTCACGAGCACGCACTCAATAGGATAGCTAAGGTGGTCATTTTCAGTGAGAATGATTCACCAAATTCGTGGGAAGATTTCTATTTCAAAAATCATTAAAATCGGTGGGATAGGTCCAGGGAAATCTCTGTAAAATTAGAAAAAAATGAAAAATATGATGTTTCTATATTGTTCTTGTTGTTATTCTAAATGTTGTATTGTTGTCATAGCTGGACTTGTTGTTTTGGTGGTAATTGTGGTAATAGTATAATAAAAACTAACCATTTGTACATTTTTTTTTATCAACTCTGGTAGAAAAATTTAGCAGTTTCCATTGTTTTGGCATCACTAAAAAAATTTATCAGATCATTTATGTTATTGCCACGATCCTGCCTGCAAACTTCCAGATCGATTGCGTCACGGGAAAGGGGTTAAAATCGATCCAAAATTTTTTCGACATAAAGGGAGTAAAAATTCACCAACATCTAAAGCAAATAATGCTAAAATACCTAGTTGTTAATAAAAAAAACAATGTAAATTTAGCAAAAAAAAAAAAAAAATTATGTATTAATTTATTTAAAGAGATAAACATAAAAATAACGTTTGATGTTGTATTTTTTGTGTGTAATATTTACATATACATATGTACATACACATATTAAATAATACAAATAATAAACATATATTCTATATATGTATGTATATCAATAATAACTGCATGTTAGAAATAAATCGGTATATTATTTTATTTACATAAATTTCTGCAATATTTTGTTGTGGGGAAAATACATTTATTTTGCATTAACAGAGTGTCACTTCATTTTGCTCAGCGTGACTTTGCCACAGTAGATGGCGCCACAATTTTTGTTCTAATTAGCTTTGCAATACATAGATATTTCTATTTTAACATGAATGTCAATATTTTCAAATAGATATCATACAGCACAATGTTAAGAGTATACACGGACTGGTCTTTTATTTCATATGGTTTTTCATTATTCTTTTACAAATATGAACATAAGTTTGTCATATTAACTTTTTTTTGTCTTTACAAAATAGAGTTACCGAGTTATCAATGAATTTTTTGCTTTCAAAAAAGTTCTACATAGTTATATTGAATTATTATTCTGCTTAACATACAAAATATCTGATTGCGATTGCATATAATTTTTAAAAATTGTTTATATTTACTAAAGCATTATTATTCACATAAATACAAAATTGCACTTTTTAAATTTTCCATTAAAATTTTAGAAAATATCAATTCTAAAAACTGGAATTAAAATTTCCAATTATAAATTAGAAAATATTAACTGAATTTCAGAAAATCATATCAAAACGTCGGAAATAATAATTTTAAATTTAGAAGACATCAATTGCATCTTTAATATATAAATTTTATTCGTTAAACACAAATTGAAATTCCAAAAAAACACCAAATATGTTTACATTTAAAAAATGTTTACATTTAAAAAAAAAATTTGGGAATTGGCATAATAGTTAACAAGTAAGAAAATTATAGTCGGTCTAGACCGACTATACGATACCCTATACCATGCGTTTAGAAACCCTATCTCTTAGGCCCAACTAACTGGACATTGAAAATAAGCAAAAACCAAATTTGAGTGGGATTTTTATTAATTTTTTTGGCTGCAGATATGAAAAAGTTCATATCGGATGCTATATCTATAAAGGGACTAGGTCCAAAAATGGACCGATCCTGATCATGTTTGGTAAAGTCTCTTGTATTTTGCAAAAATATGTACAAACAAAATTTGAGAAGAATCAGTGCAATATTTTTGTTTTTTAATAGATTTAAGTGAAGATCGGGAAGCAGCTCTATATGGGGTCAAAGGGATCATTTTTGGACTACTCATTAGTGGATGTAATGAACGCATACAAACCCAATTTGAGTAAGATCTATATGACAATTTGGATCTTATGGCAATTTATGTCGATTTCATATGGGTAATTTGTATGGGGGCTAGGTCTGAACATTGACCGATTCTCACCAATTTCAATAGCGTTCATCCAATGGCCGACAAAAGCTTATATACCAAATTTCATCAAAATATATTCATATTTGCGACCTGCAGTTTGATTACAAGCTTTACATGGACACACAGACGGACGGACGGACGGACGGACATTGTTAAATCAACTCAGAAAGTGATTCTGATTCGATCGGTATAATTAAAGATGGGTCTAGGTCAAATATTTTTGACCACATAGTGGTATAGGGGATAAAAATCGTTAAAAAAAGAAAATAGCGTTATTATCAGTAAAATTTTTAAACGATATTCGCTATTGTTAAAGTCAGCTGTTGTTGTTATCTAAACGACAACCATTTATGTGTTGTTTATTCAATCGATAAAAACTTAAATTTTTAGGTTGAAATGTCGTCATACATAAATAAAAATCATAAAATAGTGAAAATATTTTGCTTTTATTAAAAAACTTTTTTATATAAATAAAAAAACAAGTAAGAAAATTATAGTCGGTCTAGACCGACTATACGATACCCTATACCATGCGTTTAGAAACCCTATATCTTAGGCCCAACTAACTGGACATAGAAAATAAGCAAAAACCAAATTTGAGTGGGATTTTTATTAATTTTTTTGACTGCAGATATGAAAAAGTTCATATCGGATGCTTTATCTGTATGGGGACTAGGTCCAAAAATGGACCAATCCTGATCAGGTTTCGTAAAGTCTCTTGTATTTTGCAAAAATATATACAAACAAAATTTGAGAAGAATCAGTGCAATATTTGGACTACTCATTAATGGATGTAATGAACGCATATAAACCCAATTTTAGTGAGATCTATATGACAATTTGGATCTTATGGCAATTTATGTCGATTTCATATGGGTAATTTGTATGGGGGCTAGGTCTGAACATGGACCGATTCTCACCAATTTCAATAGCGTTCATCCCATGGCCGATAAAAACTTATGTACCAAATTTCATCATATTTGCGACCTGCAGTTTGATTACAAGGTTTACATGGACACACAGACGGACGGACGGACGGACGGACGGACGGACGGACGGACATTGTTAAATCAACTCAGAAAGTGATTCTGATTCGATCGGTATAATTAAAGATGAGTCTAAGTCAAATATTTTTGGTTGTTACAAACAGCAGCACAAAGTCATTATACCCAAACCACATAGTGGTATAGGGTATAATTAAATAGCATATTCAATTCATTATTTCATTTTCAAATCAATAAACAGAAATATTAATAAAAAAAATAAAGATATTAAACATAAAGATAAAATCATCCTGTCAACGAAGTAATTTGTTTTTTTCTATTCTTCTTTGTGTTTTTCGCTTATTTTGACAGAGATACGACTCGTTTACAATTTAAATAAATAGAAAAATAGAGATGTCGACTGTCGTTAAGATGTCTGTACTTAGTGAATCACTTAATCCTAAGTGCAAACAACAATAGCTGTCTATATATTTTGCGATTGTCGGATCGTTGAAATTTACAGAATCGGACTCCAGAAAACATTGATTTAAATTCAATGAATTTTAGAAAACCTCAAATGGTATTTAAGAATTGCGAACACAAAAATTTAACATAAATAAACGCAATTTGATGAGAATGTTATTTATATATTATTTTTCACAATTTTTTTGGATGAAAATTTTAAGTTTTTCAGAAAATAAAGATAACAAATAATTTTATTTAAAATGTTTGGGACATTTGGTTTTTTGCGTTTGGCATCCCTAATTTGATTATTTATTATTATTATAAATTTATTCTCTATGTTTTCCAAATATGGCAATATTTTGATAAAAAAGTTGAGAGAGCTTTTTTTTTGGTTATTATTTTGTTACTCCATCCGACCTATATGGCCACAATGAAGAAATATTTGGCCAGTTAAAAGAAACTATACAGCCATCTCCAATTAGCACGATTTAATGCATGTAGCCACCCTACACATCCATTACCTTTGCAATGGAGGTTAGGGCGAGCTATTTAATTAGCAAAAACTAAATTAAACGAGAACTTATGTCATATAACCGGAAACGCATGCATATATGTATATAACCTAAATGCATGCCGATCAGCAACCACAATGACCAAAAAGCAAACACCGAAATAAGTCCGAAATAATAGAAAAGACCAAAACCAACCCAAAGAATTTGCTGCAATAATCTGGTATTAAGTTTAACAAATTGTTTACTTTTTCCAATATTTTGTTTACATTTATTATCATTACTCAAACCGAGGTGTAGGGTATCAAAGATTCGGCACAGCCGAATTTAACACTCTTACTTGTTTTACTTCTAGCCTATATGCTATGTGTAATAGGCACTCAAATGTTTTTATCAAAGCGTGTAAGCTTGAGAGACCGTAACAATAAAATTCGGTATTTGGATTCTTATTAATTAACATTTTATTCATTTCAGTAGGCTTAGCGCCACAAATATAGAAAGATTGCGTGGATTTGTGAGAAGTTAAATAATTGGCAATTTTACCATCAACCATCGTCAACACAAATTCATATTCAATTTTGAGGTTTTTTGTTGCTACTATTATTTCGAAATTATTCAATGTATCAATTTGATCGCGAATGCTTTTAAACACCTCACCGAAAGTTCTTATGTTTCTTTAGCAAACAAAAATTTTATTGGTCGACAAAGCCGAGTGGACGATGGACTTTCATTTTGCCAGATAACTACACTTGGGTTTTCTTTTAATCGCAGTATTAAAGGCACGAAAGAAATGACAAATAAATATTCGTCAGTTCTACCTTGTTGCTGAAACTTTTGCTTGTATGTGCTATGTCCTCAACTGCCATCACCACCCCATTTACAAACAAAAGTCAATGTGCTGTAATTAGGGTCATTGTCAGCAATGACAGGCTCTTGCACTTTCAACAAACGAGCAATGGTCAAATTTACAATATCTTTTACAACGATACTTGCATGGCTTTCGTCAATAAATATACTGTCTTCAGGTAGAAAACAATATTCCTTCGCTTTTTTTTAACCCATATGCAGAAGGATAAAGTAAGTGGCCCACTTTCATTGCTTGTTTCCGCAGAGTTTTGTAACTGTTGCGAGTAATTTTGTATCAATATATAATGCAAGTGCTTCTTCTCTTGTTAGTGGCCGTTGCAGCTGTACCTCTTTTCTAGCTTTTAATAATTGAGTTGCCTCAGCTTCAGATTCCGCAACCGATTTTATTACATCTGCTGCGATACGAAACCTATCTGATCTTTTGGCCATCTGTGCCAGCAAAAAGTAATTCGGCCGTAGATGTTGGGTTCACCAGCCCACGGAATTTATTTCTCTCAGATGTGTCGGCGCACAATTCAAAAGGCTTATGTGGCCGTCCTGCCCTTGAAGTACAAGGCAGGTCTTTCCGATTTTCTTCAAAGTTGAGGTCTTCACTTGTCTGCCTAAAAAGAAAATAGCCCTGAGCTAACCACTCCTTATGTTTCGTTAAAAACCTTAAAACTAAATTCAAAACTTACAACCAAAGATATACCAGTATGTAATATTATATAAAAATCTACCGTTCTTTCCTGCAGCTACTTGTTTTCCACTTTTTTTCTATGATTTTTGAACTTAAATATATTTCGTCTTTTACATTTTCTGTGTCTGCATAAACGTGATCAAAGCTCATTCGTTCAGAAACAAAATTGAGTAGTGCATTTTGTCTCTCTGATTTGCAAACTGAAGACCACACTTCAAAAAATTCGGTACGGGTAATCAAAGTCGCATTTTTCTGGGACTATTTATGATTTTATTTAATTAAATTTTGCAAAAATACCTAAGAATGTCACAAACCACGCTTATTTTTTTTATTAAAAAGACCTTTAGATAACTGTAAATACTGGACAATTTGGCACCTCATCAGCATAATTAGTGAAGCCAGTTGATTTAGAAGCAAGTTATATTTAAAATTGACATGGTTGTATTTTCAAGTGGAGAAATATAGGGTGCAGTAACTTTAAATCTTTCTGTAAAAAAATTTCCCCTCCTTTACACTTTTCCTGAATTTTTCATGTTATTAAAAACATGAGAAAGTAAGAGTTGTGCGTATAAAGTGAACAAAAAACAAGTCGTGCGAAGTCAACCGACAACGGTATATAAAAGTAGACAAAATTTCCTTTAGATTTTCTACATCAGTCAAAAGAACTTAATTTTTTTTAAATAAAAAAGATGCCACTTGAAGATCTAAATATACAAATTTTAGAAATAATATATAATAAGAGCCTATTTGTAGAAAAAGTACATACTTTATGCTTTTATTAAACATAAATAAGAAATAAATAAGAAACCCAAATAGCAGAGAAAAACTTTTTTTTCTGTTGCACTATTTTTTTGCTGGGCAAAATTAGAAAACAAGATAATTGTAAATTTCAAGTTTAACGGTTAATTGTGTAAAACATGGAATGAACAGGTGGTTCAAAAATAACATTTTTCAGTCTCGGGACTTCTAAGAAAACTTTCCCATTCCAATCATATCGAAATTACACTTTAAATTTTTTTCGTCTAGCCTATATGAAACGATCCACTGTGCGCCGTTCGTTTTTACGTATACAAACCACTCCTTGAGGGTTATTTCTTATATTCTACTAGTTATAATTTAAGCACCAAATGTAAATTTAACGATATTCTTTATTTTACCCATTAAAATGGATTGTATTTTGATTTATAATGATGATGAAAATGTAAATTTAACTATATCCTTTTAGTGCGATCGAACGCAGATACAACCATTATATTGCCCATTAAAAATGAATTGTATTTTTATTTATAACTTAAGTCTAGTTGACATTTCTTTATAATATTAGTTAAGATTTAACGCTACTATGTTTGTTATGTATGAAAACTATTTATTTCATATTGTTAAATAAAAATAGTAAAGCTCAACCACTGTTAACAACATACCATATAGTTGCTGTAGTGAGAAAACTAAATCACCACCACTGTATTGAGCTTTACCATAGTTATAAACAACTTACATTGTCAAGCAACAGTATAAAAGGCAGTGCACTAACGAGAAGAAGTTAGTTCGCCAGTGGACAGCAGCACGGTAAGGTCATATTAAACTGAAAGGTCGGGTATCCTCCATCAGTTCAATATAACTTAATAATGCCACGGTATAATCACCCAAGATTGAAAGTTTGTTATTCAGCATCAATCCACTAAATTATATCCAGTGCATTGACTTGGACAATTAGTGACTCAACAACATAGTCTGGATCAATTGACAGTTTCTGTGTCAGATTTGTTGTTTCGCAACCGGGACCATCACTATCGGGTGGGAATTTCCTGCGTCCTCAACCAGGTGATCATTACCTTTTTCCGAGAGTCTGACTCCACGAACCATCCCCGAAAATGAAAGAGTGTTCTATGTCATCAATTAGACAGCCCCGGTCAGTGGTAAACCTCCATAGTGTAGTCAGTTCGTGAATAAAATTTATGACGTTTTACGAAAAGTGGTGCGTGTTTTATTTTCCTGTCGGTAAAAACAAATAAAGTTTGTAACGAACCCTGGGCACGCTGAGGTTGCCCCAGCTAAAGCGAAAACATGTCGTTTCAATGGCGCCCGACCAGGGACAGTCGTAAAACTGCCCACGACGGATGAAAATTAAAGTGTCACGGAAAAAAATATATATACATTTAAAATACATATTTATAATGTCGTCATATATAAGTGCAACCGAAGTATCCGAATCGCCATGAGAATACGTTGCAAGCGATCTTCGAAAATTAAATTTTAAATATTCCTGAAAGTAAATTAAATTTTTGAAACGAGGCTAAAAACCGTGAATCAGTTTAAACCAGCAAAATAAAACAAAAAGAAAAGAAAGAAAAAAACGTAATAATTAATAATTGCTATACAAAGGTGAACTAATAACAGTGCAACCTCACTAACTAGTGTACAGTTTAATAACAAGTGAACGCGACTTATCAACGCGATAAAATAAAACAACATAAAACCCGAAAAAAAAAAATAAAAAAGGAAATAATAAAAATTTTCCTCCTGCATTAAACGACTAGAAGTGAACTACAACCTCTGCAGATTTTTTATTTTTTTTATTAATCGTCTCTCCCTACGGTTGATGAAC
The DNA here is from genome assembly GCA_963682025.1 of Cordilura impudica. Classification (NCBI taxonomy): domain Eukaryota; kingdom Metazoa; phylum Arthropoda; class Insecta; order Diptera; family Scathophagidae; genus Cordilura; species Cordilura impudica. The sequence goes on along the minus strand of OY821518.1, from coordinate 166,407,815 downwards.
CTCATTTCAGACTGAATAACGACAACACTATCAGTTGATTTATTATACAACCAGAACGCAGTCAAAGTGAAATCCTATTATAAAGCACAACAAAGTGGTAAACGTGTGGTCAAAACAAGTAAGTACCATAACCTCAAAACAACAATAAACAACGCTATCATGCTCAGAACTACGTGGGCATATACACTGAAACGTGAGGAATTGCTCACCTACGCAGCAGAATTCAATTTGGAACTTACCGGCAACGTGGAGGAACTCTGCAAACGGCCCGCCAAATTTATTGCAAATGAACATGATGAAGTCCGACGACAACGTTTACTAGAGCTACAGATAAGGTATGAGTAACCTGCCAAGCCATCAAATCTCACAGTGCCAACGACAACGAGGCCTAACCCCGACGTTCTAACCACCACACTGGATGGAAATCAATCTCGTCAGTGCCCATCACCCGTCAAAAATGAGATGACCCAGAATGCACCCAACATCATCGCAGCTATACCGTCTACATCAGTCGTAGCCGTAATGGACCAGGTCAGAAAGTGGGGTGTAAAATTTAACGGTGGACAAGACCCGTTAGACTTTGTTGAACGAATAGAAAAACTGGTGACACGTACGGTGTTCCCCTGGATCGTATGCCAAAAATTATGCCAGAACTTCTGAGTGAGAAGGCCAGTATTTGGTATAGAAACAATAACCAACATTGGCAGACGTGGCAAGGATTTGAGGAAGACTTTTTAGAATTTTTCTTACCACCGAGGTATTTCAAGAAGTTGGAGGACGAGATACGGAAACGCATTCAACGGCCACGTGAGACCTTTAAAGACTACGTTCTTGCGTTACAGAACTTGATGCGCCACGCCAATATTGCTTAAAATGAAAAACTAACCCGAATTTTCAGAAATGTGGTATATCCAGCGGAAAGATTGAGGACGGACGACTTACCGATAAAACGACCCTCAACACACCCAACTCAATTAACATGCGAAGAAACACGGATTACAGCGACCATTCTAATTGAAAACCCTTTGGTCATAAGTATATGAGCAGCATCGATCTAAAAGATGGCTAATGGCTAATTCCAATGGCAGAGGTCAGTAAAAAGTACACTGCTTTTGTCGTTACTGGACGTGGGTTATATCAATGGCGAGTGATGCCATTTGGCCTGCATTCCGCCCCGGACACATATCAACGAGCATTGGATACGGTCATTGGTCTCGACATGGAACCATATGCTTTTGCCTACCTGGACGATATAATCGTTATCGGACAGACATTACAACAACATCTGGGAAATCTTAAAGAAGTTTTCCGGCGTCTACGCAACGCCAACTTACGCATCAACACGGAGAAGTGCGGATTTTTTAAAACAGAAACAAAATATTTGGGTCATGTATTCAGTGGAGATGGTAGAAATACCGATCCCGATAAAGTACCGCCATCACCACCATGAGGGCGCCAGCCATCATCAAAGAGTTACGAAGTTTCCTCGGGGTCGCCTCATGGTACAGACGCTTCGTCCCAGAATTCGCACGAATATCACAACCCCTCACCGCCCTACTCAAAAAAGGGAAACATTGGAAACGGGGCAGCGAACAACAACAAGCATTCGAACTAATAAAATCAAAACTAACAGAAGCCCAAGTCCTGGCTTTTGAAATGTTACTTTTCTGTCTTTACTAGACAGTGGTAACTTTCGCTCATCATAGGAGCGATTCATTTTTGTTGTGTTCCTTGTATTTGAACACATGCTCAACTAATAGGAGCGTTTCCAAACTTCGCTATTTAAATAAATTATAAGCGTTTGGTTTGGTGTTTGATTTAACAATCGTTACTTTATTTGATTTTCTTTAGCTTATAAAGCTACAATGAAATTCTTAAAACTAGTCTAGTTTTGAGTGACATTTAAAGTCACTCAATGATTTCTGATTATTTTATTGTTCTTATTCTATATTTAAATCTAAACTAAACTGGATTTGTATCAACATCCCAGCAATTTAGAAAGCATTTCTCTGTAAAGAATATAGTGCATTGAGTAACTTTCATGTTTTTGAATGTCACTCAACACTTCAAAATATTTCCACTGCAATATACTGTTTTGGCGTTTACAATGTAACTCTAAACTTTTATTCCAATTGTTTACATTAAATCAAAACAAAAAAATGATTGTTGTATTATTAATGAACTAATTTGACCTGATTCCTTTAAAAGTTGCGCGCATAACCACTTAGCGCAACTAGTGAATGAACCAACGCACATTCCGTGCATTGAAGGGCAAAGACAGAATACTCTCGACCTTTTTCTAACTTCACACCCTGACAAGTATGAAGTGAAAATACTTGCACCTCTTGGTAATTCGGATCATTGTACCATTTCCGCTTCTTTTTCATACTCTGTACTTCACAGTGTTTCAACGCTCAGTTTTCATCTACGGAAAGGCTCGTTGGGCCGAGCTCAACGATTTCTTCAAGCATTTCAACTGGAAACTTTGTTTCCTAGATAATAATGTTGATGCTGCTGCGATAATGGTGGAAAAAATAATAGTGCTTGGTATGAAATTATTCATTCCATCAAAGCGCATTTCGGCTAAACCTAATCAAAAATCTTGGTTTAACCAGACTTGCAGAGATGCAGTCAGATCCAGAGAGGAAGCATTCAGACTTTGGCGTGAAAATAAAAATTCCGTCACTGAACTGCTACGCAAACAGGCGAGAAATGAATGTGCCAAAGTACTATGGCGCGAAAAGTTTCTTCACGATCAGCGTCTTCGTGCTAAAGTTCTTTCTGCTCCTCGGGGCAGCAAGAGCTTTTGGTCATTTGTTAAAAGAGTAAAGAATAATGCTAGTTCTGCTATCCCAACTCTTATAATGAATGACCAAATATTCACTGACCCGGTTGATAAGGCTAACCTTTTAGCTGAACTTTTTGCAAAAAATTCATTTTTGCCGGATAGCGATCAACCACTGCCCGAACCCGAAAGAGTATCTTGTACTATGCCTAAAATATTCTTCCGAGCACGTGCAGTCAAAAAGGTTCTTTCGGATCTCAACATTAACAAGTCTCCGGGACCGGATGGTATACCAGCACTGGTGCTGAAACAGTGCTCTTCGACGCTAGCCACTCCATTGGCCAACCTTTTCAGCCTTTCGTATCGTGCGGGAGTCTTTCCCCCTTGCTGGAAGGTTGCTAATGTCCAGCCAATCCCTAAAAAGGGTGCGGCTAATAACCCTGAAAATTACCGTCCAATTGCAATTTGCTCTGCGCTCTCAAAGGTGATGGAGAGCATGATCAATTTCCACCTTGTGACCTACCTAGAGGCCAACTCACTTCTTAATGATCGACAGTATGGCTTCCGTAGAAATCGTTCCACGGGAGACCTGTTAGCTCTACTTTCTGAGCGCTGGAGTCGATCCATTCGCAATTTTGGCGAAAGTAAAGTGGTTGCTCTGGATATTTCCAAGGCATTCGACCGTGGTTGGCACGGTGCATTGATATCAAAGCTTATTGCATTTGGGGTCGGTAATGACTTCTCTCGATTTATATCAAGTTTTCTCAGAGACCGAACAATACGTGTTGTTATTGATGGGGTCTTATCTAATGAGTTTCAGCTTAATTCAGGGGTACCCCAAGGTTCCGTTCTTTCTCCTTCTCTTTTCCTTATCTTTCTGAACGACCTTCTTGGCCAAACTTTTAACTCTATATACTCTTTCGCAGATGACAGCAGCATTTGTCATTCATTTTCCTTTAATTGTAGGCCAAGCCTCTTGGAGGTTGGGGGCAAAAGGCGGACAATGAATGACACACTCAATCAAGACCTCTTAACAATCTCCGAGTGGGGTAAAGCGAATAGGGTTGATTTTAATGCGCTGAAGACCCAATGTTGTATGTTGACCCATAGGGCCATGGAATCAACTATGTCATCTGTATATATGGGTGGAATAGGTATTGAGGAATCAGATACTCTTGATGTTCTGGGCATGAGAATTCAATGTGATGTTCGTTGGAACGAACATGTTTTTCAAGTGTCGAAAGAAGCATTCAAGTGTCTTGGTTTTCTAAAACGGTGTAGAAATTACTTCACTCCTTCTGATCTCCTTAAAATCTATACCACTTACATCCGACCGAAAATGGAATACAACTCCCATATATGGGCAGGGGCTTCGAAGTCTATTTTGGAGCTACTGGACCGTGTGCAAAGGAGGGCGTTGGCGCTCATCAATGACAGTAGGGTATCCAATTCTATTGATTCATTGGAACACCGTCGGAATGTGGGTTGTGTAGCACTGTTCTATAGATATTACCATGGGAAATGTTCTTCTGAGATTAGCGATCTTATTCCAAGTGCCCGAGTTTCGGTTCGCTCTACCCGATTCTCTAGTAGATCACATCCGTTTGTAGTCTATTGTCCAGTTGACCGCACAACGCATTACAGAGAGAATTCGTTTATCAGTCGAACTAGCCGTATGTGGAATAAACTCCCCGCAGAGGTCTTTCCTGACAGTTATAATCTAATAAAATTTAAGTCAAATATCCATAAACACTACTCCCTCTCTCCTCCTTCCCATAACCTATTTTCCTTAAATCAACACAATGCACTGCATTTGTAGGGGGCATCCCCTGTTGGTTAAAAAAAAAAAAAAAGTTCATTGTCTTGTTTATCTTTTGTTGTATTCGTAAGCTCTCAATGGTGTATCTCTTTTTTTCAATGTGTTCCCTATCTAATATTATGACTTTTTCAAAATCAGCTGTGTGTTAAAAATATGCTGTGATAGTGCTGTTGTTTCTTTCTTTTTCGTGATGTCCATTTTATGTTCTCTCAATCTTGTGTCTAGGGTTCTCTTCGTTGTACCTATGTAAATTTGTTCACAGCTTTCATTGAATTTCATAAACAAAATTGCTTTGTTGTTCTTTTTCAATTGGCGCTTTTATATTTGAGGAAATTGTGCTTAATGTTCTGTTTGGTTTATAAGCAAAACTAATGCTTTCTGACTGTATTGTTGTTTTTATGTTTTTGCTGTCAGTTAACCCAGGAACATATTGTACACTGTAAAATTTTTTGTTCTTATTGGGTTTTGGGTTTTGTTCAGATTAGTATTTTTATGTCTAATTTTTGTTGATACGTTTTCTATTAATTTATAAATAAGTTTTAGTGGAAAACTGTTACTTTTTAGTATTGTAATTATTTTTTGTTTGTTTCGGGTGTAAAATTGATCATCACATATATTAAAAACTCTTGCTATGAATCCCTGAGCTGTGTTTATTATCTGAGTTTTGGTTGTGTTGAATGAAAATTCATCAACCTACCAGATGCAGTATCTGTCAATGTCAATGTGGTGGAGTTCCATATCCAGATATGCTATTTTTTCGTTACCTTCCATTTCCATTGTAAATTGAATTTTGGCGTGATAATTATTCAGAGTTGATAATATTTCTTCATTGTCGTCTAAGTTGATTATAGCCAATATGTCATCTACATATTTTATTTTGTATTTTATATAAATATTTTCCTTTTTCAATTCATTGATCGCATTGTCAAGTAAACAGTCAAATACAAAAAGCTTTTAAATTAAAATTTTCGATTCATGCAAATAATAACATTTTACTAGCAGCTAATCTTGATGGTAATTTGTTTTATTTTATACACCGCTATTTAAACTGCACTAATTGGAACGTTGATTTTGAATCGTTTGAAAATTTTTTACTGGAACTATCTCCCACAAATTTTTGCATAGTTGGTGATTTGAATGCACGTATAGGTGATGAACAAATTTTAGATCCTAACCTTCTACACAACCTTCCACATATTAATAAGATCAGACACTCGAAAGACACAACGTGTAATACAAAAGGAAGCAGGCTTATAGATCTAGTTGAAAACTTGGGAGGCATAGTACTTAATGGTAGGACAGTTGGTGACGAACAGGGTGAATATAGTTTTTGTGGCGGAAGTGGTAGCTCTGTTATAGACTACTGTATTGGTTCTCAGAGTTTTTTGAACTTCGTTGATGATTTTAGTATTGCTTGTAAACCTTACTCTGACCATATGCCGCTTGTACTTAAACTAATTGTACCAATGTCTTACAATAGAGCTGCAGCCGATTCAGTACCTCAAAGAATACGATGGAACGATAAATTTGCGTTAAAGTACTCAGAAAATTTAACGATTCTTACTAGAAATACAAATTTTGCACCCAATATCTCTGTTGATGAAATGGTACTATCTGTTAAAAACAAAATCTTAAAAGCTAATGTTACTACCAACAATAAGTTTTGCTTTGAACCAAAACAAAAATGGTTCAATTGGAAATGTGCACGTTCTCGAAAAAATATGATGAAACTTCTTAACAAGTATAGGAAAAAGCATACAAATGCAAGTAAGGCAAAGTATCTTTCTGCCAAAGCCAAATATCTAAGAATATGCAAAAATAGTAAACTTGAATTGTATGAAAAAAATCTAGAACAACTTAACTTTGTTAACTGCAGTAAAGCCTGGTGGAAACTGTCAAATGATATGAAAACACGAACGTGCATTACGAGGGGTGACTTAACATCAGAAGACTTTCATACACATTTTAGTACTATGCTCGAAAACCCAGAACAAGCAAATTTATTACAATGGTGTATGCCTTGTTTTACTGATGCTTTTCTTGATTCACCAATTGAACTCTGTGAGCTCTCTTCAGTGCTACGTTCATTAAAACGTAACAAGGCTCCAGGTTCTGATGGCATCAGTTATGAATTTTATAGATATGTTCCCGTTTGTTTCGTAAACGAAATTCTTTGTCTGCTTAACCAAATTTTTTTAAAGGAAACCATACCAAGCAGCTTTAAAATGTCAATTCTGATTCCGCTTTTGAAGAAAGGAGATCCAAATAGTCCAACAAATTATCGAGGATTATCGTTAATTGACACATTGTGTAAAATTTTTAATAATATTCTCTTAAACCGTATAACTAATTGGATTTATGTCAACAACATATTAAACGAGTATCAGGCAGGCTTTAGAAAAAACTACTCTACAATTGATAACGTTTTTAATCTCGCTAATATTGTTCATTTAAATAAGCTTAACGGCAAAAACACACGCTTTCTTTGTGGATTTTTCCTGCGCATTTGATATGATACCAAGGAATTCTCTTTTTTACAAATTATCCTGTATGGGGTTATCGTCAAAGATAATCCGCATCTTACAACTTTACTATGAAAATAACACAAGTCAAGTACTTTATGGTAACACATTTTCTGATCCGTTCAGTGTAGACAACGGTGTGAAGCAGGGATGTATACTTAGTCCTATTTTGTTTGCTTTATACCTTAACGACCTGGCTGAAGCATTACCTGGTGGTGTAAATGTAGTAGATGAACCTATAGAAATTCTTCTATACGCTGATGACATTGTCATCTTATCTGATTCGCCAAATATTTTACAGAATATGATTGATAAACTTTATACGTACTGCAACATTTGGTCCCTAAAGGTAAATCTTGCTAAGTCTAAAATATTAATATTTCGCAGTGGAACAAGAATATCAAATAATCTGAAAAGGAATTATGGTGAAGATGACATAGAAATCGTTAATAACTATAGATATTTGGGCATGGACCTTAATTTCAACCTGTCTTTCAAAAAACATATAGAAAATAAATTAACTACTTCTAAAATGGCGATTTCTTCAACATGGGCAAGATACATAAACCACCCCAAAATTTCAAACAGCAACAAACTAAAAATATTTAATGCAGCATCAAAATCTATTATGTTCTACGGAGCCCAAATCTGGGGTTTTAAAAAATATGATGAAGTTGAAAAATTATTCAGGTTTTTTATAAAAAAAGATGCTTCTTTTACCAAGCAACACACCAAATTACATGCTTTATATTGAGACTGGCTTAAACTCTTTATACGTTAATACTTTAAAGCTCCACTTTGATTACATTAATAAAGCACTGCACATGTCTAGTTGCAGATTGCCACGTATTTTAGCTGAAAAGGTAATAGCAAAAAAGACGTATTGGGCAGAGGAATGTATCACTTTATGTGAAAATATTAAATTTGTACCCGACAATGCTGAAAATCCTATGTGTTTATACTCAAAACAAATTCTAGACCTTTTATCAACTAAGGAAAGAGAAGATCTATTGGTTAACGCAAGAAACTCTCAATTTCACGATTTATATTCGCAAGTAAATTATTGCATGAAACCCATTTCTGCTTTAGATCTGTCTTCTCGAGCTGCAAGTTTAATAATAAGAGCAAGAGGTGGATTATTAGATATTAATGCCAGGGCCTTCAAAAGTTCATCAGTTGGCCTGTGCTCACTTTGTAACCTAGACGCTACAGAAAACACTCTACACCTAATTGGAATTTGTCCAATATACTACGAGTTCAGATTAAAATATTTTGGAAAAACTAGTTTAGATTTGAATGAAGTTCTGAATATATTAAATGGTTTTGAATTTGATTACTTTACATTGTATAAATATTTGGAAATTTGTCTTAAATACAGGAAACTAATATTAAATGAATTTGAATAAACTCTGTACATTAATGAATTTAATAACCACTTTATTACAAATTGTATGAAAAAAAAAAAAATCTAAGAAATTTAGAAACAACGTAAATAAATGAAATAACTCATAGCTTTATATATGCCAATCTGGCTCACAACTATCATGTTATGCCAAATATAGATAATATAGTAATATTTAATCTCTAAGATTGTAAATATGTAATATAAATATCTATTAAATAAATAAAAAAAAAAAACAGTCAAGTATTATGTCTGCTATCGTTGGGGAGAGAGGGTTGCCCATTGGCATACCGAAGATTTGGTTATATAATTCATCTTCATATTTAAAATAACTGTTTTCATTAAGACAAAATTTTAATATATGTAAGAAATTTGAATTAGGGATTTTTGTGAGGTTTTGGTAATGCTCCATTTGTTCATAATATTTTTGAACACCATATGGACTGGGATATTTGTGAACAACGATATCACATCAAACGATACAAGTATATTATTTCTCTCAAGTTTTTGGCTCGTCAGTGGTTTTTTGACCTCTAAGGAGTTTTTAACATTGTAATTGTCACAAATAATATATTTCAAGATACCAGCTATATACTTAGACAACTGATAGCATGGTACGTGCATTGAAGAAACTATTGGTCTAAGAGGAATTCCAGTTTTATGGATTTTTGGTAACCCATAAATAGGAGGGGCAGTGGCAGCCGAGGCTAAGAGTTTACGCTTTTGCCATAAGTCAATGTATTTGTTCATATATAAATCAGATATGATATTGTTGGTTTGTGATTGCTTATTAATTTGTAGCTGACCTGGGATATTCATACATGTTTAGTCACACTTGTTAATTTTATGAACACTTGTTATACGCGCCTCTATGTCTACAACTCAACACAACATTGGCTGTATAGTTGTGCATGACACATATTTTCATTGTTTATATTTAGTTTGTGTGTGACGTCGCACAGTGGTCAATTTCGCGAGATAGCGGTCAAAACTCTATAACTTTTGACCGGATCGGTATTTTTTTACGGAATTTGCTTTGTTCAATAGGAGGGACTTTAAGCTTCAATTTGCGTGTTCAAACGTAAAAATCGACTGACAGGAACGTAAGTAATTTGGAGTTAAAAATGCATTTTAATTTTTTGTTGATTTTCCATGTAAAAGTTGAATATTTCGACATTTTAAATAGGTATTTTTTTTATAATTTCTTATTTTCTTCAATCGTATTTTACAACCAATACTTATTTATTATTCCTAAACTTAATTTTGGTCAGAAAATGCCAACATTTATTTAGTCTCAATATTCACAGGGGCCAAAGGTTGGTATTTTTGGAAGAAAGCTAATTCTTGTGAGGATTAAACTGAAAAATAACACTGAAATTCCCAACAATATCAATACCATTTGAATATATTATATACAGAACACAACATCGATAAAATTTTAAGTAAACTTTTACTATTGATTTAAAGTGCACATATATTTTATTTAAATGTATTAATAAAAATTTATACTAAAATTAGAAACAAATTATAATCTTTAAACTAGTATTAAGTAAACAATATTAGTAAAAATTTCTTCCAAATAGCTTTGATTTTCATTTTGCAGTAGTTGTTTAGCTTCTTCATCTAACTCTAATGAGGTTGATTTCCATTTTTGTCGAATACTGGACATATATGGGTCTGATGTGCACAACAAAATATTAATAAGATCTTCATTAGTACAATATCTGGAAATTTTTCTTGTATTGTGCTCGCGAAAGAATCTGTAGTCTTTGTTCCTTTTTTCTTGGGCTTCTTCTGAGAGATCTCCAATTGAAAGCATATTGTGCTGAATTATTTGTTCCACATGGAACAAAATTTTGTGAACTGTGGTTGGCATATGTCTCCAAGAATATTTTTGGTTATAAAGGGTTGCTGTCTCATTAGCATACTGACCAAATTTTTTTGCATCTATCTTTTTGCTACATGCTATAACTTGTAATATGATTTGGAATCGTCGTATTAAATCATAATCTACTCCAGTTATAGAAGCTGCAGTTTCTGGATCGGAAAAAAATCTCCTTGCTGTGTTTCCACCATTAGAATTTCCTTCTCCTTGCTTTGGCTGGCCAATTATAAGGCCTATCTCACGGTATTTTTCTTGAATATCTTTTTTTTTTTCTTTCTTTTTTCCAAATTTTCTTTGTTGTTTCTCACTGTTTCGCTTAACGGGCCAAATTCCAAATCGTATCCCAATTTAAGAATATGCTCCATAAAACGAATTCTAGCATGAAGAGGTGACATTCCAAATTCATATGCTTCATTAAAGCTATCGTCTTTTGTTGGTGGTTGGCTCAATTGACTTGATGTTTTTTGGCATATGGTGCAGCTTGACGATGACTTTGTTTTGGTTAAAGCTTGTGCACCTTTTCCATCAATCATTGTGAGACACATTTTAAAATTTACTTCAATGTCTTGGTCATCAAATTTAAATGTTACTGGTTGAAGTTCTTTAATTTGATCATTTATTTTTCGAACTTCTTCATCTATGACATCTTGAGTCTCCTTTTTGTAAGCAAACTTTATTGGTCTACAAAATTTTGTTGACGAGGGAATTTCATTCTTCCATACATCTATCTCTGCAGCTCTACTAGTTGACGGATCTGAACCAATATAAGTTTTTGTTAAACGTAATGGAACGAAAGAAATCATGAATAAATTGGCATCTGATGAATTTTCCGCATTACATTTTTTGTATTGTTTCTGGCCAGAGGACCCATCACATCCCCATTTAGAAATTAAAGTCATGCTGCAATTTTTAAACTTCTTTAAATAGTCAGCATCAAATGTCTTTAATAATCGTTCTGCAGTGTGTTCAAGAAGATCCTGCAATTCTATTTCTGCTGAACTTGAAGTTACACTAATAGCAGTTGGTGAAGGTAAGCAATCTTTTTTGGCAGAAACTATATCTCGATATGATGGAAAAATTCCAAAATTTTTTTCATTGGTTCGCTTCCGCAATTCTGTATATTGGTTTTTAGTCATTTTCAAATCCAAAAATAGTGCAAATGCTTCTTCTGGAGTAAATTTATTTTCTTCAGTTGGTGTCGGTATACTTTCTAAAATCCTTTTTGTGCATCTGGGGCTTGCTTCCACTATTTTTTCAATGATAGCAATTTTACCCTTTTTAGTTTTCGATGGTTGAATTTGATGCAGAAATGAATCCTTTATGATGCTACAAGAAACTTCTTCATTGATATGTTTAAGCTTGCGTCTTCGTGATCTTTCACTACAATTATCAATTGGCTTTGCTGGTCGACCACCTTTTCCAGTTTCCGTGGTAGTTACTGATGGCTTTTTAAAAATAAGTTTATTTCTTAGCCATTCTTGGTTGCGTGAGTAAAACAATTTCTTGTTTCTGGAACATTGATTGTACCGTTTTCTTAAAGTATTTAAAAAGTTTTTTATTTTTAAGTTATGAATTTTTATTTCTTGTTTGTCGCATATTTTGAAGAATGGATTATTCATTATATGTAAAATAATGTCGTTTTCATCTTTCCGTTCAAAATATATATCAGATAGAACACTATAACTGAATTTAGCCATTGTTTAAACAATAATGAAGAAAAAAAATGAATGCATGGATTAATATACTATTGCTCGAAGTTTCAACATGATCTTTTTTACCTCTTTGAAACATAATATACCAGGTAGTTGGTTTTACCAGTTATTTCCATTGGTTTTAAATTTATTTGCAATTTCCACGTATTTAAGTTGTGTAATATTAGATGGCAATAAAATCTTTTTTAACTTTTCCAAATGAATTGCTAGATACCACATAATTTGAGAGTTAACAGGTACTGGCAATAATATAAAAGGTACTTGGTTTTACCAGTTATTTCCATTGGTTTTAAATTTATTTGCAATTTTCACGTATTTAAGTTGTGTAATATTAGATGGCAATAAAATCTTTTTTACCTTTTCCAAATGAATTACTAGATACCACATAATTTGAGAGTTAACAAGTACTGGCAATAATATAAAAGGTACTTCGTTTTACCAGTTATTTCCATTGGTTTTAAATTTATTTGCAATTTTCACGTATTTAAGTTGTGTAATATTAGATGGCAATAAAATCTTTTTTACCTTTTCCAAATGAATTGCCAGATACCACATAATTTGAGAGTTCTATTGTCATTTTTGTCAAAATTTTGATACACCCTTCTATGTGGACTAGGTCCAAATATGGGCCAACTTCTCCTAATTTCAACAGAATTATTTTTTGGGTCAATAAGAACTCTTGTACAAAATTTCATCAAAATATATGCATAATAGCCACTTTAACATACAAATAACTTCTCAAAAAATATGACGTGCATTTGTACCGAATATCTTACCTTGGGTCAGAAAAATTGCTGTAGCTCAAAAAGTTCAGTCCCGATGCATGGACATGTATATTGTGACGGTGATCTTTTTTGCTCTGCACTGTAGCAAAAGAATTTCTGGTACAGGCAGAATAAGAAAGAAGAAAAAAATAATAATCTTGATCTTGAAATTATTTTCAAGTTCAAGTATGTACATATAAACAACACCTTATATGGTAATAGGTTGATGGCATTTTATTTATGGCGTGTTTTTTCTCTTCATTGTGTTGAAGTAAATCATGAACACATTCATATGCAATCATGCTGGTCAAACCACGTATTTTCTTGTATTGATCTCACTTGCTCTCATAGTCATATATGAGTGTGAGTGTTATAAATACTAGAGAATATTATGAATGCATATGAATGTTCTCATTGAATTAGTGGTGACTTTGTTTTTATTAATAAACAGGTTTTTATCTGCAGATTAATGAATGAAGATGAGAAGGTTTGATGTAATAAAGTAAAATTTAAATCAGGGAGTTGAAATGTAATCGCGAAAGTAAAAGGTTGAGGAAAAACCTCCAAAAAGATTTAAGTTAAAAATTAAAATTTAAGAAAATTAAAAAATGAAGAAAATTAAATATTTAAGAATTAAAGAAAGAAAGTTTAAAGAAATTTAAAATTATAATTAGTGACATTAGGAGTTGAATTTTGTTTTTGAAAGTGTAAGGTTGAGGAAAAACCTCTTTAAAAAAAAATAATATGTAGAGTTTAAGAAAGATAAATAATTTTAATTTAGAATTTAAGAAATAAGAAAAGACATAAAATAAAGTAAAGTTAAGAGAGTTAAGTGAAATTTAAAATTAGTGAAAAGTTAAATTAAAACAAATAAAATAAATTAAAGATTAAAATTAAAAATTAATGTTTTTAAAGTTTAAATAAATATAAAATTAAATTTAAGAACAGAAGAGGAGTTGAAGATTAATAGTTGAACATAAAGGTTGAGGAAAAACCCTCTTAAAATAAAAAATTTAAAATGTAGTGATAAAGTGAAGGATGAGGAAAATCCTCTTAAAAATTAAGATTAAAATTTAAGTTTAAAAAATTAAAATTTAAGAAATTTAAAAATTTAGAAAATTAAAATTTATGAAGTTGTTGAATTTTGAATGTTGAAATGAACAGTTTAAGTGGATAATAAAAGTAAAGTTAAAAAAAAAATAAAGTTTTACGAAAGTTTGAAATAGCAATTAAAATAAAGACCCAAGAAAACTATAGAACTAAAAATTAAAGAAATAAGAAAAGACATAAAAGAAAAATATGTAAATTTAAAATAAAGTAATGTGAAATTAAAATTAAATTAAAGTAAAATTAAGAAAAGTAAAGTTTTAAAATAAGCCCTAAGATAATAAATTCGACAGTGAACCTAGATGTATTGAATAAAATAAATTAATGAGATTAATTAATGAAAATAATGTAAAGTAAAACAAATTTATTTAAAACTTGCCGATACAAACAGATTGGGGGATGGTGATAAAGCCCAATATATTAAAAATTTTGGCACAACTATATGTTCTACAACTATTTCATCGTTGTCAGCCTTCTCCAAAGTTAAGTAAAAAAAAAAAAAGAGAAAAGCGTATTGCGAGACACAACCACGGCGTCCGGCGGCAGCAGCTTCATCCTCAACAACTACAACCATATGGCGGTAATTAAAACAAACTAATTAAAATGTTTTCTTAAATCTAAATTAAATAAGATTTTTTAAAGATTTTTCTAATTATAAATCAAAATTTTTTTGCTAATTATAAATTTAAACTAAATATCAAATATTTTTAGATATAAGGTTTGCTAAAATTAAAATTGTGCAAAAATCAAAACTGTGCTAAAATTAAAATTTTTCTACTATTAAAGATTTTCCTAAAATTTAAAAAAAAAAAACTTTTCTAAAAGTAAAAAAAAAAAAATTGTCCTATAATTAAACTTTTCTAAATCTTGCTAATTATGGTATAAAATTAAAAGAAGAACAAAAAGAAAAACAAAAATTTGCTAAGATTTGTCTAACTATATACGACAATTTTTTTAAGATTTTTCTAATTAGAATTTAAAAGTTTTCTAAATGTGAGGTTTTCTAATTAAACCAAATTTTTGTCATTAAAAAAAAAAAATTAGCTAAGTGTAAGGTATTCTAAATATAAAAATTTACCTAAACCCAAAATTTTTCTAAAATTACATAAAAAAAAGTTTTCTAATTATAAAATTTAAATAAATATATAATTTTCGAAATGTCAAAATTCGCAAAATATAAAATATTCGAAATATAAAATTTTTCTAAATATGAAAATTTTTCTAAATATAAATTTAAACATAAATTTTAACTAGAAATTTTCTAAATTAAGAAATTTGCTAAATATAAAATTAAACTAAAAATTTTCCTAAATAAAAATAAAATTGAGCTAAAACTAAAAATTATAATAAGAAATATAATTTAGCTAAAAATGAAAATTTTGTAAAAAAAAAAAGTAAAATTTTTCTAAATTTTTCCTAAAACAAAATTTTGCTAAAATTTAAAATTAACCTAAATTTAACACTATAGAAATTTAAGAGAATTTACAAAATGGTACCATATTTAAAAAGAAAAATTTTTGGTTAAAGTTAAAATTAAAACTAAATTTAATTTAAAATATTATTATTCTGTAGTGCTAAAATTCAAATTGAGATAAAATTCAAATTTGCTAAACTTAAAATTTTGCTAAAAATAAAAATTGGCTAAAAAAAATTAAAATGTTACGAAAAATAATTTAAAATTAAAATTAAAACCCTTAAAATGAAGGGTAAATAAAATTCTTATAAAACCCAATGTAGAAAACCAAACCAAACCTAATTCTTATCATTGTTATGGGTTACCTCCAAGTAAGATGGAGTCGAGGTAACATGGTTGGGAGGGCAAAAGGGGCAGAACACCTCGTCCCCAATCCCAAGGTAAGTATGGCCATCCGTCCCATTTAGCGTCCAATTTTTGACAGTTGGTTTTTTAATCGCACGTGAAAATCTGTAGTGCGGTTTCCCTGGGCCTGAGCAAGACCCCACCCATCCGGCGAGCTAGGCCCCTACGCCAGCACGTGCGACCAGCATAGGCTCAGGGAAACGGAAGCGGATCTTCCAACAACGCCACACCATTACAATATATAGGAATGTAGGGGAGAGTTAGGACTACAAAATAGTAAATTTGTGTTTTGACTCAGCTTGACTCACAGAGTTGTGCTCTATGAAGTAGGAAATTTCCGAGAAATTTGACCTTTTTTTAAAAATAAATTTAAATTGTTCTGAAAACACTAGATCTTCAATTTTTTTTACCGGTAATAGGAAATAAGTTATGTTACAACACAAAATTTATTTCGTCCAAAAATCTTGAAAAACAAAAAAGTTATGATCATTTAAACTTTAAAAATTAACTAAAAATATCATAAATTTACTAAATTCTGAAAAAGCCCATTTTGGACCACCCTGTTCTCAGTGAAATAGTTGAAATAGAGTTCTAATTTTTTGGCTCCCGAGGTTTACTACTGTCTACTTTCATATGAGTCTAATAACTTTAAAATCGGAGAACAAAAACCAAAAGGAGTTTTGGCCGCTATCTCAAAATATTGACCACAGTGCGTCGCACAGTGGTTCAAAACCAAAAAAAAGTGGTAATAAGTCTGGAACTTCTAAACTAATGGTTGGATTGGAATAGTATATTCTAGGCGATTGTAGACAAGGATATAGGCTTTCAAAATATTTATTTTTGAGATATCCTGTTGTAACACAGGGTGAGCTACAGGGTGCCAAAGTCGACCACCTCGAGGTGGAAAATGCTTTCAAAGCTTGTAACTTTTATAAATATGAATTGATTTTTACGTTTTTTAAATTTTTCCAATAACCACTAATTTATTTTAAAAAAACTTGCCTATACTACCTAGTTATCGCTTATGGTTTAAAAAATATTTGATTTTAAAAATCAACATTTGAACTTTTCACCAAATTCTTTCTTGGTTTTTCGCAAATAACATTTTTATTAAAATAGATAAAAAAAAATCTAAAAATATGTGGCGATAGCCAGTACTTTTTAAAAAAATACGTTGAAGTATTTTTGAATTATTTCAAACCGTTTAGTGAGCACAAAATCTTAAAGTTGACTTTTGGAATCAGGTTCTAAAAATTGTAAATTTTTGCCAAAAAATACCCTTCATTCTTTCACTTTTTTCTCACAACCTTGGTAAAACATGTATATATTTTTCTACATATTTTAAAAGAATATGCTTCAAGAATGGTTGTAAGCGAAATTTTTAATATTTTTGGACATGCACCCTACGTCCAGCATTGGACGAAATTGGGCAATTTAAAAAAAAAAAACTAAGTTTTAAAAGTTAATACAAAAATATCCGCTCGATTTTTTCAAATATTTTACCGCAGTATTAAAGCTCCAAAATCAAATTTTATGACTAAAAATGAAGAATGGTTGAAAACGGGCTTCACAGTACAAATTGAGAAAAAGGCATTTGGTCGACCTAAAAATGACTACGAAAATGTTCAATCAAGGACAAAAAAGAAAAAACAAGAAGAAATCATTAGTAACCATTCGCCTAATGAAAACCATAGTTCTTCTATATTTTTTCTGAAATTTGAATATAAATATCTCAAAAACTGTTAAAGTTGTCAAAACGATTTTCTGAAGTGTTTTAGATAATTTAAATGCCGTTGTGAATCAATAAACAAAATATAAAAATAACTAATATTAATATGTTTTTTATGTTAACAAAAAAAATTCGTTTGAAAATTGTCTTTTTTCAACATTTAAGCCCTCCTGACCAAGTTTATGTAACGGCGGTGAAGTTTATTGCGGCAAATAAATAAAAGTACTTGTAGCTTTAATAGTGCAGTAAAATATTTGAAGAAATCGAGCGGATATTTTTTTATTAACTTTTAAAACTTAGTTTTTTTTTCAAAAATTGCCCAATTTCGTCCAATGCTGGACGTAGGGTGCATGTCCAAAAATATTAAAAATTTCGCTTGCAACCATTCTTGAAGTATATTCTTTTAAAATATGTAGAAAAATATATACATGTTTTACCAAGGTTGTGAGAAAAAAGTGAAAGAATGAAGGGTATTTTTTGGCAAAAATTTGCAATTTTTAGAACCTGATTCAAAAAGTCAACTTTAAGATTTTGTGCTCACTAAACGGTTTGAAATAATTCAAAAATACTTCAACGTATTTTTTTAAAAAGTACTGGCTATCGCCACATATTTTTAGATTTTTTTTTATCTATTTCAATAAAAATGTTATTTGCGAAAAACCAAGAAAGAATTTGGTGAAAAGTTCAAATGTTGATTTTTAAAATCAAATATTTTTTAAACCATAAGCGATAACAAGGTAGTATAAGCATGTTTTTTGTTAATATTTTAATGGTTATGGGAAAAATTTAAAAAACGTAAAAATCACTTCATATCTATAAACATTACAAGCTTTGAAAGCATTTTCCACCTCGAGGTGGTCGACTTTGGCACCCTGTAGCTCACCCTGTGTTACAACAGGGTATCTCAAAAATAAATATTTTGAAAGCCTATATCCTTGACAATCGCCTCTAATATACTATTCCAATCCAACCATTAGTTTAGAAGTTCCAGACTTGTTACCACTTTTTTTTGGTTTTGAACCACTGTGCGTCGTGCATACACTACACCCCTACCCTCTCAGTTAAATCACACCATTTGTGTTTACAGAAATTGTGTGATTTCACTTAATTGCTGTTGTTTGGTTGGTTTCGAAATTTGAATACGCTATAAGTTGTGTTCTTTCTAAAAAAAAAATTCTTTGACATTTGAACATATTGTAAGTAGTGACAAAGTTCTATAATAATTATGTTTATATTAAAAATTTTTTGTTGATGTTTGAATACGTTATTATTAGTTACTAAGTGACATAATAATTATTTTTTAAAAATAAATTTTGTTTTTTCTTTATACATCTTATTCTTATATATTTTTAATACTATTTTAATGCTAAAAATTTCGTTGAAATTTGAATATTTTAAAAGTGGTAATTAAATGACATAAAACTTATTTCTCTATGTATATAAAAAAAATTTAATTTTTTTGTTGTATTACAATTTTCTTTTGTTTATTTCAGTTTATATTGACAAACTTTTTTCAGTTATTTATTGTTCTTCTTTAATAAATTTTTATGTACAATTTTGGTTTTTCCATTTATTTTTAAATTTACATTTACTTTATCTATATTTATAATTTCATATGGACCTGTCTATGGTCTTTCATTCTGTTTTCTACTTTCTAATTTTACTACAACTAGTTCTCCTATGTTAAGATTTATTCCATTCATTTTGTTGTATGAATCTAGACTCCTATTCTTGTTTGTAATTTCGATAAGTTTTCTGGCATTTTCTAGTGAAATTTTTAATCGCAATTCATTAGCGTAATTGTTAAGGCTGTGTTTAGGCCGAGGCCACGCAATGAGCGGCATGTGAGCGGCATTTTTGAGCGGCTACGCGGCGCCGCTCAGGAATAGAACTTGTTCTAATTTCTAGTTGTTTTCTGAGCGGCAAAGAATAAAAATGGCCACAAAAAAATTGCTTTTCGTTGCTTTGTCAATCTGTAGTGCGATTCAGTAACTTCTTTTAACGATAATTGAATCGTTAAAAAAAGAAAACAGCAAAATTATAGATTTTGGTATTCAGTAAAATTTTTAAACGATATTCACTATGTTAAAGTCAGCTGTCGTTGTTATCTTAACGACAACCATTTTTGTGTTGTTTTTCAATCGATAATCATAAAATAGTGAATGAAATAGTGAAAATATTTTGCTTTTATTATAAAAACTTTTTATATAAATAATAAATAATAACAGTGACAATGGCCTTTTGACAACTAACTGCTCAGAAATGACGATCAGTAATACCGCTCTGCCGCTTTGCCGCTCATTGCGTGGCCTCGGCCTTACACGGCGACTTTTGACGACGTTGTTTTTCGACGTCTTTCTTTGTTTGTAGGCGAACGGTGCAGAGAAGCAAGAGGGGCAAACAAAAAGACACGATTTCAGTTTTCAAGACTTTTTTCATATTTCTCTTTACACTCATTTCTTTTTTTCTTGTTACGTTTTATTCTTTTTCGTACTTTGAAGTGGCCACTTCAGTGAGATCAAGAATCGCTTAATTTTTTATTTATTTTATTTAATATTTGTGCATAATTTCTTTAAACGGAATATGTTTTAACTTAAAACTTTAAATATTGACACGTTCTGCTATTTGATTAGATATTCTAAAGATTCTACTCTTAATAATTTAAATATTAAATAGGTTTTTGTATATAGTGTGAAAAATTGTGATAAATTATTATGTGTAAAAAAATTAAATCTTATAATGAAATAATTTGAATAATATTTAACAAATAAATTGAATTGAAAAATTAAAAGATAATTTGAAAAATAAATTAAAGCAGATTAAAACAAGTAAGAGTGTTAAATTCGGCTGTGCCGAATCTTTGATACCCTCCACCTCGGTTTGTGGCAATACTATTAACATAGCTCATGGTAGTTGTGTTCTTGTTATTGTTAATATGTATGAATCACATTTTTTTTGTGGCTTTTTTTATGTTGTTGTATGTTCAACCACTAAACTATTACAAGAAAACACTAGGTTTCATGTTTTTTTTAGAGGTATCTATAAACTTTTGTTCATTTCTCAGCGCAGAGGCTCCCGATTTACTCCGATTTCAATACCAACCTGGTGGGAATTATGGCAAATAATTTTTTCGTAACCTGACCTAAGTAAATGCTTTTTTTTTTGAATGAGCGTGATTTCAACAGACACACGGACAGACGGACAGACGGACAGACGGACAGACGGACAGACGGACATCGCTATATCGACTCGAGCTGTGATAAGGATCAAGAATATATATACTTTATTGGGTCGGAAATTAGTTTTTCGATGCGTTACAAACGGAATGACAAACCTATATATACCCTCTGCCACTGAGATGTGGAGGGTATAAAAAGACATGAAACTAAAACTCATCGTATGAATGCAATAGGTTTTTGGTAGCAGCTTCAAAAGAGAATTAAGAAAAAGCGCGTCGTCAAAAATCGTCGTCTGAATTGGGCCTATCACTGTTCATAATTTGTTCACCCGGTAATCTAGGCAATTTACCAAAAATTAACTCATGTGGAGAATAGTTGGTATCTATATGTGGTGTTATATTGTAAGCGAACGAATAATAAGCTATCCAATCACTTCAGTTATCATTGTTTACGAATGACAAAAAGTATTCATTCAATACTCTATGATTTCTTTCTATGGTACCCAAAGTCTCATGGTGATATGGCGTAGACAATTTTTGCTCGATTTTTAACAAATTGCATATTTCTTTCATTAGTTCATTTACAAACTCTGTACCTCTATCAGATTTTAGAGCTTTAAAAATGCCATATTTTAATATCAAGTTCTCAGCTAGGCTTTTTGCTATACTTTAAGCTTCTTTTGTTTCCATCGGGACTGCTATCACGTATTTAGTAAGTTCACACTGCATCGTCAAAATATATCGAAAGTTCCCTGAAGGACGTAAAGGTCCAACTGTGTCGATAACTACAGTGTTAAAGCTATTTCCCGGTGTGTCCGTTATACATAATGGTTCTTTAGTGTGTCTTATTTGTTTGCTCCGTTGGCAAAGATCACACATTGATACATATTTTCTTACCATTTTATTCATGTTTTTCCATTTGTATTTCTGTTTCAATTTTATCAGTGTTTTTTTTTTTGTCAGTGTGTGTCGTGATACAATTCATTTTTTCTTGTTCTTCTGTTATTCTTTGAGGTTTGCTATATATGAGAATTCTGACATCATTTCCTTTACTTTTGTTTATTATTTCTTTTACTTTTTCTATGTTTACTTTTTTAAATATTTCGTCACCTTACAAAATTGAATCTGCTTAAAACATATATAATCGGGATTATCGCTACATCTGATGGCCATTTGATTTAAAGCAATATTTTTCTCAATATTGAATTCTCTAGTCGACTTTTCTATTATAAACTTCAGCTTTACTGCAAGTTTTATATCATTCATGGATGTACACCCCACATTTTGAGTTGATCAGGCTCAGCAAGATTTGTATCATCATTTACCTCAGTTTTATTTTTATTTCCTCTTTTGGGTTTCTTTTTATTCTTTTCTTTAATTTCGTTCTTATTTTCCTCAGTTTGTATCATTTTCGTTTTCATATTTCTCGTTATCACCAGCGATTTTTTTATAATTTCATCATTATTTTGAGGTATCATTGTTCTTTATTTATCGGAATCTAATTGTTTTCTAGGTAGAGCAGACAATTCTAATAAAATTCCAGTCAATTTGGAACTTGGATTTCAATGTGTAAATAGTGCAATGAGTGGGCGATGGTCAGTTACTACGATAAATTTTCTACCGAATATGTAAGGTCTGAAAAATTGTATAGCCCAGTGTATACCAAGTTAATCTTTTTCGATTACCGACTTGTTTCTCTCGTGTTTGTTCAGCGAACGACTGGCAAAAGATATTGTTCTATCTTCTCCAATTTCTCCCTGTGATAACACGGCTCAGATGCGTCAGTTGTCAGTATGAATGGTTTTTCGAAATTAGGGTATTAGCGGAAAATTAGCGGACTTATAAGTCTATTTCTCAGTGCTTCGAATGCAGTTTCACATTGTTCTGTCCATTCGAATTTTTGACATTTTTTTTAACAATTTGTTCCAACAATTTGCTATGTCGACAAAATTTTCTATGAATTACAAAATGCTACAAATCTTCTAACATCGTCAGCATTTTTTGGTACAGGATAATTTCTTATTGCATCAAATTTCTCAGGATCTGGTTTTACACCATTTGGTGTTATTAAATGTCCAAGATATACCACTTCAGGTTTTAGGAAACAACATTTACTAGCGTTCAGCTTTAAGTTATGTTTCTGTAATTTATTAAAAACTTTCATTAGATTAGTGTTATGGTGATCAAGACTGCAGCCAAAAACTATGACATCATCTACATAGAGGAAAGCTTAAGATTCTAAGCCAGACATTGCTATTATCAGCATGCGTTGAAAGCTATTCGATGATATTTTTAGACCGAAAGGTAATCTTGTGTATTGGTAATGACCATTTGGTGTAGAAAATGCTGTGCAAAGACGTGATTGATGGTCAAGTTCGATTTGGTGAAAATAACTTGTCATGTCATCCATTGTTTCTGTTGAAATTATTTGCATAATTTCCGTTGGTATTATTCCGGTTTGAAACTTTAGTAAGACACATATTTGAAAAATGACATTTGTAACATTTTACAACTTCTGCGGGACATTTATTGCATTGTCTTCTGCCGCAGTTTCTGCATTCAGATTGTCTGTATGTTGTAGTGTTACGTGACGCAGTATATTGGGCATTTTGATACAATACTTGTTTCTGTTGCGTTCTTGAAGCAACTTTTTCAGCAACCTTTAGTGCTTCTACTGTAAGGAACCTCCGGTTGATCCGGGTTTGAAGCTGAGATAGCTCAGCTGTCCCAAGGTCCTTTCACTATAATTTATAGATTGGAAACACTTCATTTCACTTAATTTTCTTGTTTGTATATATTTATTTATTGGCAAATTTTTATATATATATAATTTTATCATCACAATGTAAGTTTTATGTTGTGGGCTGTGGTTGCTGTTGGTGCGGCGGGTACTGGGGTTGCTGGTACCGTGGGTGCTGATGGTCTGCTGGCGCTGATGGGCTGCTGATGCTGACGGGCTCTATGTGTCGAAGTTATTGATGCTGCTGGAACCTAGTTTTCCCTAGCCTACAGACCCAATGCTCCTGGCTGGGTTGGATGTAATCCAACACAATAATGGGCAAATGTGATTCGCCTCTAGTCGTTGGCTGAATGTAATTCAGGCCCTACACTCTTAATTTCCTGCCTTCTATCTGGGGACGGATGTAATCCCTCCACTAGCGAATGTAATTCGCCACTACTCTGAGCTGGATGTAATCCCGCTCCTACACCTGGTTATTCTGCCTTCTACGCTTGGGACGGATGTGATCCCTCCCCACTAGCGAATGTAATTCGCTACTAGTCTGAGCTGGATGTAATCCCGCTCCAAAATAAAAATAAATCTTCTGGTTTCTTACCAATTTCCTTTGTGCTCACGATCGCCTGTGCGTCCTGTTGTGTTTCCTTATCGATGCATACCCTTTGCAGGTTCTCGAAGTAATGAATCCCTTTTGTTCGTTGTGCGCCCTTTTATATGGCGTTCTCCTACAACCATGTCGCTTTGTCGCGACTACAGGCTCTCAATGGTTGTAAGTGAACTCTCAATGGTTTGATAAGAGAGCCCCACGCAACCGATGATACACGACATGCTTAACCGTGCTCTTTGTTGCTTGTTGCTCTGGTGTTTTATGGTTGGTGTGTGTGTGTGGGGTGGTTTGATGGTTGATAGTTGATAGTTTGATGGTTGGTGTGTTTAGCTGAATGTGTGGTTCGATGACTAATTGTATGTGTGTGACTGTGCGCGTGTGATTTGATGGTTGTCTATTGATGAGTTTAGCTGAATGTGTGGCTTGATGGTTGATGGTTGGTTCGTAGTGTTGAGTGAATATAATCCACCCCTCTGTCATGGGAAAAGTAATTGGGTTTGGGGTGAATGTAATTCACCAGTCCGTGGATTGGTGAATGTAATTCACTACCCGTCGTGGTGAATGTAATTCACTGGTCCATGTTTTGGTGAATGTAATTCACTGTCTTGTCCAGACCTTTGTTGTGTGTCCAATTTTGCTCTGCCCAAAATTGGGTCGTCACACTACGAATGTTTCACTTACGTCTATTGTGGCCATTGTCTGTGGGTCTGTTATGCCGTTTACAAACGCATTGAAATCAATTTTTCTGTCTGTATTCATTATGACATTTAGTTCACTCACGAGTTTTCCTATTTTCATAGCAAAACCTAACAAATTATTGGCCCTCTGAGCTATGCGTGTTAATTCGCTTAATAGTGTATTTGGTGACCTTGATGGCCTATGTCAATCTCAATAACTCTATCAAATCATCAATATTCGTTGGTACAGAAGTCTGTTTTATTCTGTTTTGAACTTTTATGTCCAATCTCGGTTTGAAAATGAAGTTGAAAAATTAATTAGCGTTTTGAGTGGATACAGTTACTGAAACCATCTCCAAGCTTGTCAAAAAGTCTTGAAATTCGCTTGATCTGCCCGAGAATTTTGGTACCAGCTTCGTAATCAATGACAATTCTTTCATATCTAGGTTAGCCATGATAGTTTTTCGTTCTGTTGTCGACACTATTTTGCCCTTGGAATGTTGTTCGAATATCTCTAAGGCTTCTTCTTTAATTTTTCTAATTCTTTTAAGTCTGAGGTTTTTATATACTCTTTAAGTTTTCTTTCTAAAATTAGTATTTCTGAAGTTTTCTCCCTAATTGTCTCTAACGTATATGGTCTTGTCAACGATTTTTTAGCATTCAAAGTTAATTGCCTTTTGTGCTTCTATTAAAGATTTATATAAATGAAAACTTCTTCAAAAACAAATCATTCAATTTCTTTTTCTTATTCTTTTATTTCTTATATTTAGTTGTATATTATTAGCATAAGTTCGAACCATTTATTATCCAGAACTGTCACCATTGGTGTGATAATAATAAAAAATATTATCCAACCTATGGATTTATCATAAATTTCTCTAAAATTAATTTTTAATTGACCTATTCGAACAATGATAAAAATGTGTCCTTAATGACTACTAAATCTTCTGTTCCTGACCTAAATATGCTATTTTATTTACTTTGTATATTACACTTTTGGTTATATATATTTTTGCTACTAATTAATTACTATTATCAAAAGAATTATTAATAATGACAATATTACTATAAATATTTTGCAAGTATTTTTCATTATGACTTCTTATTTCTATAAATATTTATATTAATTCAGTATTTAACTTTTTAATTATCAAATGAAAAAAAAATTTTCTTTTTTTTTCTTTATATATATTATTTTTGGTTATTATTCATTATAATTCAAATCTTTAAAATGGTATTTAAAAAAAAATTATTTATAGTTTCAAATTTCCTTTCTTTCTGTTTCTTTCTTATTATTTATCCTTAGATGTGCCTCTATTAGCTGTTCAATTTTATCTACCCTCAGCCAGTATATCGTTGTAAGTTCCCATGGCGGTGGTGGTGATGAGTTTACTATCCTTTTTAAATTTGCCAATCCTCTTCTTTTATTTACTATATACCCTCCACTACGTTTTGGTGGTTTAACTTTAGGTATATTTAATGGTTTGTCTACCGGTGTTGGTTTAATTCTCTTCTTGTATGCTTCTATGATCAATGGTTGCGGACCAATCGTGGGTTTGTTCATTGTTATATTGTTATGTACTTGATCACATGCGAAGTCGCCTCCGAACAATATTGTTTCTCATTTAAGAGCACGCAATTTTTTTTTTATTTATTTACATATATTTTTTTTTATACCCGATGGTGTTCTGCCATGAAATGTTTCTGGATCAGCAGGAGCAGCAGGACTGCCATGAAATCCTACTTCTTGTTTTTAGGCTTCTAGTTGTTGTTGTGGTCTTCTTATGATGTCCTGATTGTCTATTGGCCAGACAATCCTAATCCCCGACGTGGATTAGGTATCTTCACACCTCTATCCAGGAGCTCTCTTCTTATTGCCATGCAAGGCAATTTGGCAGGATTGCCATGAAATGTTACTTGTCTATCTTTACTAGACAGTTGTAACTTTCGCTCATCAAAGGAGCGATTAATTTTTGTTGTGTTCCTTGTATTTGAACACACGCTCAACTAATTGGAGCGTTTTCAAACTTCGCTATTTAAATAAATTATAAGCGTTTGGTTTGGTGTTTGATTTAACAATCGTTACTTTATTTGATTTTCTTTGGCGTATAAAGCTACAATGAAATTTCTAAAATTAGTATAGCATTGAGTGACATTTAAAGTGATTTCTGATTATTTTATTGTTCTTATTCTATATTTAAATCTAAACTATATGCATTTGTATCAATATCCTAGCAATTCAGAAAGCATTTCTCTGTAAAGAATATAGTGCATTGAGTAACTTTCATG
Source organism: Cordilura impudica (assembly GCA_963682025.1). NCBI lineage: Eukaryota > Metazoa > Arthropoda > Insecta > Diptera > Scathophagidae > Cordilura > Cordilura impudica. The sequence continues at coordinate 166,380,783 of OY821518.1, read as the reverse complement.
TTTTTGAATATCACCCAACACTTCAAAATATTTCCACTGCAATATACTGCTTTGGCATTTACAATGTAACTAAACTTTTACCCCAATTGTTAACTTTAAATCAAAATAAAAAAAATTATAGCTTATTAATTTGTAGCGGACCTGGGATATTCATACATGTTTAGTCACACTTGTTAATTTTATGAACACTTGTTATACGCGCCTCTATGTCTACAACTCAACACATTGGCTGTATAGTTGTGCATGACACATATTTTCATTGTTTATATTTAGTTTGTGTGTGACGTCTTGCATACACTACACTTGTCCTGATTTTTCAAAAACTTTTACCCTAAAAATGGATGAAGTGATCATGGTTTGGGGCTGTACTTACCCAGGAACTGGAGGGTGTCGAAAGGGTCATCGCCTACACCAGTAGACACCTAAACACGGCATAACCAAATTACTCTACCACTGAGAAGGAGTGATTGGGCATAATATGGGGAGTACGTAAAATGAGACCCTACCATCAATGCCAGGAATTTTTGCGTCATAGACGACGAATTTGAGAAAAAATCAGCGTTAAGCCAAATACGCACCTCATATATGAATCCCGAAGAACGGACCGAAATAATAAAAATAATTAAAAGATATAATAACATCTTCTACCACCCTGATTCTAATTTGACATTTACGAAGTCCATAAAACACAGAATTAATACTATTGATAACATTCCAATCTTCACAAAATCTTATCGGTACCCCTACATCCACAAGAGTGAAGTACAAAAACAAATCCAAGAGATGCTAGATAGTGGTCTAATCCGTCACAGTAAGTCACCATATTCAGCGACCATATTGACAGTTCCAAAAAATGAAGACGCAAGTGGAACAAAGAAATGGAGATTAGTTGTGGATTACCGAAAGCTAAACGAAGTAACTGTAGATGATCGATACCCTATACCAAATATAGACGAAATACTAGATAAACTAGGGATTTTACCAGATAGAAGTTGACGAAACCGACATACATAAAACTGCTTTTACAGTTGAAGGAGGTTATTACGAATTCCTCAGAATGCCATTCGGACTGAAGACAGCTCCGGCAACGTTTCAACGCCTTATGAACACAGTTATAAAGGACTATATTAATAAAATATGTCTAGTGTATTTAGACGACATAATAATATTTTCAACATCCCTGCAAGAACACGTCCAATCAACAAATTTGATTTTTAAATGTCTCGAAGATGCTAACCTAAAAGTCCAATTAGATAAATCTGAATTCTTTAAAAGAGAAACAGAGGACACATAGTGACCCAAGAAGGAATAAAACCAAATCCTTGGAAAATAGAATGCGTTCTCAATTTCCCAATTCCTAAATCTCATGAACAGATAAAACAATTTTTAGGACTTACGGGATATTACCGTAACTTTATCAAAGACTATCGCAACTCGCAAAGCCAATGACAAAATATCTGAAAAAAGACGCAAAATTGGACATTGAGGATCCTTCATACCGAAAATACTTCGACACTCTAAAGAAGATATTGACGAATGACCCAATATTAGTCTATCCCGACTTTTCGGCAATATTTACACTGACCACAGACGCAAGTAGTTATGCACTTGGCGCGATATTATCCCAAAAAGATAGACCAATATGTTTCGCAATTCGAACCCTAAATGAACACGAGATCAACTATAGTACCATTGAAAAGGAACTACTTGCCATACTTTGGGCAACTAAATATTTCCGACCGTATCTATTTGGATGAAAATTCTGAATAGAAACGGACCATAAACCCCTCACATGGCTTTTCTCAATGAAAGAACCAAATTCAAAATTTGTTAGGTGGAGGCTAAAGTTATTTGAATTTGATTATAACATAAAATACAAAAAGGGAACTAAGAATTCAAATGCAGACGCCTTATCTAGGATAATACCCGTAATACTAGGAAAGTTTTTCATTTTAAGGAAATGGATCGAGCAAATGCGATAACTTTAATCAAGAATCATTTCAACCTGATCAAATCAATCCAATTATCATTGATGACAGTTTTTATCAAAATTTCAAAGATACACATGCCGAAATATATTCGGCTAACAAACATTTCAGAGTTATAAGATACAGAAATAAATTCACTGATATAGAAGACGAAACTGAACTGACAAAAATTATCGAGCTGGAACACCTTAAGAGGAATCATAAAGAATCCAAGCTGTATACGAAGAATTAAAATTCAAGTACTACAACCCGAATCTAAAGTTGAGAATAACTCAATTCATAAATAATTGCGAAATATGCACTCTAGAAAAGTACGATAGGAACCCTCCGAAAATACCGTTTAAAATAACAGAAACACCTAACAAACCACGAGAGATAGTACACATAGATGTATTCTATACCCTAGACAAAAAATTATTCATGAGTATGATTGACAAGCTTTCAAAATTTGCCATGACCTTCCAAATTAATGGAAGATCCTGGACAGAATTCAAGACAAAACTACTGCATATAATAAATACATATGGGAAAATAGGAAAGATAATTGTCGATAATGAATTAGGCTTCAAAGCAATTCCCATGCAACAATTTCTGAACAATGAAGACATTTACATACATTTTGCATCTAATAGCAATCATAATTCAAATGCGGACGTAGAAAGACTGCATAACACTATTAACGAACACATAGGACTATTAAGACATGATGAAAAGAACAAAGACGAGACAATGGAAGAAAAAATGTTTAGGATCATAGGATTCTACAAAAATACAGTGCACAGTACAACTGGCATTAGGCCAATAGACTTCATTAATGGAAAGATACACGAAAACGACTATATGAGAATCCACGATATAATCGCCGCAAAGAAAGAAAAATATATCCATAAAATGAATAAGGATAGAAAAGACGTAGAACTGGAAGACGGAACTAATTTTATTAGGGAAATTTGAGGTGGAAAAAACCACTGGAAATATAGGAAAATTAAAACAAATAAAATAGATGAAGAACATATAGCAACTATAAAAAACAAACACAAATATTATAAGACCCACGTACGACCCAAGAAAAAATATCAAGATAGGGACAACCCAACTATCAAACTTGGATAATGACCGGTCCCACTTAATTTCAGATGATTTTGATAATAATACTGACTCTCTTTGGAACCATTACGATGCAGACAATTGACATTGTGGACCTAGCAGCGAATAACGGAATTATACCAATTAAAACTGCAGACTTTCGACCCATAGAGGACTACAACAAAGTATTACATATCATTAACTTCACCGAATACCAACACACATTAGAATTTCTGGAAAATAATATCGAAACCCTCAAACAAACAACATTTGAAACCCGACCCTTAATGAATACAATAACACAAAATTTCATTTTATTAAAGAAAAAGATAAAAAATGTAAGTCCCCATTTTAAGCCTAAACGAGGACTAGTGAATGTGCTCGGAAAAGGACTTAAGATAATAGCAGGTACAATGGATAGTGAAGACGAGAAACATATACAAGACAAACTCAATATCCTATACGATAGAGAAATGAACATGACGAAAGATTTAAATGACCTCACCACTTTTAATAACGTTATAGCCTTGCAGTAACGAAATATAACTGACCACAAAAATAGCCAACAATATCAGGTGGAAAAATACATAAATAAATTCAAAAACATCATACAGAACAAAATAGCGACTTTGGAAGATGAAGTAACCTTCATGTCCCAAGTGTACCAAATAAACAATGAGATTTCACTATTAAAAGATCACGTAGATGACATTGGACATATAGTATTTTCAAGTAAACTAGGAATAATACCTACTGAAATTTTGACTCAAACAGAACTAGACCTCATAACAAATTTCGATCGTTACACGAACATAAAGACAACCGTTGCACTACACGAACAAAATCTAATAATAATTCTACTAATACCTATATATTCAGACCAAAAACTCACGAAAATTATGTTCGAACCCATTCCGAATACTTCTAATAGATCGGTAGTTCTTGAGACTTCCGAGATCTTGGTTGACATTAACAATAACATATTTAAGACGAACGTCAAAGATGACTTAAAAAGAAATCTAGTAACTATAGAAGACGAATGTTTAGAGAGCATTCTTAACTTTCGAGAAGTGAACTGTAATATGAAAATACTAAACGAAACAAAAGTTGTAGAAGTCGTTCAAGGCGTACTTGTATTTAAAAATTTTTTTTAGTAACATAACACATAATTGTAATAATGTAAAAATAAACAGTTATGGAAATTTCGTGACAAAATTGAAAATTGTAAATATATATACAAAATAAAGCATTTAGAAATTTAAACGTTAAAATTCATGAAAAACTTTTGTTACCAAATATGTTCGTAAAAATTAAGGAACACCCAAACACTTCTTTGACTGATATAAAACTAGAATCATTATATTTAAAACAATCAGAGTATGACCAAAATATTGATAAAATTATTTACCACAATAGAAAAGTAAAAGCATTTAACTACAGCATCAATGGATTAATTATCATATCTATTATAATAATAATTGTAGTATTTAAATCAAAAACCAATCAAAAATTTGTGATTTCGTTGGAGCCTCAATGTAACGGTGGGGGTATTATAATACCCATAATACCTAAAACACAAATCATATGAATTAGCACTTTTGTAATTATTCTTCTCTAATAATTGCCAGTATACATTTTCTTCGTCTGGAATATTTCCTGACAGACGACATACATTTTATTTATTTTTTTTTTTTTCGAAATTAAATGTAAACATAAGCTTGCTTCGTTCCCAATACAAAAAACAGCAACGAAACACACTTATGATAAATAATTTTCAAGCTAAGTTTAAGAACCAATAACATCCGTTAAACATAAGTTTGCTTCATTCCCAAGATATAGAATTGCCACGAAACACACTTATGCTAAACATTTTTCAAGCTAAATTTAAAAACCAATAACATATATATAAAATTGCAACAAATACATTTTGGCTAAACTAAAATTTGCTAACACAAGTTGATTTGTTCCAAAACTACACCGGAAACAAAACACATTTATGATAAACATTTTCGAATTAAATACAAAAACAATAACATATGTAAGTTTGCTTCGTTACCAATACATAAAAATGTACTGAAACGAAACACACATATGACAAATATTTTTGGCGAATTCAAAATTGCTAACATACGGTGTTTGTTCCCAATGCATTTATACAGGAAACAAAACACACTTATGAAATGACGAAATGACAATTATATCTAGAATAAGTTTTAGCTATAGAATATACCAATGTAAATTTGGAAATCAGGCAGTAATGAAAAGTCAGTAATAAAGATATTTTTAAACTGATCACAAAAAACAATTTGTCGTTTTTATACCCTCCACTCCAGTGTGCAGAGGGTATATATAAGTTTGTCATTCCGTTTGTAATAATTAGAAAAAAAATCTGGACCACATAATACATATATATTTGTGATCCCTAACAAGCGGAGTTGATATAGCGATGTCCGTCTGTCCATCTGTCCGGCTGTCCGTCTGTGGAAATCACGATGGCGGCTTCAATCGGGCAACTAGGTTGCTCGTTGGCATAAAAAATGATTCACTAACATCCTGAGAAGTTTGGTATTTAAAATCGTTCAAATCGGTTCATCTGGTCCCGAGAATTGAACGAAGGAGTAAAAAAGTCTTGAAAAGTCTTATTGTTAGTGAGGATGATTCACTAACATCATGAGAAGGTTTCTGTTTTTTAAATCGTGACAATAGGTTCCATAGGTGCCGAGAAATCACTGAAAAGTTAAAAAAATATGATGTTTTCCTATTTGATTATTCTAAATTTTGTATTTTGTCATAGCTGTACTTGTTGTTTTTATGGTCATTGTGGTAATAATATAAGAATTGACCAATATCAAGATTTTATGGTGTAATATTTAAGTTATTAATTAATAAAAGAAACTATATAAAATCAATATCAATACTCTGTGATTTTTATAACATCCCAAAATGTTACATATTGATACATACTACTGTTGCAAATATCAAAATACTATAAATAACATTCATATATTCTGTATATGTACTTATATCCATAATAAGCGCATATTAAAAAAATAATATAAATATAAATTATTTTATTTATACAAAATACTGCAATTTTTAGGGTTGCAAAAAATACTATGATTTTAAGGGTTCTACTTTTAGTACATACTTGCATTCAAAAGTAGTAGTGAAACCATAAAATATCTACCCTGTAAAAAACTGGTGTTTAAAAAAAATTTTTTTTTTCAGATGTCAAAAATATTTAATTATAGTACATTTTTAAAATTTATCATTTAATGTTTGGCGTAGGCAAACGCAATTCCCGGACTACCGAGAATTTTATGCACGAGTTATTCACATTAGGAATAATGGCGGAGCTCAGCTCAATCAAAGTGCAATGATCAAGCCTCGCGTTGGGAAACATGTGTTCATGCTTTTTTGCACAAACGCCATTCCCAACTATCAAAAATTGTAGGCACGAGCTATCCACATAAGGAATAGTCGCGGAGCTCAACTCAATCAAAGTGCAATGATCAAGCCTCGCCCTGGGAAACATGTATTCATGCTTTTCTAAGCGCAAACCGAATTTCTTATGGCACATTAAACATAAACTAATTGAGAAGTACAATTCATCATTACGCTGTATTATAATACTGTTTTCTTATTTTACTGCTAGCTAGAAAACAAAGTGATCGTATCATTGTGAACGAAATACAATTGAAATTGTGTGCAGATTTGTTTTACTTAAAAAACCTGTCTCTACAGATAGTGAATAATTTCCCAGTAAACATTTTATGCAATAAATGATCATGTGGAGTCTTTTTGACTCCTCTGTGCTATTAAAACAGCCACAAATGCGCTCTTTTGCTGACCACAAAATATTCTTTTGTCGGGAGAAAATATTACTTTACTCTTCTTGAGAGCCTTTTTTATCCGATTTTCTGATCCGTTTAGACTTATTTTTGAGTCGTATTTAATGTAATTTTTCTCTAAATCACTTTCTAAGCATTAGCAACAATCATTTTTTAGTCTTTTTCCAATACCGCATGTGATTAATCAGTTTTTAATCATAAAAAGTGCTCGAAGAAGACACAGTAAGGTGATTTTTGTTAAAACAATCTTCGAAATGATGACTGGGATATCGTATATTTTTGTTTACACACACACATATCCATAGTGGCACCAGTATGCCGAACTCTAATCGGCTTCTGATATGTGTACAGCCGAACGAAAACGAAAATACTCATCAAAGAGTAAAAGAAAGCAACAATTTCATTTAGTCTTATAAAAGCTTTTGAACAAAGCGGGTGTGTGTTGCATTGTCTTGTGAAATCTTAAATTGTTTTTTAATAGGTACCATTGATGCCAGGAGATTTTTTCAGAAATCTCTACGCTAATGAAAAAAATCCCTTATTTCCCTACACCCACTTTTTTTCTCCCTACATTTTTCCCTACACTACTTTTTTCAAAAAAAAAATTTAATTTTAATTTGTTAATTTTCAATTTCAATAATGCAAAAATAAAAACGAAGAAAAATAACATAAAAACTAAGATAAGAATACCTTAAGAATTACATTAGAAACCAACAGATATTACAAAAAAAATATTTTTACAATTCTGTTTTATTCATCCTTTATATGGCTAGATGTGCATTTAAAATTTACACAATTAACTAAAATGGCTTGCAAATGGGATCTTATAACGCAAACAGAAGTTTGGTTCTTGGTTGTAAAAGACATTGGTTATTAGCATGTATACTTAGATGGGATTTACCACAATTTTACCATCCCATTAGCTTCTCGTATCTCAACTAACTTGAGTAAACCTTTGTTTTCTGTATTTCTTTGATGTGTTTTCAGCATCATCGAAAAACGAATCGGAAATTTTTCTAAAATTAATTATGTTTAAATTTATAATATTTTAATGTTCTTTTTATTTACAAACTTACTTAATTAAATCGAAGAGATCTACAAAGATGGCGTACTTATGGATAAAAAAGATGCACAAAACAAGTAAACTGCACAAAAAAGTGTTTTTTACTTGTCATTAAAGAAGCCACATATTTACTTCCTCCATATTATAAAGTTATTACCAGACTTAAAAAAGGTATATATTTTTCACTTTAAAGTTTAAAATTGAAAAATAAATAATATTAAGTTGTTAAAAAAAAATTTGCAAAAAATCCCTACAATTCGACAAAAGTAAGAAATCTTTTGCATGAAACACATAGACGCAAATTCATTTCTCGATGCGTTACAAACGGAATGACACACTGATGTAATAAGATCTGAAAAATTAACGCTAGTGCTTTTAAAATATAACACATGGACAAGTATTCCGAAAAAGATCCGAAATTAAAAAATATATTTTGTTTACTATCTTTTATTGACGTTCAAATTGTTAAACGTAAATGCTGTAAGTTCTGAGTATTTGTTATAATAATTTAATAATACGTTGATCAAATTTTTTACATTTGTAATGGTGCGGCGTTGGTGGAAGATCCGCTTCCGTTTCCCTGAGCCTTTGCTGGTCGCACGTGCTGGCGTAGGGGCCTAGCTCGCCGGATGGGTGGGGTCTTGCTCAGGCCCAGGGAAACCGCACTACAGATTTTCACGTGCGATTTAAAAAAAACAACTGTCAAAAAAACGGACGCTAAATGGGACGGATGGCCATACTTACCTTGGGATTAAGGAAAATTTTAGCAAAATTTTACTTTTTAACAAAATTTAAATTTTTAACTAAATTATATTTCTTATAATTTTTAATTTTAGCTCAATTTTATTTTTATTTAGGAAAATTTTTTAGTTTAATTTTATATATAGCAAAGTTTTTAATTTAGAAAATTTTTAGTTAAAGTTTATATTTAATAAATTTTATTAACGTAGAAACATTTTAGTTTAAATTTAAAATCTTTAACAAAAATAATTTTAATTTATAAAACTTTTATTAAAATTTTAATCTAAACGATGTTTTATACTTTTGTAATTAATGTTCATTAAATGTAGTGTATACATTTTTATTTGTTTGCAATTTTAATTAACGGTATTTCTATTTTCTTAAGTATTTAGCAACAATTTATTGAATATTATTTTCTTAAAATTAGGACTTTCTGTGTAATTTTCAGGGGAGTTAACTTAAATAATTTTTATTTTAGCAAAATTTTGTAATTTAGAACATTCTTAATTTAGAAAATTTTTTTTAGTTTAATTTTTATATCTAGAAAAATTAATAATGTAGAAAAAAAAATTTTTTTTTGTTATTTTTTTTTTTTTTTTTGTTTAAATTTATATATAGACAAATTTTGTTTATATTTCTAGAAAAAAAAAATTTTTTTTTTTAATAATAAAGTAAACATTACCGCCATATGGTTGTATGTAATTATAGTTGATCGCACCAGTACGTTCGTCAAAAAGCAAATCAAATGGTTTCCGAAACTGTGGCGGCAATTGCAACTGTGGATGCGGATGAGCGTGTGTATGTGGTTGTGGATGATAAAAATTTTGATCGGGCGGCGGTGGCGCCATTTTCAAGAAACACGTCAATTATTTTTTTTTTCTTGAATGGACCGCAATCACGCAATTAGATTATTAATAGGGTGGGTAGCTGTACCTTTTTTTCCCAAGACGAGATGTGTAAACATAATATGATTTGTTATAGTTTCAGTATTTTGCAGAGAGTGTAGTTGAAATTTATTAAATACACTTATGTCAATTACTCTCGTTTGTACAGTCATTGATTTATATTAATTCAGAAAAATGTTATTTTTATTTTTACATCAATAATCATTTTATTTTAACAGTTGCTTTATTTTCCAGTTTTTTTTTTTTGTCAGTTTTAGATTTCTTAAATTTTCGTTTTGTTTTTTTCTTTCAAACTATATTTAAGTCTTATTCTTTTATTTTCAACTTTCTTAAAAATCTATTTTAAACTTTACTTTTATTTTCAATTTCTAAACTCTATATTATAATTTAGTTTTAAGGTTTGTTCCTCAACCTCTTTCTTCCACTATCAAAATTCAACTCCTCGATTTAAATTTAACTTTACTACATTAAACCTTCTCATCTTCATTCATTCATCTGCAGATAAAAACCTGTTTATTAAAAACAAAATCACCACCAATTCATTGAGAACATTCATATGCATTCATAATATTCTCTAGTATTTATAACACTCCCACTCATATATGACTATGAGAGCAAGTGAGATCAATACAAGAAAATACGTGGTTTGACCAGCATGATTGCATATGAATGTGTTCATGATATAATACAACACAATGAAGAGAAAAAAACACGCCATAAATCAGTTTGCCAAAAAAAAAAAAATGCCATCAACATATTACCATATAAGGTGTTGTTTATATGTACATACTTGAACTTGAATATAATTTCAAGATCAAGGTTATTATTTTTTTTTTTCTTCTTTCTTATTCTGCTTGTAACAGAAATTCTTTTGCTACAGTGCAGAGCAAAACAGATCACCGTCACAAAACAGATGGTTTTGATTTCCATGAAAGGAAAAATCAACTGAAAACGGTTCGATGGGTTTTAAGGTTTGCCATTTTTAAAACTTTGCCTTGAGTTTAGGTCTTCTGCATATAAAAAAAAAGAAATCAAAACAGCAGTTTATGCTGTTGGGGTTTTTCAAAACATGGTTCGATATCCATCGTTCAACGGAAAAGATTCCAACACAGAGATTTTTGGTTATTTTTTTAAAAATTCAGTGTATTGGATTCTTATATCTAACAGAGACCTTAAACCAGCGATCTTTGTTCTTTTCAAAATTCGGTGATTTAAGTTCTCTCATTAAACAAGGGACATGGATGCAGAGGTTTTGGGGGGACCTTACTAAATTAAAACCGGTGTTTTGAACTCTCTTATCATAAACAAAAAGGCTTTAAACAGAGGTGTTGTTGGCAAAGGGCGTAATACATGACTATCTCCAACATGGTGTTAGGCTATGTTATGAGATAATGAATGAATGAAGACTAGCTTAATGTGAACAATTTCATAATGAATTAAATTTAAATCAATATCAAAAAATATCAAAAAAAAAGAATGTGGAAAACAAAATCGGGTTCTAAAATTTAAATTAGATTCAAATGGAACCCACGCAAAATTATTCAAGAATTAAATTTTCAATTTAAAAAAAATTTTTTAACTTTAAAAAAAAATTTCAATAGGTTTGAAACATTTTAACTTTTCAAAAAAAATGTCAATAAAGTTCTAGGTTCTTCAAAAATCTAAATTGCAAAAAAATTTCAAAATTAAAGTTCAGAAAAAATCTTTTAAAATTTCACAACTAATTTTCAACAAATTTTCAAAATTTCTATATAAAGTTTTAATATAAAATTCAATATAAATTTAATATAATTCAATAAAGTATTTCAATATAACTTTCAATATTTTAATTTTCAGTATAGCTTTTCACTATAGGTTTCAAAATTTAATTTTCAATATAAAAATTTTCAAAAGGTTTCAAAAAAAATTTCAATTATAATTTCGATATAAACTTCATAAAGATTTCCACAAAAATTTTCAATATACTTTTCAATATATTTTCAAAAAATGCAACTTGGTCTAATTATCGATAAGCCTCTTTGTGGCTATGGAAGTTCAAATGATGGTAATACAGCAAGACGTTTCTTTGAAGATCCCGAAACTACTTCTTTGATTACTGGCATTGACACGGCTTTAATCGCACGGTTTAAAGTAATATTAGCTGCCATTAATAGTAAACAACAAATTAATGCGGAGAAATTGAAAATATATGCTAGTGGAACTAAGGAATTAATAATGAACTTATATCCTTGGAAGCCAATGACACCAACTGTACACAAAGTATTAGCTCATGGGAAAGAAATAATACAAAATAGAATCCTGCCCTTGGGAGAACTGACTGAAGAAGCACAAGAAGCTAGAAACAGAGATGTCAAACACTTTAGACTTTTTAATACAAGAAAATGTAGCAAAGAAGCCCAAAATTCCGATTTAATGGAATATTTATTGACATCATCAGATCCAGTAATATACTCCATAAGAACAAAATGGTTACCAAAAATAAGTCTTGAAATAGAAAATGATGATTCCGAAGCTATGGATATAAAACATCTTTTATCTTTTGATATTTCTGATTGTTTTGTAGAAAATAACTAGTAAAAAAGCAGACAATTGTTATGTAATTATAAGCCTATTATAAAACAAATGAAAAAATACTCATTAAAAAAAATTTAGTTATATTTGTTATTTAATAATGAAAATATCTTAGGCATTGGCTTTTTACCTGTTTTTTTTTTTTTTTTGTATAAAATCAGCATCAGAGTTTCGGGCAATTTTATGATCAGTTGAAACTCATTAGGTAAATATTTCATACACCATTAACTTACAATTATACCTTCTTTGAAAAGATATATAAAATTATTTGAAGTAATAAAAACGTATGAAACCCATTACCAAAAAACAAAAAAAAATATGTCATTCACTATGTAAATGACCATTTATATGAACAAATAGAGAAATAGCTAAATTTTTGCATGTGGAGTGTGGTTTGGGGTCATTATTTCAGCATGTTGCAATATATTTGATAGACATGTTATATATCGTTGAATAGATAAATATGTCTTCTTTAACAATATATATAATAGTAAGTAAAATTCAAAAATTTTGGGAACACTTTACCAAAAAAACCAAAAAAAAAAACGAAAAACCATAGTTTTTCTATATTTTTTTCTGAAATTTGAATATAAATATCTAAAAAACTATTAACGTTATCAAAATGATTTTTTTAAGTTTTTAGAAAATTTAAATGCCGTTCTGAGTCAATAAACAAAATATAAAAATAACTAATCTTAATATGTTTTTTATGTTAACAAAAAAAATTCGTATGAAAATTTAACTTTTTTCACCATTTAAGCCCTCCTGACCACGTTTATGTAATGGCGGTTAATTTTATTGCGGCAAATAAATAAAAATGTTTGGGGCTTTAATACTGCGGTGAAATATTTGAAGAAATCGAGCGGATATTTTTGTATTAACTTTTAAAACTTAGTTTTTTTTTTTTTAAATTGCCCAATTTCGCCCAATGCTGGACGTAGGGTGCATGTCCAAAAATATTAAAAATTTCGCTTACAACCATTCTTGAAGCATATTCTTTTAAAATATGTAGAAAAATATATACATGTTTTATCAAGGTTGTGAGAAAAAAGTGAAAGAATGAAGGGTATTTTTTGGCAAAAATTTGCAATTTTTAGAACCTGATTCAAAAAGTCAATTTTAAGATTTTGTGCTCACTAAACGGTTTGAAATAATTTAAAAAATACTTCAACGTATATTTTTAAAAAGGACTGGCTATCGCCACATATTTTTAGATTTTTTGAATCTATTTTAATAAAAATGTTATTTGCGAAAAACCAAGAATGAATTTGGTGAAAAGTTCAAATGTTGATTTTTAAAATCAAATATTTTTTAAACCGTAAGCGATAACTAGGTAGTATACTGTTACTAATTTAATGGTTATTGGAAAAATTTAAAAAACGTAAAAATCACTTCATATTTATAAAAGTTACAAGCTTTGAAAGCATTTTCCACCTCGAGGTGGTCGAATTTGGCACCCTGTAGCTCACCCTGTGTTACAATAGGGTATCTCAAAAATAAATATTTTGAAAGCCTATAACCTTGACTACAATCGCCTAGAATATAATATTCCAATCCAACCAATAGTTTAGAAGTTCCAGACTTATTACCACTTTTTTTGGTTTTGAACCACTGTGCAGCACAGGGTATCAGCAACAAAATCCTCAAAAGCAGCAATAGTCAATTGTAAGGAGAGATGAGCCACTTGAGTCCACGTATATTAAAATCAAATATAATAAATTTTATATAAAATTTAAATATATTAATGTTTTCGTTGTAATTTGTAAATATTTTAATTATTTTTGCTTTTCGTTGTAAATGTTTCGAACGTTTAATTTTACGTGAAACTTAAAATCCAGATCGAATGAACAATACGGTTCCAGGAAGGACCAACTCTCTATGTTGAGGAATAAATTAAAGTTCAACTTAGTTCTTTATTCCAACATAAAGGTACTGACTTTTTTCGAAATAAAATATCACCTATCAATACAAAGGGCGAAGTTAAAGTGATTGATACAATTATTATAACATACCAAAAAATATAGAAACCAGTTTTGTTACACTAAGAATGTATATGCATTAATATAATACTAGCAGATTCCAGTCCTCGAAATTCGAGTGCAAATTCTAGGAAATTTTATTTTTTCATTAAATAAAGGTATGCTAAGCAATTATAGCCAATTCACAAATCAACACAAAAAAAAACTCATTTTTGTTACAAATACATTAACAAATTTAATAAACACACACACAGCATTGTATAATTTTATGTATTTGTTAGTAGCAATTTTAAATGCAATTTACTCAAGATAAAGTAAAAAATTTAAAAATATGTAAATCTGCAAAACGGCTAAAAGAAATACCTTTCAAATAATACATGTTTGGTCAAAATCGGGATAAAACGGTGGAACAAAACATCTGTCACAAGAAATCGCCTTGCCTATTAATATTATAGATGTAGAAGATAATACCGCTAGCCTTAAATGAGTGTATATAATAAAATTCAATTAAACTCAGTAACAAGTGACAAAATAATGTAAGTATGTAACAACTACAACTGACTGCTTGTACATGTACAAAAATAAATCAGTAACAATGAAAAAACAATGTATTGGTGGTGTAGTGTATGCATACTATAGAGCATTCACACAGTGCATGAATGCTGAGCATAGAGCACTCGAACTTGAGTAACGAACAACTACTTGACATAGATGTGTTGACCAGAAACGATGCAATTTGAACATTGCGATCAATGAATGTGTGTGGCATGGCACTATTAGTAAACAAACCCAGAAATGAAAATAAACAAAAGGGTATCTAATTTCAAGTACATGCATGACGGCAGCACAAAGAAATTGCGGAAACGTATGTTTTGTGTATTTGATATTGTCGTGCTTGACATAATTGTGTGTATAATATATAGCAGACCAACGAATTAACATTCATGCAAACATATTGAACAGTTAACGCAATTGTTCTACATATGTGTGTCACAGAGCGAAGTTACCAAGGTCGCTCACAATGCTGCTGAAACACTGATAATTTTAAGAGAATATTTTAATACATTTATAGTTGATATTTTAGTATATAAGTGGTAGATATTGTTAGTTTTAAATCAATTATTGTTTTAACGTTGAGACGATCAACATCAATAAAGACTAATAAAATATCTCAACTGTAAAAGAAGTATTTTAATTTTCAAGAAGAAATAGGTACACCCTAGACCTGTTGCATTGCGATCCTGGACGAACCTGCTAATCCTGATATACAGCAGAAAGAAACTTCATCCTGTATGCTTGAGCATGAATCCTGAAGCATGAATCCTGCATCCTAAAATACTGAAGCCTGAATCCTGAATCACCATCCTGAATCACCATCACCCTCCAAATCCTGCCTTACATTCTTAGTACATCTTTAATCATCATAGTAATCCTGCAAATCTAGATCATGAAGCTCCTGGAAGCATAACTGTCATCATACTGATCCTGGTTCTGTCTACAAATCATCTTTTGTTAATCCAATTTAACGAACTACAACGCAAATAATAATAAGGTAGTATAAAAATTGTTAGTGACGGTTTTTATTAAGTGCGCTGCGCAATTAAGAACTGCTGAAATATTGTAAAAGCGTCCGGTAATTTATGGACAGAAAACAAAGCCTTGAGGATATACTCAAGAAGATACAAGTAGCTAGACAAGAGTGGAACCCAGGAGAAATAAAAGAAAAACCTGAGATACTGACTTTAGGCCCTAAACCTATAGACAGAAAAAAATTAATCAGAAACAAAATAATAGAGCCAGTGTATCAGATATTCCCGGTACAGGAAACGAGAACAGTAGGAAAAAAATTAAAAAGGAGAAAGAAAATTGAAACTGGCAATAATAGAAGACAGGATAAAGTTGCTACAAGAGCAAGCTAAAGATAAGACATTGTCTGAGGGCGAAAAGGAGATATTGAACATAAGAAAAATTGAACTAGAGAGTGAATTTTCCTCTATACTAACGGAAATAAGGGAACACAATAAATCGAAGAGAAAAATTAGAAAAATAAACGATAAAATAAGAAAAAGTAATAAACTAAATGGGAAACACCCAGAACAAAGTAAAGGAAGTTATTACGGCAACGGCTAGCGCACCTCCTGCTATAAGCGTTAGAATAGAGATCTTAGTATTAATATGTATTTTGTTTACACTGAATGTATTAGTTAAGTATCTAAGGAACTATGTGAAGAAGCAGATTAATAGACATGTTTTAAAGAATAATATAAACAATATTGTATAAGAATAAAAAATAAAAAAAAATTAATAAAAAAATGTTTTAAAATCGAAAAAAAGGAAAAGAAAAGATAATATTAATATATATGTAAGAATTATGTCTGTCTGCAAAAACCATACTGATACCCTTCACTAAACGAAGAAGATGCAACCTAATGGAACCAAGTCTGAATGGCTTGACAATAGGGTTCTCGGATGAGGTCAAATATCTTGGGGTCACCCTGGATAAATCCCTCACATGGAACGGCCATTTAGATCAAATTACCAAAAAGGCCACCAGGGCTTTATACGCCTGTCAAAGACTATTTGGTAGAACATGGGGCTTAAAGCCCCACATGATCTACTGGTCGTTTGAAACTATTGTGAAACCAATAATTACCTACTCGGCCCTTGCATGGTAGCCGAAGGTTGAGCAAACCAAAGGAAAAGCAATCCTGAACAAGGTGTACCGCATTGCCTGTATTGGTATCACAGGGGCGAACAGAACGTGCCCAACCGATGCTATCGGCATCATGCTTAACATTACACCACTGCATATTTCGATCATTGAAGATGCGTGCATGAGTACCGTACGACTTCAGGATTTTGGTAGCATGAAGGACGGTGACCTAAAGGGTCACATGAGAGTCGCGAGGCCCTTCATCCACGATCCGGTGGCGAGAGTCACGGACAGAATGTTACCAAAAAATATATTCATCAGGGAATTTGAAACCATGATATTGGAGCGGAGCACATGGACCAGTGGGACCTGGGAACCAGAGCAAGGTTCTCATGTGTGGTTCACAGATGACTCAAAAAAAAAACAAATGGGGACACGGGCGCGGGCATATTTGGTCCCAGCTTTCAACGTGCCTTACCCATGGGTAAATACCCATCCATTTTCCAAGCGGAGGTCTTCGCCATTCTTACATGCGTGACTGAATGTCTCAGAAGAGAGACAAAAAGAGCACTCATTTATATACTATCCGACAGTCAGGCTGCACTTAAGGCAATAATGGCCTACAAAGTGATGTCCAAACTGGTGCGGGAGTGCATCGAAAAGCTAAACGAATTAGGTAGATGCAATAAATTAACTCTATGCTGGATTCCGGGACATGAAGGAGATGTAGAAAACGATAGGGCCGATTGCCCAGCCAATCGAGGGGCCCGTCGTCCTTTCATCGGTCCGGAACCTTTCTGTGGTGTTCCAATGGGACACATAAAGGAAAAAATGAGGGAGTGGAGAAAATCACAAATTGCCGAACAGTGGGACAAAAGTCCAGGTCAACGGCAGGCCAAGAGACTCATAACTCCATCCAGTGTTCAATCGGAAAGACTACTTACCCTTGATAAAAAGGACTTAAGGACCTTAACGGGATTCTTTACAGGACATTGCAATCTTAGATATCATCTACGAATGAAAGGTCAATCTGCTATAGACACATGTAGGTTCTGCGAGCAGGAGGTGGAAACAGCAGAACATATTCTCTGTGAATGTCCAAGACTAAGTGGTAAGACATTCCTTGCACTTGGAGGATACATTGTATCCCCCCGGGACATATGGAAACTAATGCCAAATAGAGTAATTGGCTTCATAAGAAGCCTTAATCTTTAGGACAACCATGGGCTGCACAAAAGATCAAATTGGTCGCAGTGCGTTTAGCCTTCCTTATCAAATCTTATCTTATCTAATGAAGAAAATGTACAAATGTACACAAAATAAAGAAAAAATAAAGTAAATTTTGATGGATAATATATATAAGCAAATAGAAACACTAATAGCAAATGCCAGAAAATCAGTATGCAAGGTTTATGTAACAGGTACTCTATAAGTGAAAAGACAAGAAGTACAAAGATTAGAACAAGAAACAACAAAGATTTTAGAAGATTCAAAAATACAGGAGTCGGATAGACATACGCGTATAGTGAAGTTTGGTAGATTGAAGAAAGAGGCTCTAAAAATACTAGCACTATATGAAGAGAGGGCACAACAGGCATCATCTCAGCAAACAGGCAACAGCTGTTCTGACGAAAGGGTAACCGATATACACAACACAATGGTGGAAAATATATTGAACATATCTGAATTGGCAGCCATTTCTAAACTCATACCAGTATTTAATGGTGTGAAAGAAGAGTTAGATATATTTATAGCGAATCTAGGGATAGTACAAGAGACGGTTATATCAGAAAAACACACAGCGTTTTTTATACCTCCACTCCAGTGTGCAGAGGGTATATATAAGTTTGTCATTCCATTTGTAATAACTAGAAAAAAATTTTGGATCCCATAAAATATATATATAACAACCGGAGTTGATATAGCGATGTCCGTCTGTCCGTCTGTGGAAATAACGATGACGGCATCAATCGGGCACCTAGGGTGTTCGTTGATATAAAAAATGATTCACTAACATTCTGGGAAGTTTGCTATTTAAAATCGTTCAAATCGGTCGATTAGGGCCCGAGAATTGAATGAAGTAAAAAAATTTATTAGATCATTTCTGTCATTACCATGAGCCTGCCTGCAAACTTTCAGATCGATTGGGTCACGGGAAAGGGATTAAAATCGATCCAAAATTTTTTCGACACCAGCATCTAAAGCAAATAATGCTAAAATTTAGCAAAAAAAAATATTTATGTATTAATTTATTTAAAGAGAAAAACTCAAAAATAACGTTTGATGTTGTATTTTTTGTGTGTAATATTTACAAATACATATGCACATACACATATTAAATAATATAAATAATATACATATATTCTATATATGTATGTATATCCATAATAACTGCATGTTAGAAATAAATCGGTATATTATTTTATTTACATAAATTTCTGCAATATTTTGTTGTGGGGAAAATACATTTATTTTACATTAACAGAGTGTCACTTCATTTTGCTCAGCGTGACTATGCCACAGTAGATGGCGCCACAATTTTTGTTCTAATTAGCTTTGCAATACATAGTTATTTCTAGTTTAACATGAATGTCAATATTTTCAAATAGATATCATACAGGACAATGATTCGGCACAGCCGAATTTAACACTCTTACTTGTTAACTTTGTATATAAGGCAAAGTTATCATCTAGGGTACAAAATAAGGTACGGCAGACAACTATACCAACGAATATTAACACATTGATAAGTTCATTGAAAGAGGCCTATGGGATAAGAGAAATCCCTAATATTATTTTGAATGAAATAACAACTATGGTACGGAAGGACACCATAAGGAAGTTCGCGGACAGATTAGAAAATCTAATAATGGAACTGAACGAGGTACAAATACAGGTAATGGGCGAAGCAAGCAGAGATATCATTAGTAATACAAATGCTATAATAGCATTTAATACGTTCAAAAATGGGTTGAAAAATAGAGAGATAGTACGAACGATAGAGGCAAGCAGAAAGAAGTCTCTCCATGAAGCTATAGAGATAGCATTAGAAATATTGTTGGACATAAGACAAAGTCAGGTTATGTTCAACACATCTAGACCAAGAGAAGTGAATAGGAATAACAATAATAGGAACACCAATTATAACAACAGGTAACAATTATAACAGCCGTTATAATAGTAATAATAGGAACAGTTACGGTAGTAACAACAATAGATACAGTAGTAGTAATAACTATAACAATAGCAGTAACAATTACGGAAATAACGGCAATAGGGGTCGAAACATCAACAACCGCAATAATGGCTATAACAGCAATGGTCAAAGTAATAGGAGCAAGTACGGTAATATTGGCCAGAATGGTATGAACAGCCACTATAGAAATAACAATAATAGGAGTAATGATAACCGTAACAATAGAGGTAACAACTTTAACGGTAATAGAAACCATAGAGTGAATCATGTTCAAGAACAGGGAAACTCCCAAGGTCTGGAGATTTTGCGGTACCAAGAATCTTCGGAAGGAAACCAGTAAGAACCCATAAAATTTTGAATGTCTCATCTGATGTAAAGAATTATATAAAATTAAAGGTGAAAGGCTCAGATAATGCATTAACATTTCTAATAGACACAGGAGCAGATGTCTCTTTGTGCAAAGCAAATTTATTATAAAATCACAGGGAAGATCCAGATGACTATTGTCTTCTGACAGCAATTTCAAAAGAAGAAATAAGATCATTAAGTTCCACGTAAATAGAGGTACAGATAAACGAGATAATAATTAAACATAAAATGCAATTGGTAAAGTATGACTTTCCAATATATACTGACGGTATATTGGGAAGAGATTTTCTCTACAAGTATAATTGTAACATTGACTATGATAAATTTATATTAACAATTCACGCTGGGCATGAAGCAATAATATTGCCAATACACAGCAATGTATTAAAATTTAATTACGTGAAAATTTCGTCAAGAAGCGAAGTAATTTTACCAATTGATATTGACGTCACTGAAGACAGTGTAATATGTAATCGCGAGATTGCAGAAGGGGTATACATAGCGAACACGATAATTCCAAAAGATGGAAATAAGCACTTAAGATTATTAAATGTTTTGAATAAAACAACAATAATTGAGAATTTAAAATTAGAAACGATTCCATTGAGAATTTTTGAAATTTATAAAACTACTGGCACAAAGGCACGTTATGACAGAGAACGATTCAATAAGTTATTGGGTGAATTGAATATGGATATTAATTATGAGAATGCAAAGAAAGGATTAATGGAGATACTGAACAAATACCAATCTATTTTTCATTTAGAAGGTGAAAATTTGACAACAAACAATTTCACACAGTGCATGAATGCTGAGCATAGAGCACTTGAACTTGAGTAACGAACAACTACTTGACATAAATGTGTTGACCAGAAACGTTGCAATTTGATAATGCACGTGTTGGGTATGAAACGCATTGTGAACATTGCGATCAATGAATGTGTGTGGCATGGCACATTAGTAAACAAACCCAGAAATGAAAATAAACAAAAGGGTATCTAATTTCAAGTGCATGCATGACGGCAACACAAAGCAAATGCGGAAACGTATGTTTTGTGTATTTGATATTGTCGTACTTGACATTGATGCAAACATGTTGAACAGTTAACGCAAGTGTTCTACATATGTGTGTCACAGAGCGAAGTTACCAAGGTCGCTCACAATGGTGCGGAAGCACTGATAATTTTAAGAGAATATTTTAATACATTTCTAGTTGATATTTTAGTATATAAGTGGTAGGTACTTTTAGTTTTAAATCAATTATTGTTTTAACGTTGAGACGATCAACATCAATAAAGACTAACGGTCTAATTCATAAAAATACTTTATTTTGCCTCTAAACTATACTTTTGTTATTACACGGATTTTGTCTTATAAACCATAATTAGAAAACACTATTCATAGATATGTAATAAAACAAAATTAGCTATTAAACGTTTCATTTGTTTTATAGTTTTGTGGTGGCAACACTAGTCCTCTGTAGTTTGTCAGTTTGTTGGTAGTGACGAATAAAGTAAATAAATAATCTACTCGGTAATTGAATATTTTATTTATTTTCTTTTATATTAGAAATTATTTAAATTTTTGTAGAAAAACAACTTGTCTGTAATAAAGGAACCAAAAATATTTGTAAACAAATGATAATAATATAAAAAAAATAATTTTTACACATATGTGTTTGACGCGGTAGTATAAGTAGTCGAATAACGAATATGGCGTAGCAAAATAAACAACACTGGTTTGTTTTATTTAATTTTTATTTATATGTGAAAAAACAAGAAAAAGGAAAGCAAGGAAAATGGATGGAGCAACAAAACATTTTGGAATATACCGATACAGAAATAGATACTGAAGAGATATGAACAAGCGGAGTTTAGGGGCAACGCTCCGATTTTATTTATTTTTTTTTTTTGGGTAAGGGTTTTTGGAATCATTCTAGGAAAATATTTTTTTCGGCGGTCGAGCCTATTTCCCGAGTTATGGACTTCCGAAATTTTGACATTGACTTGTATATAACTTTGTTATTTAGTGTTGGATTTCAGCAATATATATATATCATTTGAAAGCTTACTTGAGTGCCTTTTATTTGAAATTTTTAATTGTGAAATCCATTAGCCCATTATGAACATATTTAAAATTTTTTTTTTTTGTAATACAGTATCTTCTTAAATATGGAACTATCTCGTAAATATACATTTATCATGTGTACTTTTACGTAAACTAAAGAAAAGCTGGCTCCACTAGCTTTATTTCGATGTATATTTTTACCTCTCAGCCCCTTCAGGACCTGATATATTAGGGATTTTATATGCAGTTTTTAGTTTTTTCGAAATATATATTCTTATTTTTACGGGTTTTAAAATGTTTAATATCTTTTTTTTAATAATAGATACACCTTTTTATTCATTGTCGTAAAATGTGGAAAACTTTATCCCTGATTTTCAGTTTGGTATCGGAAACCACCTATAGTAAATTAAAAATTTACAATTATTGAACATTTAACAATTTTTTATTGAACGTCTCCTGTTTCAACTTACCTGAACGTTGAGGGAATAGTATCCCTTTCGGTTTATATAGTATTGGGCTATCTCGTCTGAGGTTTTTTTATTCTGATGTGGGTGCTATCAATGGCTCCAATAACACCACGAAAATTTTTAATTGATTTGAAATTTTTTATTTGAACTTGCTCATACACGAGGGACACAGGCATTTTTATCTTTATTTTCCCCAATCGAGCTAATGCGCGAGCCACTCTGGCAAAAATTTTGCATACTGTTGGTTGCGTTCGTCCATGAAGATCAGCCGCATCATCTTGAATGAACTATGAACTTTGTTTGTTAGAAAAAAATAAACTTTGTAATTTGCACCCGAACTCACTTCTCTCCGACCCTAACAACGCAATGCCACTAAAACCTGCAACTCGGCAGATGTTCCGTGCACCCTTTTTTCCAATTCAATTTCTGGTTTGACCATATCGATAATTTTTTGCACGGTAGCTTTAGTAAAGCGATACCTTGTTTTGAATTGATCATTATTATTTTTATTTTTATTTTAGAAAAGGGATCAAACCTCTCCCTAAAAATTCTTGGACGCCTTGCAGTTGATATTTGGACAATAGTATCTGAAAACATTTCTCACTTTATAAAATATGTTAAAATGTTTAAAAGTTTGTTATACTTACCAATTCTTCCAATTAAATTTATCAAATCCATTTTTTTATTTATTTAAAACATATTTATCTATTTTTTTTATTGAAACAATAACAAAAATGATAACTTTATTTTAACTAGACCAATTAATGTAAATAAACATTGAGAAATGTCATTGTATGAAAGGTTTAAAGTAGGCTTTAGCCTACAATAAAAATTTCTTATTTAACAAACGTTTATTAAACGTCTGATAAGGTATTTCGTGTTTATGAATACTTTTTTTTTTCGATTTTTTCTTATTTACAGCTCATTAAACTGTTAAAAAGTGTTTATGAATTAGACTGTAATAAAATATCTCAACTGTAAAAGAAGTATTTCAATTTTCAGAAGAAATAGATACACCCTTAGACCTATTACAGTGGTTATAAATATAGCACAATTATTGTTGTGTATACGCGTGTTCATGCGTAAAAAAAATTCGCATAAAACGATGTTTGAGTGTATTTATTTTTTCGTTAACCTTTTCGCAACTACTATTTTTACTTATTTTAAATGTTTTTTTTTTTTTTAATTTTAACATAAAAAGAAAGGAAAACAAGTTGGATTTCGAAGAAAAATCAAATATTATTTATAAAAAACAAATAAGAGTGTTAACTTCGGCTGTGCCGAAATTTTAATAAATCCACCTCGGTTTAAGTATTGATAATAAATGTAAACAAAATATTTGAAAAAGTGAAAAACTTGCTATATTTAATACCAACTTATTTCAGCAAGGTAATGACTTAAATACTCCCAAGGTAGATAGTTACAATGGAGTAGTAAAATAAACATATGTAATATATCTATGAGTAATTCAAGGTTAGTACTCATCGTCCAAAATAGAAATTACAATTAAATAGTTTTTGTAATGTGAATAGCACGAAATACTTTTCAAGGTTGTTACTCATTCACATAAATAACAATTAAGTAGTTTGCTTGATATAGTAATGCTGGCGTCCTGATTTGTTATTAAATTGTTAAAGTTTGTATTTTTTTCTTCTTGAATTTTCACCATTGTAAATAATAGTAATGTATAACAACTTATACAACCATGAATTGTACTTATCTTGTATTATTAGTTTATCTGGTTTTGGTGTAATGCCGGCCAACGGTACTAAGCCTGGCTTTTCCGTTCTAAGCCAGAACCTTTGGTTTTTTACATTTAAAAGAGCACAGACGTCATCAGCACAGCTTGATAGATCCTCCACGACCCTATAATCAACTCACCAGCGTTATAGAGCATCGTTTCCGGCTTATCAACACCATCGTCAACACGGCTATTGTAAACTTTATTATCCAATAAAGTTATTTTCATCATCTCTATACCGGTCTATATTTATTCCACAATAAACATGTAAGTACACTCATAATGCCCGATTATGTCCCACATGGAGTAGAATATTTAACCCTATTATCCCTTATTAAATAAATATTTAATAGTTACCTAAAAACATAAAGTAAAAGATTCATAGCTCCAAGTATAAGAAAGAGCCATATAATAAAATAATATCGTGCTGCACTCAAGTGTCGGCATGTTTACAGTTTGTGTGAAAACAACACAAGAGTGTTTGGTGACACTAGTAAACATATGTAGAACACACAAGTAGACCTCACATGAAGGCATACAATTACTGTGTAATACATTTGACAACAAATGCATTTTTATGGGTCAACACATGTGTTATCCAGGGCGAAATAAAATGTTATTTAAGTTAGTGTAATTGGTAATTTTAAGTCAGTCAAATAAAACGCATAGTCTAAAACAGGTTGTCTTAAAACTAGTAGTCTGAAAATCGGCAGTTTTAAGTTAAATCTAAAGTCTAAGATGTGACAACTGTAAAAAGAAAAATATTAAAGTAATGATAGGCTTTAAAAATATAGTCCTTAAGTTTGTGTTCAATATATAAGAGTTAAAATACATAGTGATAAATCCTACAATATTAATAAAGTGTAAAAATAAAATAGTCTAAGGCATTCTTTGAAAATAATAAAAGACATACATTTAGTGAAACCATCCAACTAAAAGTAATTGTTGTGTTTGTATAAAAATGGAATTAGTGTAATGGTACGGTTGGGGTGGAAGATCCGCTTCCGTTTCCCTGAGCATTTGCTGGTCGCACGTGCTGGCGTAGGGGGCTAGCTCGCCGGATGGGTGGGGTCTTGCTCAGGCCCAGGGAAACCGCACTACAGATTTTCACGTGCGATTTAAAAAAAAACGGTCAATAAAAACGGACGCTAAAAGGATGGACGGCCATACTTACCTTGGGATTGGGGACGAGGTGTTCTGCCCCTTTTGCCCTCCCTACCATGTTACCTCGACTCCATCTTACTTGGAGGTAACCCACATAAATAATAAAATTTGGTTTGGTTTCGGTTTTCTACATTGGGTTTATAAACCAAATTTATTTAACCTCCATTAGGTTTTTAAGTTTTAATTTTAAATTATTTTTCGTAACATTTTTAATTATTTTTTTTCTTTATTTTTAGCAAAATTTAAATTTTAGGATACCTCTTTAAATTTTTAGCAAAATTTTTAAATTTAGGAAAATTATTAATGTTTAGGAAAACTTTACAATTTTAGCAACAATTTTAGACATATTTAGGAAAATTATTTTGATTTAGGAAAATTTAAATTTTAACAAAATTTTAACTTAACATAATTTCTATTTTAGCTTAAACTTATCTTTCTTCAAGTATTAAAATTTTTTAGTTTAACTTTGTGATTAGAAAAATTTTATATTTAGTGAATTTTTTTTTTTTAATTAGCACAATTTTATAATTAGTACAATTTTAGATTCATATAGCAAAATTTTTAAATTTAATAAAAATTTTAATCTCAGAAAATATTTATATATTACAAAATTTTTATTAGGAAAAAAATATGTGTATTTTAGCAAAAAAATTAAATAAACATTTACCGCAGGATGTTGCTGTCGCTGGACGCCGTGGTTGTGTCTCGCAAAAAATCGGCCATAGCTGTATTAATGATAATATTGTAGTTGATTTCAATACAAAGTTTGTTTAATCAACTTTTGTTTTTTATATTTTTATATTATTTTTCAATTATTTATTTTTTTAAACCAGTAAACCAGTATTTAAGTTCTTAAATATAATTTGATTTTAGTTTCTTTAAAAAGGTTCTTCCAAAGTTTCTTTAGTTCTTAAACATTATTAATTTTTTATTTAAACGTTCTGTTCTTTTCTTAACATTATTAACATTATTGTCCATAAATCTAATAATTTTTTCTTAACGTTTATTTAATTTTTATTCCTTAAATTTTTCACTACTTTTAATTTCACTTCACTTTCTTAACTTTACTTTATTTTTAACTACATTTTTAATTTTAATTTTATGGAGGTTTTTTCTCAACCTTTTCTTTCAAATTACTCAATTCAACTTCTTAAATAAAATTTTAAATTTCTTAACTTTTAATTTTCTTAAATTTTAATTTTTTTTTTAAACTTAAACTTAATTTTTAGAGGTTTTTCCTCCACCTTTTGTTCCAACATCAAAACTTCAACTCCCTCATTTCAATTTTTTACTTTATTACATTAGCTTAGCCTTCTCATCTTCATTCATTCATCTTCAGATAAAAACCTGTTTATTAAAAAAATAAAGTAACCACCAATTCAATGAGAACATTCATATGCATTCATAATATTCTCTAGTATTTATAACACTCACACTCATATATGACTATGAGAGCAAGTGAGATCAATACAAGAAAATACGTGGTTTGACCAGCATGATTGCATATGAATGTGTTCATGATTTAATACAACAAAATGAAGAGAACAAAACGCCACACATCAGTTTGCTAAAAAAAATGCCATCAACCTATTAACATATAAGGTGTTGTTTATATGTACATACTTGAACTTGAAAATAATTTCAAGATCAAGGTTATTATTTTTTTCTTCTTTCTTATTCTGCCTGTACCAGAAATTCTTCTGATACAGTGCAGAGCAAAAAAAGGTCACCGTCACAAATTTTTTTTTTTTTTTTCAAATATTTTTTTTTTTAATAACAATTTTCCAAAATTTAAAACTTAGTTCAATTATAAGTTAATAAAATATCTTTCAGAAAATTTCAAAATTTTCAATATACTTTTCAATATATTTCAAAAAATTTCAATAAATTGTTAACCCAATGTAGTTATCCAAAACCAAACCAATCATTTAAAAAAATCCGTAAGTAAGTATGACCATCCATCAAAAATAAAAAAATTTTTAAATTTTATTAAAGATATTTTATTAACTTATAATTGAACTAAGTTTTAAATTTTGGAAAATTGTTATTAAAAAAAAAATATTTGAAAAAAAAAAAAAAAAAATTTGTGACGGTGACCTTTTTTTGCTCTGCACTGTATCAGAAGAATTTCTGGTACAGGCAGAATAAGAAAGAAGAAAAAAATAATAACCTTGATCTTGAAATTATTTTCAAGTTCAAGTATGTACATATAAACAACACCTTATATGTTAATAGGTTGATGGCATTTTTTTTAGCAAACTGATGTATGGCGTTTTGTTCTCTTCATTTTGTTGTATTAAATCATGAACACATTCATATGCAATCATGCTGGTCAAACCACGTATTTTCTTGTATTGATCTCACTTGCTCTCATAGTCATATATGAGTGTGAGTGTTATAAATACTAGAGAATATTATGAATGCATATGAATGTTCTCATTGAATTGGTGGTTACTTTATTTTTTTAATAAACAGGTTTTTATCTGAAGATGAATGAATGAAGATGAGAAGGCTAAGCTAATGTAATAAAGTAAAAAATTGAAATGAGGGAGTTGAAGTTTTGATGTTGGAACAAAAGGTTGAGGAAAAACCTCTAAAAATTAAGTTTAAGTTTAAAAAAAAAATTAAAATTTAAGAAAATTAAAAGTTAAGAAATTTAAAATTTTATTTAAGAAGTTGAATTGAGTAATTTGAAAGAAAAGGTTGAGAAAAAACCTCCATAAAATTAAAATTAAAAATGTAGTTAAAAATAAAGTAAAGTTAAGAAAGTGAAGTGAAATTAAAAGTAGTGAAAAATTTAAGGAATAAAAATTAAATAAACGTTAAGAAAAAATTATTAGATTTATGGACAATAATGTTAATAATGTTAAGAAAAGAACAGAACGTTTAAATAAAAAATTAATAATGTTTAAGAACTAAAGAAACTTTGGAAGAACCTTTTTAAAGAAACTAAAATCAAATTATATTTAAGAACTTAAATACTGGTTTACTGGTTTAAAAAAATAAATAATTGAAAAATAATATAAAAATATAAAAAACAAAAGTTGATTAAACAAACTTTGTATTGAAATCAACTACAATATTATCATTAATACAGCTATGGCCGATTTTTTGCGAGACACAACCACGGCGTCCAGCGACAGCAACATCCTGCGGTAAATGTTTATTTAATTTTTTTTCCTTAAATTTTTCACTACTTTTAATTTCACTTCACTTTCTTAACTTTACTTTATTTTTAACTACATTTTTAATTTTAATTTTATGGAGGTTTTTTCTCAACCTTTTCTTTCAAATTACTCAATTCAACTTCTTAAATAAAATTTTAAATTTCTTAACTTTTAATTTTCTTAAATTTTAATTTTTTTTTTAAACTTAAACTTAATTTTTAGAGGTTTTTCCTCAACCTTTTGTTCCAACATCAAAACTTCAACTCCCTCATTTCAATTTTTTACTTTATTACATTAGCTTAACCTTCTCATCTTCATTCATTCATCTTCAGATAAAAACCTGTTTATTAAAAAAATAAAGTAACCACCAATTCAATGAGAACATTCATATGCATTCATAATATTCTCTAGTATTTATAACACTCACACTCATATATGACTATGAGAGCAAGTGAGATCAATACAAGAAAATACGTGGTTTGACCAGCATGATTGCATATGAATGTGTTCATGATTTAATACAACAAAATGAAGAGAACAAAACGCCATACATCAGTTTGCTAAAAAAATGCCATCAACCTATTAACATATAAGGTGTTGTTTATATGTACATACTTGAACTTGAAAATAATTTCAAGATCAAGGTTATTATTTTTTTCTTCTTTCTTATTCTGCCTGTACCAGAAATTCTTCTGATACAGTGCAGAGCAAAAAAAGGTCACCGTCACATTAGACAGTGTATCAATCAAACTAAACTAAGAGGACCATACCATCAATGACAACTATACGAGAAGAGAACATAATCCACACATAAAATAAACATAATAAACATGTTTGCCTTTAGTTTCATTTTGTTTAGTTTTATTTATTCAGGGTCAGAACCTTAGCGAAAATATAGAGATATTCCACGTGGTAGTTTCTTCATAAATCAATCAGTATATTCTCTTTCAAGATAATCTTTTGTGTATTTTTTCTGAATAATTACATTTTCTTCCAATTTAATGATTCAGATAAACTATGTCACATATGTACATAAGTATATATTATGTTAGGTGCTTGCCAAAGATGTACATTTATGATCTGCTTGAACTGCCTTCTTTTGCTTCCATATTTGTTTGAAATTTATTTAGATTGTCTTTGGTTTGATCCGCTTAACAAATGATATTTGTTTATTTCAAGAGTTGGAAAACATAGAGAATTAATTTTTTTTTACATATTAAAAGGGAGTTTTCACACTTAGATTTTGTGGTAACACAAAATAACACAATACAATACAAAATCTAACCCAGTGATTTTGAATTAAATAATGTTGATCAAATATATTTTCACTTATTGACTCCAAATGCTACTACCTGGGAATTATTATCGAATTTCAAGTTTTTGGGTTCTACATTACATACCATGAAGTCAAATTTTGAACTCATCATGAACACTTGTTCAAATCAGGGATGCCAAACGCAAAAAACCAAATGTTACAAAAATTTTAATTTCTTATCCTGATATGCTATTAATGTCTCCTGAATCACAATATTTTTTTTAATTTCTGTTGATTTTTTAAATGTAAATATATTTGGTGTTTATTGAATTTCAATTTATGTTTAAAGAATAAAATTTATGTTTTAAAAATTCAATTGATATCTTCTAAAACTCAAGTTATTATTTCCGACGTTTTAGTATGATTTTGTGAAATTCAATTGATATTTTCTAATTTGTAATTGGAAATCGGAATTCCAATTTTTAGAACTGGTATTTTCTTAAATTTGAATGGAAAATTTAAAAGGTGCAATTTTGTGTTTATGTGAATAGTAATGCTTTAGTAATTATAAACAATTTTTAAAAATTATATGTAATCGCTATCAGATATTTTGTAGGTAAAGCAGAATAATAATTTTATATAACTATGTAGAACTGTTTTGAATGCAAAAAACTCATTGATTCTTCTTTACTCAGCCCTGTGTATACTTCAAACATTGTTGTGTTTTATATCTAATTGAAAATGCTGACATTCATGTTGAAATAGAAATAACTATTGCAAAAAATACTGTGGCATAGTCACACTGAGCAAAATGAAGTTACACTCTATAGAAGCGTATTTTCCCTAAAACAAACTATTGCAAAATTTTATATAAAAAAATAATATAACCATTTATTTCTAACATGCGGTTATTATGGATATACATATATAGAATATAGAACATATGTATATTATTTTATTATTTAATATATATGTAAATATTACCCCAAATAACACCAAAATACTACAAAATCAACATCAATGTATTTGATATTACTTTTTTTTAGTTAATAAATAAATAAATGTCACATTTTAAACTCTTTCTTTTAACTCAATCTCTCTGTCTGTCTGTTGTGGGGCAACCACATTCCCCCTTATCCAATTGATCTGAAACTTTACCCATAGTCTTGCTGTGACTTCAGATTAATTTTGGGGTAGTCACGCACAGCCACGGAGTGATCTAAATATCATTTTTCCTCATCCGATCGATCTGAAACTAGGTCCATACACCTGCTGTGAAAAAAGATTAACTTTGACTTAGTCACGAAAAGTCACGCAAATTCACGCACAGTCACGGAGAGATTTTAAACCTATTTCCCCTTATCCAATTTATCTGAAACTTGGCCGAAAGACTTGCTGGGATAAAAGATGAACTTTGGCATGCTCACGCACAGTCACGCATAGCACACAGCCACGGAATGATTTAAACCCCATTTCCCTTCATCCGATTGATCTGAAACTTTGTCCATAGACTTGTTATGGATAAAGATTAATTTTATGATAGTCATGCGAAGTCACGCACAGTAACGGAGAGATTCAAAACTCATATGCATAAGGAAAGAAAGAATTTTAATAAAAACTGTTTTTATGGTCTAGATTATTTTAAAATAAACAAAAACCTTACGTTTTTCCATTATTCTTTTACAAATATGACCATAAGTTTGGCATATTAACTTTTTGTTGTGTATACAAAATAGAGTTACCGAGCTCATCATATATGCACATTTTTGGGGAAACGGTTAACATTAATTATTATTAATATTATTTTAATAATATTTATGCTCTTTAATTAACAAACTTCCGTTTTTATATGCGCATTTCAAGAAATAAATCATAATAGTACATTTAACAACTTAGAACTTTAGTTGCAATTTCACAATAACATTACAATAACAATAATGATAGAACTTACCTAAGGTCTAGTTAACCACACGTAACAGTAACGTAACGTGTCAGCTGTTTTTTTGTTACATGAAAAGCATTGGGACGTTCCGGTTACGTTCAATAATTTTCTAATTATATGTATATTATTTTGAGTATTTTGATATTTGCAAACTTGCGATGTTACATGGTGTCTCCAATAGCTATTGTTCATGGCAGTGTTCAAGTCAATGGCTAGTGGAGTCCGTTAACGTTCATGCCATGACTAAAAAATTTAACTTTTTGCAATGAGTAAGCATTTTAAAATGGCGCAACTTGAATTAAATAAAAGCCAAATTATTAATTTCATTAATATCCCAGCAGGAAAATTGGGAATTTATTACATTTGTAATTAATTATATAATAAATTATTGCAGATTAGAAAAATAATTTATGCCGAAGAATGGACCCGGTAATGTTACATAACATAATTTCATATGTGATTACCACTTACTATGGTGTTGGTCGTTATGTGTGGTGACTGAATATTTAGGGTGCAGTTAGATAAGACTGGTAAGGACCGCATAATGTAAACAAATGTAAACAAATATACAAATAAAAATATGTGTGTAACATTACTACAAATAAAATAAACAAATGAATATGTGTTATATCACCACAAATAAAGTAAATAAATGAATATGTGTGTGTAACATCACCACACCCATACCCTTAAGATGAAATTTATGGGTTTTTTAAAATTTATGAATTTCATTCGCTAAAAATAATTTTATTTTGTCTTTTTTTTGTTACTTTCTTAAAATTAGTGGTAATTTCAAATTTTGTTTTTGTTATAATAATATTATATAAAATGTAATAAGTAATTTCTATATCTAGTTATTAACAATATAATTAGTTTACTATATGATTTTGTGTGTAGTGATTAACAAGTTATACAATTTTACATTTTTATTTACGTTTATATAATTTAAAGGTATTATTATGATATGATTTCATGTTTCCTTTTACATCTAAAATTGAATTTTCATTTTCAGTATTTATAATTTCATATGGACCATGTGTAGGACAAGTATTTTTTCTCCTATTCTCATATTTTTCTAACACTAAATCTCCTATTTTAAAATTGCTAATATTAGTGTAATTATCATATTGTATTTTTCTTTTATCTTTTGCTATTTTAATTAATTTTTTAGCTCTACCTAATGCCGATGCTATTCTAGCTTTGAACTCATTTGCATAATTTTCTAGATTATAAATTGGTTTGTTATCTGTAATTTTGTCTGGGGCAGTCTCGCTAATTTACCAAATACTAAGTCAAAAGTTGTGTACCCTGTATCTACGTGTGGAGTTGTGTTATATGCAAATGTGTAGTATTGAATATCCAACTGTCCCATTCTTCATTTTCTGTGCAGTTCAATAAGTATTCGTTTAGAACTCTATGATTACTTTCCAAAGAAGCTATTGTTTGATTGTGATAGGGAGTGGAAAATTTCTGTTCTATTTTTAACATGTCGCATATGTTATTTAATAATTGGTTAGCAAATTCTGTACATCTGGCAGATTTCAAGACCTTAAAAGTGCCATATTTAATTATGCATTGTTCTACTAAAACTTGAGCAATGCTCTTAGCTTCCTTTATTTCCATAGGATAAGCTATAACGTGAGAATATACCTATAATTATTGCATAACCTAAATTGACCTATTGTATCGATAGAAACTATTTCAAAAGTATTATCTGGCGTGTCAGTAATTCGCATTTTTTCTTTTATCTTCCTATTTTGCTTATTTTTTAAGCATGAGTCACAATTATTAATGTATTTCTTAATCATCTTGTTCATATTCTTCCATATATATGTTTTAATCTTAATATGGTTTTTACTGATTCCTTGATGTCCTCCAATTGGACTATCATGATATTCTTTAATTAAATTTAATTGTATTTCTTTATTTACTATTCTTTGCAAAGGCTTATATAAAATAATATTCAAATAAAGATTCTTTAATCTTTTTATAAATAGACGTGTAGGGTTCCTTAAACCTTTTCATTGACACGTGTTCAAATATTTCATTATCTACTGATAATGCAAGATCTCGGATCCGATTTTTATTCATGTAAGTAATTAATTTCTCCATAATTATGTCTAGACATGTAGGATTAACGTTAAAACCTATGATAAAATCATCTTGAACTTTACTAATTTGACCGGATTCTAACTTCATAGAAAACATCATTTTGTGCACATTGTTGACATCTGAAATGGACGTACATTCCCATATATGAATATCTTTGGTACTGTCACTAATTTCAGGAATTAAGTTTTGCTTTGCTTGCATACTTCTTGTGATGGGTAGTAATTTCTTGCTGACTGCCTCTTCATTACATGTTGGAATCAATGTTTTTAAAATATCAGAATTAATTTGAATTTTCGCTTTAGTGTTCATGCTGCCTTTTTGTAAACTATATCGAAATCGTAATCACATATATCTAATCTAATTCTTGTCAGTTTAGAAGATGGGTTTTTATGTGAAAATAGCGAAACGAGTGGTCTATGATCTGTTACTACTGTAAATTTTCTACCGTACAGGTATGGTCTGAAAAAATTTATGGACCAATGAATAGCTAATAGTTCTTTTTCTATTACGGATTTGTTTAAATCGTTTTTTTTTTTTTGAAGAGATTTACTTGCGTATGATATTGGTAAATCGTTACCATTGTTATCTTGCGAAAGTACTGCTCCTAATGCATAGTTTGAAAAATGCACAAATGTCTGAAAAATCCGGATATTGCAAAACAGGTGGGTTAATTAACTTCAATTTTAGAGTTTCAAATAATTTTTGGCATTCGCCAGACCAGACGAATATTTGACGTTTCTTTAACAGATTATTCAAACATTTAGTTAAATCTGCAAAATGAGGTATAAATCTTCTATAGTAATTACAAAATGCCACAAATCGTCGAACTTCATCCGCATCTTTTGGTACAGGATAATTTTCAATTGCTTTATGTTTTGCAGGATCGGTTTTTGTGCCGTCTTTGGTTATTAAGTGTCCTAAATAAAAGACTTCAGATTTCAAAAATACACATTTACTCGCGTTTAGTTTTAGATTATATTTTCTTAATCTTTCAAAAACATTAATTAGGTTTTCATTATGATGTTTTAAACTACATCCGAAAATAATAATGTCATCTACGTAAAGAAAACCTTTGCTATCTAAACCTAAAAGTGCGATAGGTAACATTCGCTGGAAACTATTCGATGAAATTTTCAATCCAAAAGGTAGTCTTTTAAATTGATAGTGGACATCTGATGTTGAGAATGCAGTATGATGTCTAGAATTTTCATCTTACATGATTTGATGAAAAGAGCTAGTCATATCCAAAGTTGAAAAATATTTCGCTCTACCTAGTTTGTCTAGTACATCTTCTAATTTTGTTAATGGAAATTTATCATTTACTAATTTTTTGTTGAGTTGTCTGAAATCAATTACAAGTCGTCATTTCTTTTTGTCTTCATCGTTCTTCTTTGGAACAACAAGCAATGGTGAGTTGTAGGCACTAGTAGAGTTTTCTATTATATCGTCATCAAACAGTTTTTTAACCTCTTGATTAATTTCCTCGATCTGTGTCTGTGGCAAACGATAATTTTTTATATACACAGGTATTTTATCTGATACAGACAAATGTTGAGTATAAAAATTATTAGCTGATAGTTTGTCTCCTTCCAAATGAAAAATGTCAGAATATTCTTAAATTTTTTCATTTAGTGAATTTTTAGCATAATTATCAATACTATCAATATTCAATGTGTCTAATAATTTCTCAAATCGTTTTCTATCTTTATTAGTAAAATTCTGTTTATTTCTAGTTACACAAATATAATTAGATATTGGTCCAACGTTGAATTCAATATTTCTAAGTTTTATATCTTTATCAGTTGATTAAGTATTTTGACGTGAGCAATTCCCTCTTTTGGAATGATACAATTACTTAGAAATACTCCTTCCTCTAATTGTTTGTTTAGAATCAAACTGTCTTCTTGTTATGAAAAAATCTCTTAAGATTTTTGATTTCATAGGTGTGGTACATTCTTCATTCTCAATAACAAAAGTTATAGTAAAAGTTTCTTAATTTATTTTAGCTAATAGTTTGTTTAAAATATCGCGACCTATTATTCCATCTGTTCTAATTGGAAAATCGTCTTCTATTATTTGGAATTTGTGTAAAATAGTTTTATTAAATATGCTAAAATGCATATCAAGTGTACCTAAAGAGGTAATGGATTCATTTGAAATGCCTGACAACGTACAACAATTGTTTTCGTCAATTGTTTCATTTATATTAAGAACATTCTTTTTGCATAAGGATATGTCAGCGCCAGTGTCCACTAGGAAACTTAAAAATTTGTTATCTAATTCATATTTTAATTCTATATAATTTGTAATATTACTTGTAATATTAAATATTTTCTGCCTATTATATCCGGAAGGTGCATTTAATTGTTCGCTTGAGTCCCTTCCGGACTCTGGGAGTTTTCCTGTACCGTGTATATTACGTGAACTATTATTATTTCTCCGATTTTGGTTATTATTCCGATTTTGGCTATACGAGTTGTAATTGCCATTATTGCTGTTATTTCTATTCGAAACATTATTGTAATAGTTATTCATATTTGAATTGTAGTTGTTTCTGTGCGAATTGTTTACATTTGAATTATGATTAATATTGTTTCTGTTAGGATTATTATTGTTCGAATAATTATTGTTTGAGTTTATATTTGAATTGTGGTAATTTCTACCCGTATTATTGTTTTGCATGTTATAATTGGAGTTGTTGCTTCCTTGATTATTTCTTCTATTGGGACTGTTTCTATTTCTATTAAATTTAAATTTCCATTTCAATTAGCGTTTTTGGTTGTACAGCAAAAATGGTACTTATATACTTTTTGTTCAAACCTTGTTTGAATATGTTAAGTGAATATAGTTCTTTTATTTTTTTTACATTGGATATTTCCGTTTCATTTCCTAATTTCAACTCTTGTACTTGAACTTCGTTTAGATCGTCAATTAATTTTAAAATTTTATCACTATAGGTGCTTATCGAATCATTTCGTTGATCGCGTGGGAGAGGCCTGCATAGGTTCTTCTCTCAACTATGGGGAGAAACCTGCGAAGGCATTTCTCTAAACTGCGGAGAGAAACCTTCGTAGGCACTTCTCCAAACTGCGGCGAGAAACCTGCGAACGCACTTCTCGAAACTGCGGAGAGAAACCTGCGAAGGCACTTCTCTAAACTGCGGAGAGAAACCTGCGAAGGCACTTCTCTCAACTACGGGGAGAAACCTGCGAAGCCTCCTCTCTAAACTGCGGGGAGAAACCTGCGAAGGCACTTCTCTAAACTGCGGAGAGAAACCTGCGTAGGCACTTCTCTCAACTACGGGGAGAAAACTGCGAAAGCACTTCTCTAAACTGCGTGGAGAAACCTGTGAAGGCACTTCTCTTAGAATTGAAACACGCGCACTAGTACTGCGATGTACACTCGACCACCGCCGATGATCGACTCCTCGAGTTTGGAAATTGTTTCACCTTTTATAGGATGTCGTTGTACGGTGGTGGACCTGCAGAACTCACCTCGGTGTGGTGTGTTCGTTTGCTGTCTCGTTTTAACATGTGACGACTATCTATAAGTTCCGTTAGGTAGCGGTGTATATGTAGGTACCTCGTAAATGAAAAAATAATGTTTTGCTTAATGGTGAATTCAAAAATGATAGAATATATAATTCATTTGTAGAAAAATAAAGAATAAGATTATATGAAACATGTTGTGTGTTGATGAAAACAAGTTCACGACTGTCATCGTTACACTTCCTTCTATTCTCGGGGGGAGGTGTTGAGCCATTTCACCAGGAAGATACTTCTGAATTGCTTAATGGTGATACGGTAGCGTTCCCCTTCCACCGTTATTGTCCGCTCCGTATATTTTTGGCATCTTTACTGCCGTGAGCACTCTTTGCGTGGTGATGTCAACCTGCCTCTGTACTTCTTCTGATAGCACATCTTGGGTGATGACAGGTATACGCGCCCGGTTAAACGATGGGTCTTGGATAGTGTCACGGGTAGCGGTCAATTGAGGGTTGACTCTTGTTCTGGTACTGTCGGTATCGGTGGTAGTGGTTGTCCGCCGCGGAGTATGACTTATGGGACCTCTTTCTGTAGAAGTGGGGGGTAGTGAAGCTGATGGTGATGATGTTGATGTTGTGGATGAGGATGACGACGATGATGATGATGACGAAGATGATGATGACGACGTGTGCTGTCGTACGGTTGGGCCAATAGCGGCTGGCGAGGTCTCGGAAGATGATGGGTACACAAGGTGTCCAATACCAGTAGTCGCAGCTCCCTGCCCTGAACGAGATAGGCTGGGCTATATCCTGTAGACTCGGAGGTACTTGTGTTGATAGCCAAGCTAAGTTCAGGGAGATACTAGTCCCAAATATTGTAATGACTACGGGTGATTTAGGCTATCATTCTCTTGATGGCTCGTTCGGTGTGATTCTCTTGTGGGCAGTAAGGGGCCGAAAATTGTTGACGGACACCGATTTCTTCAAGGTATTTTCGGAGGAGAGGACTGGTGAATTGACTCCCGTTTTCGGTGAGAAATACTTTTGGCGTTCCGAATCTAGCGATGATTTTTTGTCGAAATGCTGTTATCACTCCTTGAGTTGTAGCTTTTCGAAGAGGTGTGAGTTCGACCCATTTGGTGAATTTATTGAAAAGCACTCGTAGCACAGTGTGGCCATGTTTGGATCGTGGTAGGGGCCCGAAAAAGTCAGTGCAGACGATCGATCACGGTTCTTCTGGAATTTGTGTGAGCATCTCCCCGGCTGGGGCGAATTGGTTAAGCTTGTACTGTTGGCAAGACTTACAGTTACGGACGAATCGCGCAATGTCGCGGTACATTCCTTGCCAGTAGTAACGCTGTTTTACTCTGATGTTTATCTTCCTGGTTCCGACGTGGCCGGCAGTTGACTGGCAATGGTTTTCTTCCAGGACTCGTTGACGCTGGTGTGTGGGGACACATAAATTCCATGGAGTGT
Organism: Cordilura impudica; assembly: GCA_963682025.1. Lineage (NCBI taxonomy): Eukaryota > Metazoa > Arthropoda > Insecta > Diptera > Scathophagidae > Cordilura > Cordilura impudica. The sequence continues at coordinate 166,341,506 of OY821518.1, read as the reverse complement.
TATCGTCATTGCTGGTGGTCCGGGGAATATGTCGAATTAGCTGTCTTCCGATAATGGCGTAGTCGGCATATTTCTCGGGATTTGTTTTGACTTCTTCCTTCTTTCTCTTCAACCATTCACAGTCATCATCGGTTTGATTGTGCTCGATGGCTCTCTGCAGCGTTTCCATTGGCTTCAGGGAAAGTGCATTGGCAACCACATTGTGCTTTCTTTTGCGGTACTGGACACTGTAGTTGTATTGCTGTAGCTCGAGTGCCCAGTGAGCGAGGCGGCCGGTGGGATTGTCAATGGAATTAAGCCATTTGCTTCTAGGTATGGCCTCATTTTTCGCATTCACCACATAATAGCTAGACACTCCTTTTCTGTGGCGGAGTAATTCTTCGCGGCTGCGTTTAAACTTCGACTGGCGTACGCTATCACTCGCTCGGCTCCATCAAGGTCCTGCGTGAACACCGCTCCTAAACCATGATCACTGGCGTCCGTCTGCAGGGTGAATACTTCGGTGAAATTGGGGCATGCAAGTACCGGAGCTTCTGTCAAATTATTCTTTAGAGTCTCAAAGGCCATTTGTTGTGAATCCGTCCACTTCCAATGTTTACCCTTTTTAGCATTGATGTTAGTGGCTGCGAGATCGCGGCAAAGTCAGGGACAAAACGAAGTACCACGAATCTACGCCTAGAAATCTTCTGACCTCACGTACGCATGTGGGAGCGGTCATCTCTCTAATGGCAGCGACTTTATCTGGATCGGTATGAATGCCTTGTTCACTAATAACATGCCCGAGGTACTTGCTTTCTTTCTTGAAAATCTCAAATTTTTCACCTTGGTTAGGTTGTGGAGGTGTTCTTCTAGAGTTCTTCCGATAACGATGATATCGTCTATGTAGGCAAAGGCTGATGGTTCCAGTGCTGGTCCTATGACGCTGTCCAATGCCCCCTGAAATGTGGCTGGAGCCGATGTAGCCCGAATGGCATAACTCGCCATTGGTATAGTCCTTGTCCAGCGACTGTGAATGCGGTGTATTTCTTACTTTCCTGCTCTATAGGTATTTGCCAATATCCATCCTTCAGATCAAGGCAGCTTACATATTTGGCCTCTCTTAATCGGTCTAAGATGGTAGTAATTCTTGGCAGTGGGTACGCATCAGGCTCAGATTTACTGTTGAGATGTCGAAAGTCCATGCACAGTCTCCAGGATCCGTTTTTATTTTGTGCTAGTGTGATCGGAGAGCTATAGGGACTACGGGATGGCTCGATGCAGCCAGCTGCGAGAAGCTCATTGATCTTGTTATCAATAATTGCTTGCATTACTGGGTTTCTGGGCGCATATCTAAACTTATAAGGCCGGTCATCTTTCATAACAATACGGTGTTTTGCAGCTGTTGATATCCCGTTTAATTCTTGGAACTTTTGTAGCTCTTCTTCTAGAAATCTTCTTATTCTACTAGGTAATTCAAAGAAATTTTCACTTACCGGTAATGCTTCGGAAGGATCCTGGAGTTGTCCTGAGTTTATACTGACTGTCTCCCCATTTGCCTGACCGGGTTCAATTTCGGTGGTGCTACCAGATGACGTTGACGATACTACGTGACGGTTTACTTCATGCACGTTTGGAGTTTTATGTGGTGAGCGAGGAAATTCCCATGAGAGTCCAGCACAAGTGAGAGTGACACACCATTAACCAAGGAAATCTAGACCCAGAATTATATCCTCGGTGGTGTTCGGCATGATCAGCAACTGGACTGCGACTTGACGACTACCTAGTTCCATCGTTGTTGGGATTGCCTGTGAGATCTGCTTATATGGCCCATCTGCGAGTATTACGCTGGAGTTATGTAGGTGCCATTTGTGCGTTGGTTCAATGGTGTGTGCAAAAGCTTCTCTAATAAAGCAGCTGTTGGCGCCGGTATCGATCGTTGCACTGATACTTCTTCCTTTTAGTTTAATGTTGGCTATGAGCCGGCTGGAAGATAATGCAATTGAAGTATTTACTGATGAGTGGTAATTTTGACTGGACTCGTATCCCCTCGGTTGGTACGAGCCCATCCGTCGTTTTCCGACTGTCGACGGCAGCACTGGATTGTGCGGATACCACGACGTCCGCATTCCCAGCAGAAAAGGATTTGTTCATTCCGAGAGTGTATTTTGAAATGACCCTCGACACGCAGTTTGTGGGATTATCGGAGGTAACGTGTTGCTTTGGGAGTGTTCTTCTTGAGACGTAATTAGGCGATGTTGTTCCCGGGGATTTGTTGGGGTGGGTATGCTTTCTAGGTCTTCCGCTAGTTCTACAAGTTTGTATAGAGTCCGGAAATCCTTTCAGCGAATATACAGAAGATATTCGGGCAGCGAGTTCCGAAAGATTCGCTCTAACTTTTGTTCTTCGGTGTAACTCGTATGGCGCATTACGTCTTGCATCGCCAAAATATAATTTTTATATGATTCCTTGTTTTTCTGCTGCCTTTTCTGGATGTCATCTTCGAGACGCTCAAAATATCGTGGCGGTAAGAAAAATGTTAGAAAGTCCCTTTTGAAAATTCCCCATTCGCTCCATTGGCGGTTATTATTGCGAAACCAGGTCATTGCTCTTCCGGTCATGACTACAGGCATCATCTTGGATAATGCATTGACTTCGATGGTGTGCATGTTAGCCAATTCTTCCAGCCTCTCGAGGAATTCTAGTGGGCTCTGGTCTCCTCCAAACTTTATGCCCCATTTACGCACCTGGTCGTGACCATTCTCCAGTCTATTAGTTGGAGACTTGACGTGGATGCGGTCTTCGTGGCTGGGTCACTGCTTTGCATTTTCCGCGCTTCATCTAACTCAGTTGTGTTGGTGATGGGCTCCTTATCTCCTGTAGCAACGAGAATCTTTGGTCCTCTTTGCGGCGAACTGCCCGACGCGGCCGCTTTATATTCGGTCTGGAGCTGCAGCAGCTTCTCTCGTACTTCGGGCTAATGTTCTCCTCCCAGGAATTGGGCGAACCGTTTGCGTAATTCTTCTACGCTTCCGGCGGTCCCGAAACCAAAGTCAGCCAGACATAGAACAAACTCCTCTTTTTTCAGTGAGTAGGCCCATGAAACTCGCAACATTGTAATGTGGAATTTTTGTTTATTATAAATAAATTTTTTAAAAATTTTTTCCAATAAATTTATTTTATTATTTTTTTTTTCTTTTTGCTTATAAACTTTCAAGGGTTTCCTGGTGTTCTATTCTGGGTTAGCAATGTTTAAAACCTACGAAATAAAATTTTTTTTCGGAATTTTTTTTTTTTTTTTAATTCACTAAATATATTTATTTTAATATATGCACATATCTAAATATTTTTTTTTTTTTTTTAAGATAAACTTGAGTTTTATCTTTATTTTTTTTTTTTATTAAAAACAAAAATTTTTTTTTTAAATATAAATTTGCCAATGAATGTAAGAACGTTTATTTACTTATTTCATTTTTTTTATTTGTTTTAATTGTTCCTTGTTTATTCCGTTGGTACGTCCGCACAGGTTGATGGTCACGATACGACTGACCGCTGAGTTCAACTGACCACTATACGAAGCGGTGACGCTGTCTGTAATGTACGCGTGGTTTACCGTAATCGGTCTTTATGGTAGTCGCCGATGTTGTTGTTGTTTGTTTCAAAGGACGTTATTGTTTTATTTTATTTCAATTTATTTTAATTAAAATTTTTTTTCATGTTTCTTTTTTTAAAGAATTTGTTTTTTTTGAATTTTTTTTTGTTTTCTTCTACGATTGTTTTTATTAACTTGTCCAGTTTGTATGCTTTAGACTAAGTTTTTTTTAACTTAATTTCAATATTTTGTATATAATTTTTATTTTTTTTTAAACCAGAACTCAGGCCTCGTTATAAAGATATCCGTTTTTCTCTCCAATGTCCCTGCTTGGGCACCACTGTAATGACGAGTTTTCCTCCGGTTGCTAGGATATAGCTCGCGGGGGTCACAGTCGTTGCAGAAACTTATATTTTTGCACGAGACAGAGAGGAATAAAAACGAGTTCTTTGAATTACGGTTTTTACGGTTGAGAGAGTCGGTTGTGTGTTTAAAAAGCTCCTCATTTTTTCTTATTTTATCGAGGAAATATAAGTTATTAAAAAATTTATTTTAAACTGAGTTCCTTAATAACGCACAACATTAAATTTTTCAAATTTAAATTTAGAGTGTCGTGGCTTATTTTATTTTCTGTTATAATTAATGATTTACAACTAATAATGGTAATTTATAATCGTAATTTGTAATAAATATAATGGTTGGTTGGTACTGCTCCTAGGCAAGAGCGAGAAACCTGGAGTAGATACTCCTCTAGTTGTCAAAAGTCCTGGACCCTTGTCGTTGGATAGTGAGACCTGGTGAGAGCACTTCTTTAACTGCCGAGAGAAACCTGCGAAGGCACTTCCCTAAACTGCGGGCGAAACCTGCGAAAGCACTTCGTTTGATCGCAAGGCAAAGACCTGCATAGGCACTTTTCTAACTACGGGGATAAACCTGCGAAGGCACTTCTCTAAGCTGCGGTGGAAACCTGCGTAGGCACTTCGCTTGATCGCGTGAGAGAGACCTACGTAGGCACTACCCTAAACTGCGGGGAGAAACCTGCGGAGGCACTTCTCTAAACTACGGGGAGAAACCTGCGTAGGCACTTTCCTAAACTGCAGGGAGAAGCCTGCGGAGGCACTTCTAGAAACTGCGGGGGAAACCTGCGTAGGCACTTCGCTTGATCGCATGGGAGAGACCTGCGTAAGCACTTCTCTAAACTGCGGAGAGAAACCTGCGAAGGCACTTCTCTAAACTGCGGGGGGAAACCTTCGAAGGCACTTCTCTAAACTGCTGAGAGAAACCTGCGTAGGCACTTCTCTAAACTACGGAGAGAAACCGGCGAAGGCACTTCTCGAAACTACGGGGAGAAACCTGCGTAGGCACTTTTTAAAACCGCGGGGAGAAACCTGCGAAGGCACTTCTCTAAACTGCGGAGAGAAACCTCCTTTGGCACTTCTCTGAACTGCGGGGAGAAACCTGCGTAGGCACTTCTCTAAACTGCGGAGAGAAATCTGCGAAGGCACTTCTCTCAACTACGGGGAGAAACCTGCGAAGGCACTTCTCCAAACTGCAGGGAGAAACCTGCGAAGGCACTTCTCTAAACTGCGGAGAGAAACCTTCGTAGGCACTTCTCTGAACTGCGGGGAGAAACCTGCGAAGGCACTTCTCTAAACTGCGGAGAGAAACCTGCGAAGGCACTTCTCTCAACTACGTGGAGAAACCTGCGAAGGCACTTCGCTAAACTGCGGGGAGAAACCTGCGAAGGCACTTCTCTAAACTGCGGAGAGAAACCTGCGTAGGCACTTCTCTCAACTACGGGAAGAAACCTGCGAAGGCACTTCTTTAAACTGCGGGGAGAAACCTGTGAAGGCACTTCTCTTAGAATTAAAACACGCGCACTAGTACTGCGATGTGCACTCGACCACCGCCGACGATCGACTCCTCGAGTTTGGAAATTGTTTCACCTTTTATAGGATGTCGTTGTACGTTGGTGGACCTGTAGAACTCACCTCGGTGTGGTGTGTTCGTTTGCTGTCTCGTTTTAACATGTGACGACTATCTATAGGTTTCGTTAGGTAGCGGTGTATATGTAGGTACCTCGTAAATGAAAAAATAATGTTTTGTTTAGTGGTGAATTCAAAAATGATAGAATATATAACTCATTTGTAAATAAAAATGTATAATTCATTTGTTAACCAAAATAAATGTACACACAGAAAACTGATTCGTTGTGGCTACCAAACCAACTGCTACCAACCGAAATGCGATGAAGCAAGTAACCCAATTCTGAGTTCATGACAACTACAATTCTATTGTCTTAACAGTAAATATTTTATCACAATAGAAAAGGTTAGTTGCTATAAAATTTCTGTTGCTACAATCGAAAATTCAATTGTTATACTTTAAAACAATTCGGTTGGCGATTTTTTTCTGTGTGTAGTTCAAAGAAAATAAAGAATAACAGTATGTCAAACATGTTGTGTGTTGATGAAAACAAGTTCACGACTTTCATCGTTACACACTTCCCAAAATCGAATTCTCCACTCCACGGAGATAAATCACACAAAACCCCGTAGACACTTGACCAAATACCTCGTCTCCAGCTCAGACATCTGCACATTTCTCATGTATGAACAGAAAATCTACTAAAAACACATTGCTTCCCACGGCAGTAGTGAAAATTGAAACACAAGGTGAAATTGTCAAGGCACGAGCTTTTCTGGACCAAGGCTCTGAAAAGACGCTTATTTCCAAAAAAAGTTCAACAGCGGCTCATGCTTCCCATGAAGTCGAAGAGTTTTCATATTAGGGGAATAGGAGGTGTAAATTCTAACTCTTTGTCTCTCCAAAGTCGTAGGTTATACCTTGAGGCTATAGTAGTCCCAAAGACAACTCGACTGTTACCCAGTTTCTAAATTTCACACACAGCTCTCCCGATTGATCATATTCAAGAACTTGATCTAGCTGACCCAGACTTTCATGCCCCTGCTCATGTGGACTTGTTGCTGGGCAGTAATATTCTGCCAGACATCCTTCCGAATGGTGTTCAAAATGTCTGTAATTCCCTGCTGGCACAATCTACCATATTTGGTTGGATTATAAGTGGGCCTGCCTCAACAGAAACAGTATCTTCATTTTCGATTGAAGCTAGTGAATTCTCTGAAGACCCAATCGGAAGACAGTTACGGATGTTTTGGGAGCAAGAGGAAATATCTCTTGCACGGCCACTGTCAAAAGAAGATGAATTCTGCGTGTCACTATATTCGAAAACGACCACTCGTAACTCTGACGGTCAGTAGGTGGTAAAACTTCATTTCAAGGCCTCCTTTCCACATGATTTGCCTCTCGGATCATCTCGGTCCAATGCAATATCACAATATATTTCATCCGAAAAAACTTTGAGGGCTTAACCGGATTTGTCAGAAACCTACATCAAAGTTTTAAATGAGTATCTCACATTCAAACATATGAAACCCACCACAAATAAAGAAATATATTTCTCTGATTCCTATCGCTACTTCTATTTACCCCACCACGCAGTAATAAAACCCCAGAGTCAAAGCACGAAAGTGAGGGTAGTATTAATGCCTCGAAACGAACATGTTCAGGCAATTCACTCAACGATGTTCTCTATATCGGCCCCACAATGCAATCTGACTTAATGACTTTAGTTCTTAATTGGCGCCTATATAAATTTGTTTTTAACGGTGATATTGAGAAAATGTATCGCCAAATTCGCTTTCACGACGAACACTCTCAGTATCAAAGAATTGTGTTCCGAAAAAATCCCAATGGTCGCATACAAAATTATGCATTGTACACGGTCACTTTCGCGGTAAATTGTGCTTCATATTTGGCAGTTAGGACTTTAATTCAGTTGGCCAGTGACTCTGAAGATAGGTTACCACAGGCCTCTTGTATCTTGAGAAAGGAAACTTATGTCGATGACATATTATCTGGATCTCACGACCTTCAATCCTCTCTTGAAGCTTTATCACAAGTAATAGCTGTTCTCAATTCAGCCGGGTTTCCTCTCAAGAAAATCAAATCAAATTGTCCAGAAATTTTATCCTCTGTACCCCAAGTTGATATATTAGACACTGATTTTCTTAAATTCCAAGAAACCAGTACTACAAAAACTCTTGGTATTCAATGGAACGCCCTGTCCGACTGTTTTTCATACACAGTTGAAGCTCCAGGTCCCGCAAATTCCATTACCAAGAGAAAAATTTTGTCTACTATTTCCAAACTTATCGACCTAGCTGGCTGGATCTCTCCAGAATTAACGACAGCGAAAATCCTGCTACAGCAGCTGTGGCTCGAATAAAGTGACTAGGATGAATGTGTAAAACCCCTCACCTTAACAAAATGGAATCATATTGTGGAAAATTTGTATTCAGTTTCCCAATTAAAAATACCCCGATGGGTTAACTTTGCACCCAGACTATTAACCCAAGTGCACGGCTTTTGCGACGCCTTGGAAAAAGCTTATTGTGCAACCATTTATCTCTGCTTAATAAATGAGGGCTCAATAATACCTCATTTATTGGTCTCAAAAGGAAAAGTAGCTCCAATAGATCCAGTCAGCCTCCCTCGACTAGAGCTCTGCGGGGCCGTTTTACTTTCCAAACTGGTGAAGAAAGTTATTTCATCATTGCCAATTCACCACTACGAGCTCTATCTCTGGTGTGATTCATCAATAGTTTCGGGTTGGCTGGTAAAACCGCCATATGCATGGAAAACATACGTAGCAAATCGAACAGCTGAAATAATCCGAAATGTAGGAAATATTTCATGGCGACACGTACGATCAGCGGACAACCCTGCCGTCCTAAGTTCACGTGCATGCATCCCTCAGGACCTTCTTAACAACACACTATGGTGGCATGGGCCAGCTTGGCTTAAAAAAGACCCCGAAGAATGGCCAAAGTCCATAGTTAGTTACGAACATTGCCCCGAGGAAAGAAAAATTGAAATTTTTCACACTTTAGCAGAAGAGGATATTTTAGATCGATTCTCAAAATGGGACGGGGCCATTAGAGTCATCGCATACGTTTTCAGATTTATATCTAAAATCTCGAAAAGACCGGACCCCGAAATCGTCTTTGAATCACATTCAATCTTGCACAAGGAATTTCTCAACGCAAAAAATCGGTTAATTCTCCTCACACAAAAGGGATACTGTCGTAGGGAATATGTATTTCTGCAGAACTCGAAGACGGTATCAAAAAATAGTTTTATGTATCCCTTAAACCCTTTTTTTGGATAATAATGGCATTATCAGAGCTAATGGCAGAATCTCTAACTCTGCTATTTCTTACAATGAGCGTCACCCTATTATAATTTCGGTACACTCAAAATATTGCGATCTTTCGGTTTCATATATGCATAATATCCTTATGCATCCCGAGCATAATCTCAAGCTAAGAGCTGTCCGGAATGAATATTATATCCCAAGGTTAAAATCTACCATCAAAAAATGCATTAAAGGATGCAAAGTCTGCGTTGTTTATAAACAAAAGGTGTAATCTCAAATGATGGCTGCCCTTCCCGTGGACAGGAGCACTTACTCTCTCCCATTTTCCTTCTCCGGAGTAGACTTTGCCAGCCCGTTCGCAACCAAAACGTCTATACTTCGAAATGCTCCGTATCACAAAAGTTATGTATGTTTGTTCGTGTGTTTTATCACTAAAACCCTCCATCCAAAATTGATGTCTGACAATGGAACCAATTTCGTCGGTGCTGACCATGCTCTTTCCCATGAGTTTCAGGAGTTTCTCAAAACCGCCTCGAAGGATATAGCCGAAAAATATGTCTCCCGCTGTTTTCAGTGGTCCTTTATACCCCCTAATGCCCCCCATATGGGCGGACTATGGGAGGCCGGAGTGAAAATCCTTTAAGACCCATTTTATGAAAGTGGCTCAAAATCACAAGTTCACCTTTGAAGAGTTCACGACCCTTTTGAGCCAAATAGAGTCCGTATTAAAGTCCCGACCCCTGTCGCCAATGACGGATGACCCTACTGATCTGCTAGCTCTCACTCCCGGACATTTCCTAGTGGGGACTCCCCTGTTAGCGCCTCCCGAAGTGCCTACTTGAGTAAGAAACCGTTGGGAACGATTGAAATTCCTCCATCACCAATTTGCTCGACGGTGGAAAGATGAATATCTAAAAGAACTCCAACGAAGGTACAAATCGCAACATCAAGAGCAAAATATTAAAGTTGGCCAGCTCGTTGTCGTAAAAGACGATCTTCTCCCTCCCCGCGAATGGAGATTAGGTCGTATTATTAAAACTAACGACGGTCCCGATGTGCTCGTTCGCGTGGCCGAAATAAGAACTCATTCGGGTGTTATCACTACTCTTATTGTAAAATTTTCTCCCTATCGAACCGTCTTAAAATGAGTAATCCCAAGTATTTATCCCTATATTCATATTACTATTTTCCCAGCAGCAAGGTTAATAGATTTCACAGAATCTATGAATAACATATATCTCAACACACAATTCTGGACCATCTGCCATTCGTATTACTCAAATTTATCTGTACCTCTTTCTAATCGATAATTCTTCCCGCAGGTCCCCCAGAAACCCAGAAATTCACCAGTGTCTTGTTTGCAGGCGGGTCCATGCCATGCGATTCTGCAAGGGATTTCTGGCCATGAGTGTAGAGGGCCGCCGCCGAGTCGTGCGACAACATGGCTGTTGTCGGAACTGTTTGGCTCGCTCACACCATAGCGACGATTGTTCCTCCACCGACGTATGTCAAATATGCGGTTGGGCTCACCACACATTGCTGCATGTGGGACAACGCCAAAACCTCCTACAACCTGGTCACCGACAACAAGATAGAACCGGCAGGACTGCTCGCCGATGGACTTCAGCTCAACCACAGCGTAATCCACCGCCACGAAGCCCATCATCCCAACGCCCAAACGCATCACAACCATGACGTAATCAGCAGGTCCAACGCAGTCAACAACGACGACCCGCTCGGCCGCAAAGGTCCTCTCGACCAAATAACCGTCAACTTTCGACCAACAACCGAGGCAGCAGTAACAAATCCTCTAGCCCACGAAGGATCCTCGGCGGAGCTCTACGCGCATTAACGCAATTAGCTAAACGCCTCTAAGGGGTTATGTTGGTCTAATAGACCAAGGGGCCCAGTATGTTTGACATAGTAATGCTGGCGTCCTGATTTATACAACCATGAATTGTACTTATCTTTGTATTATTAGTTTATCAGGTTTTGGTGTAATGCCGGCCAACGGTACTAAGCCTGCCTTTTCCGTTCTAAGCCAGAGCCTTTGGTTTTTTACATTTAAAGGAACACAGATGTCATCAGCACAGCTTGATAGATCCTCCACGACCCTATAATCAACTCACCAGCATTATACAGCATCATTTCCGGCTTATCAACACCATAGTCAACACGACTATTGTAAGCTTTATTATCCAATAAGTACACTCATAATGCCCGATTATGTCCCACATGGAGTAGAATATTTAACCCTATTTTCCCTTAATAATTAAATATTTAATAATTACCTAAAAACATGAAGTAAAAGATTCATAGTTCCAAGTATAAGAAAGAGCCATATAATAAAATAATATCGTGCTGCACTCAAGTGTCGGCATGTTTACAGTTTGTGTGAAAACAACACAAGAGTGTTTGGTGACACTAGTAAACATATGTAGAACACACAAGTAGACCTCACATGAAGGCAAACGATAACTGTGCAATACATTTGACAACAAATGCATTTTTATTGGTCAACACATGTGTTATCCAGGGCGAAATAAAATGTTATTTGAGTAAGTGTAATTGGTAATTTTAAGTCAGTCAAATAAGACGCATAGTCTAAAACAGATTGTCTTAAAACTAGTAGTCTGAAAATCGGCAGTCTTAAGTTAAAGCTAAAGTCTAAGATTTGACAACTGTAAAAAGAAAAATATTAAAGTAATGATAGACTTTAAAAATATAGTCTTTAAGTTTGTGTTCAATATATAAGAGTTTAAATACATAGTGATAAATCCTACAATGTTAATAAAGTGAAAAATAAAATAGACTAAGACAATCTTTGAAAATAATAAAAGACATACATTTAATGAAACCATCCAACTAAAAGTAATTGTTGTGTTTGTATAAAAATGGAATAAGACGGTGTATCAGTCAAACTAATCTAAGAGGACCATACCATCAATGACAACTATACGAGAAGAGAACATAATCCACACATAAATTAAACATAATAAACATGTTTGCCTTTAGTTTCATTTTGTTTAGTTTTATTTATTAGCGAAAATATAGAGATATCCCACGTGGTAGTTTCTTCATAAATCAATCAGTATATTCTCTTTCAAGATAGTCTTTTGTGTATTTTTTCTGAATAATTACATTTTCTTCCAATTTAATGATTCAGATAAACTATGTCACATATGTACATATATATTATGTTAGGTGCTTGCCAACGATGTACATTTATGATCTGCTTAAACTGCCTTCTTTTGCTTCCATATTTGTTTGAAATTTATTTAGATTGTCTTTGGTTTAATCCACTTAACAAATGATATTTGTATATTTCAAGACTTGGAGAGAATTAATTTTTTTTTACATATTAGAAGGGAGTTTTCACTCTTAGATTTTGTGGTAACACAAAATAACACAATACAATACAAAATCTAATCCAGTGATTTTGAATTAAATAATGTTAATAAAATATATTTTCATTTATTGACTCCAAATGCTACTACCTGGGAATTATTATCGAATTTAAATTTTTTGGGTTCTACATTGCATACCATTAAGTCAAATTTTGAACTCATCATGAACACTTGTTCAAATCAGGGATGCCAAACGCAAAAAGCCAAATGTTACAAAAATTTTAATTTCTTATCCTGATATGCTATGAATGTCTCCTGAATCACAATATTTTTTTTAATTTCTGTTGGTTTTTTAAATGTAAATATATTTGGTGTTTATTGAATTTCAATTTATGTTTAAAGAATTAAATTTATGTTTTAAAAATTCAATTGATATCTTTTAAAACTCAAGTTATTATTTCCGATGTTTTAATATGATTTTGTGAAATTCAATTGATATTTTCTAATTTGTAATTGGAAATCGGAATTCGAATTTTTAGAACTGGTATTTTCTTAAATTTGAATGGAAAATTTAAAAGGTGCAATTTTGTATTTATGTGAATAGTAATGCTTTAGTAATTATAAACAATTTTTTAAAATCATATGTAATCGCTATCAGATATTTTGTAGGTAAAGCAGAATAATAATTTTATATAACTATGTAGAACTGTTTTGAATGCAAAAAACTCATTGATTCTTCTTTACTCAGCCCTGTGTATACTTCTAACATTGTTGTGTTTGATATCTAATTGAAAATGCTGACATTCATGTTGAAATAGAAATAACTATTGCAAAAAAATACTGTGGCATAGTCACACTGAGCAAAATGAAGTTACACTCTATAGAAGCGTTTTTTCCCTAAAACAGAATTTTATATAAAAAAATAATATACCCATTTATTTCTAACATGCGGTTATTATGGATATACATATATAGAATATAGAACATATGTAAATATATTATTTTATTATATAATATATATGTAAATATTACCCCAAAAAATACAACACCAAAATACTACAAAATCAACACCAATGTATTTGATATTACTTTTTTTTATTTAATATATAAATAAATGTCACCTTTTAAACTTTTTCTTTTAACTCAATCTCTCTGTCTGTCTGTCGTGGGGCAACCACATTCCCCCTTATCAAATTGATCTCATAGTCTTGCTGTGACTTCAGATTAATTTTGGAGTAGTCACGCACAGTCACGGAGTGATCTAAATATCATTTTCCCTCATCCGATCGATCTGCTGTGAAAAAAGATTAACTTTGACTTAGTCACGAAAAGTCACGCAAATTCACGCACAGTCACGGAGAGATTTTAAACCTATTTCCCCTTATCCAATTGATCTGAAACTTGGTCGAAAGACTTTCTGGGAAAAAAGATGAACTTTGACATGCTCACGCACAGTCACGCATAGCACACAGTCACGGAATGATTTAAACCCCATTTCCCTTCATCCGATTGATCTGAAACTTTGTCTATAGACTTGTTATGGCCAAAGATTAATTTTAAGATAGTCATGTGAAGTCACGCACAGTAACGGAGAGATTCAAAACTCATATGCATAAGGAAATAAAGAATTTTAATAAAAACTGTTTTTATGGGCTGGATTATTTTAATAATAAACAAAAACCTTACGTTTTTCCATTATTCGTTTACAAATATGACCATAAGTTTGGCATATTAACTTTTTGTTGTGTTTACAAACTAGAGTTACCGAGCTCATCATATATGCACATTTTTGGGGAAACGGTTAACATTTATTATTATTAATATTAGTTTAATAATATTTATGCTCTTTAATTAACAAACTTCCGTTTTTATATGCGCATTTCAAGAAATAAATCATAATAGTACATTTAACAACTTAAAACTTTAATTGCAATTTCACAATAACATTACAATAACAATAATGATAAAACTTACCTAAGGCCTAGTTAACCACACGTAACAGTAACGTAACGTGTCAGCTGTTTTTTTGTTACATGAAAGGCATTGGGACGTTCCGGTTACGTTCAATAATGTTCTAATTATATGTATATTATTTTGAGTATTTTGATATTTGCAAGACTTGCGATGTTACATGGTGTCTCGAATAGCTATAGTTCATGGCAGTGTTCAAGTCAATGGCTAGTGCAGACCGTTAACGTTCATGCCATGACTTAAAAATTTAACTTTTTGCAATGAGTAAGCATTTTAAAATGGCGCAACTTGAATTAAATAAAAGCCAAATTATTAATTTCATTAATATCCCAGCAGGAAAATTGGGAATTTATTACATTTGTAATTAATTATATAATAAATTATTGCAGATTAGAAAAATAATTTATGCCGAAGAATGGACCCGGTAATGTCACATAACATAATTTCATATGTGATTACCACTTACTATGGTGTTGGTCGCTATGTGTGGTGACTGAATATTTAAAGTGCAGTTAGATAAGACTGGTAAGGACCGAGCCAGTCTTAGGAGGAATTTTCTCAAGTGCTTTCCTCAAAGCAGTGCCCGTGTGCACACTAGGTGCACTTTTTGGAAAAAGGGATAGAGTTGCACTTTGGCAGATTACTGCCAGTAGATTGCAATTTGGCAGATTTTGCCAGTAAAACTATACACTTAGAAGGTTGTGAATTGATTGATTTTTATTCAGTATATTTCGGTCTTTTATATGCTAGTAACAATTCTTACTAAAATAAATTTTTAAATTAGCCATCTCTTTTCTATTTATGACAGTCCTAATATGCATATTACAATTTGTTTTTCTGTTATTGTTATGTATTGTTGATCTGTATTGGAATAATTAGTCATTTATTGTTCGGTTTAAGATCATGTGTATATTTTTCTAATGAAAGAAAGATAATAATTTTTGTAATGTAAGAGAAATATTAGAAAAAATTGAAGACAGCGCTAGATGGAGTAGCTACTTTCGAACAAAGCGACTTGTTCATCGTCAGCATCTTTCTGCCTATTACTTCAACTCATGCTTAATCAACTATTTAACTCAACATTTAAAAGAAAAGAACATGAGAAATGTTTTTCTTTTTTATATACGAGAGTTTGTATGAACAAGCTGAGCTTTTCCAATTTTTAGCTCTCTCTACATTAACATAGCCACATCAATTACAAGTCTTGTAATGTGAACAGCTCTTTGTTTTTGCCATTGTCCTCTAGATGGAACTGGCATGTGAAATCTTAACAGATTACACAAATGCCTTGTACCTCATGTGTTGTATGTTATTGTTATGTATTGTTGATCTGTATTGGAATAATTAGTCATTTATTGTTTTTCTTTCATATTTATTTTTGAATATTGGACATAACTAGCCAATCAGCATGCATTCAAAAATCAATTTCAAATTTTCCCCTCAATGAGTGAAATTGAGTGACATTCTTATTTGAGTATGAGTCATGTGTCATTGGCATAGTTTGAATTCTTACATATTTGTCACTTTGGTTTCAAGTGGAATTCAATTACTCTACAATTACAGCACAATAATTTATTATTTTGAAATATGACTCTTTACTAAAGGTTCGTGTACTCTTTGGAATGCAAGAAAAGAAATGCATAATATAAACAAAATATACAAAATAAAATATGCAAATAAAAATATGTGTGTAACATTACTATAAATAAAATAAACAAATGAATATGTGTTACATCACCACAAATAAAGTAAATAAATGAATATGTGTGTGTAACGTCACCACACCCATACCCTTAAGATGAAATTTATGAAATTTAAGATGAACAAATCTTATAAATTACAGTGATAGCAAGTAACATTTGTAATATTAACATTGAGTTACAGTAAATTTCGAGTTTAATAAAAATAAAATAAATTTATCATAAAAATTAACATAATAATGAACATAATAAAATTGACATTTAACATAGATTCATACAAAAAATTTTTTAAGTTCCTGTTTGAAAAGTAATGCGTTGCTTTGTACTTGGATATATGATGGTAAATTGTTCCAAAGACACGTGGTGTAGTTGAAAAATTGTCTTGTAGACATTAGGTATTTGTATTTTTGTGATATCAAATTTCTTCCACGAGGCGATTGTGCAAAAATAATTTTGTTAAAAAGATATTCTGGGTTCTTCAGATAAATAATCTTATGCATCATTAAAAGGCTTTTATATTTTAGTAAATCTTTAAAACTTGTATTATGTAACTGGTATGAATATGATGATATACTATCTCGTCTACCTCTGTTGAAAACGTATCTGGCTATATTATTATATGTGACCTCGAGGCGATTAAAGTCAATAGTGTCGCAATTTGCAAATATTTCACACCCGTACAGTAGAACTGGTATTAAATAGGTTTTTGCCAAAAGCATTCTTATTTCAAACGGCGTCGATGATTGCCCACAAGTTTCTCAACATCCCATGAACTTTACCAGCTGATATATTTATATGGTTAGACTAAGAAAGTTCAGCATTAAATGTGATTCCCAAGTTCGATGATGATTGAACAAATTCGATTCTTGAGTTGTTAATATGTAGAAAAATATTGTCATTCAGTCTTTTTTTATTACTTCTTGAAATGAAAATACATTTTGATTTATCAGGGTTTATACATAAGCCATTTGTACATGCCCATTTATGTATATTATCCAAGTCACTATTAATACAGTCAGTACAATGTTGTACATTTTCTATTCTGCTGCTTAAGTACAACTGTACGTCATCAGCATACATTTGTACTCCACAGTAATTCAGAACCTCAGGCAAATCGTTAATATACATACAGAAAAGCAATGGACCAAGAATAGACCCCTGAGGCACACCTCTGTCAACATCCGCTGCTTTAGAAGTCACTCCATTTAAAGAAACCACTTGTTTGCGATTAATTAGATAAGAGGAAATAAGTTTATTAGCCGAACTTGAGAAATTAAAGATTTTCTCGAGTTTAGTGAGTAGAATCGAGTGATCAACAGTATCGAAGGCCTTACTGTGATCTAAAAGCACAAGAAATGATACCATATTCTTATCCAGTTTTGATCTTATTTCTTCCATTACATCGATCAAAACCATAATGCAGCTTCTGTCCTGTCTAAACCCAGATTGTCTATCCGTAAGGAGATGTTGATTCTTTAAATATTCATTTGCCCATACATAAGATTTTCCATAACCTTGGATAGAAATGGTAGTATCGCAATAGGTCGGAAGTCGCTGTTATTCTTTGGAATAGGAATGATTTTTGCTTTTTTCCACTTATCAAGAAAAATTGATTTTGTTAATATTGTATTAATTAAATACGTAAGAAATGGTAGAAATTTAGGAACGACAATTTTTAAAAATCTTGGATTAATTTCATCTAAGCCCACAGCATTTGACTTAATTGATGTAATACTTTTAAGAACATCAGATTGATCCACACATCGAAAATCAAAACAGTTCTCAATAGGCACAGTATGAATTTTTTCGTACTCATTTTCATTTGGTCTATTCACTTGAATTTCGACAAATTATTTGTTTAACTTATCAACGTCCACATCAGAACCAACAGTGCAAGGATTTCTTTTCCCAATACCTATTTCATGGATCTCTTTCCATTTTCTCTTGCTATCAATAGCTGAAGAGAATTTCTGTCGATAATAACTGGATTTTGCAATATATATGCAGTTCACAACTTCCTTTCTAATGGATTTGAATAATGAATGTAACTCAGGCGTTTTAAATTTATTCTCGTTTATCAATTAAACGTTTTATAATTGAAGTAAACCAAGGAGGCTGTATAGGTTTAATTGTTCTTGTTTTTCAGGCACAATTTCATGAAATATTGTGAGAAGGTTATTTTGAATGAAAGCAATTTGATCATTAACATTCTCAAGACCATAAATTGAATCCCAATGAACGCAATCAATACGCTGGTTTAACGCTGTATAGTCAATGCCACGAAAATCTCTATAAGTGTAATGTACATCTTCATTGTTAACATAGGTTCATACCTATCATATATCCTAAAAATTAAGTCATGCTTCGAAAAAACAGGGGCAGAAAATTGATCGTAAAGCAGTATTTTGCTTTTATGATTAGTAAAGAATACATCAAGTAAACTGTTCGAGCCACTTGGATAATGGGTTGGAACGATCGTATTAACAGGCAAAAGACCGAGCGTTTGCATGGGCTCTGAAAGTGACTTATCAACTAGCAAGTTACTATTGAAATCACCAGAAATGATTACGTCATTGTACAATAAGAACAGAGATTCAATTTTATTAAACAAGTCTTTGGTATCAATAAAGTTATACGGTCGATATACGCAGGCGATAAGAATTTTTTCTTTATCCTTGGTGTTTAATTCAAGAAATAGGTACTCAATCTCACTAGTAGGCTCTGATCTTAGCTTTACACAACAATTTATCTCCGTTCTCACATAAATTGAGACACCACCAGCGTTTGCTATCCTATCAGCACGAAATAGTTTAAATCCCGGCAAATTGAAAATTGATTCATTGATTGATGAATCGAACCAGGTTTCAGATACGCAGATGACGTCAACTCCAGAGGCAAAAAAAATATATCTAAACTCATCTATCTTGTTATTAAGACTTTGTGCATTTATATGAACAATTTTGAGTCCAGATTTTTGTTTCGCCAGAATCCTTACCATGCTAAAAACGTTATCTTTGGAACTATAACTATTACCACAGATCATATATCACAGATTTGAATGCAACACAATTGTATGTTATTAGAATAAATGGTAATAAAAAGGAACAAAACTAATACAAATTTTAAAACTAATAAAATAATTGCAAAGAAAAATTAAGGAGAAATAGATTAAAGTTATTTTAAAGTGAAAAAAAGTAGATAAAAAGTAGAAAATCAAAAAATATTTATATAAAATGTATGAAGTGATAAGAAAATTGTTAGATTTTATAAAAAAATATATCAGGCACCATCATTTCTATCTGGCATCGCTTCATCATGAAATTCATCATTGTTTCGAAAAGGAAATAACTCTTTTAATATTTCTATTGAGAGTATACATAATGATTCATCGCTCCCCAGTTTTCGAATATATACAAGGCCCCTATTTGTATGAGCAGACGATATCTTATTTTCATTTTTCAACTTACGAGCAGCGATTAAAATGCGATGGTTTGCTTTGGTGAGATTTTCGTTGACGAAAAACGGTTTTGAACTCACAATTCCGATTTGATTTAGTTGTAATGAAGATTTGGTTGATTTAATATGTGTAGTTATCATTCTAAGCATATAATTTCGGTCATATGGGCTATTGAATTTAATTATTATTGGTGCATCCTCAATATTCTTTCTATTTCCAATATTTTTTAACACGATAAATAGTTTTAAATGATATAGGTGCAATTTTAACGGCTCCACACAATTTATCATAAATTATAAATAAATTGTCATTGTATATGTTCGCACTTGGAATACCAGCAATCCTAATGTCACTGGCAACTATTGAATTTTCTTGCTTTTGCGCGGACAATTTCAGAGTGAATATTTCGTTTTTTAGTTTTTTAATTTCATTATGGTGTGCTAGATTTTTATTTACAACTGTCTCTAGTTCTGTTACTCTGTCTTTTATATTGTTTATGTCTATGGTAACAGATACCAAGAAAGTATCAATATCAGTTTTCATTTCACTGAATCTCTTGTCAAATTCATGTAAGAGATCTTGTTTACACTCATTGAACTTAGAGATTAACATAATTTCAAGTTGGTTCGTAAGTTTATCAAATCGTTTTTCCATGATTGTCATAAATTTAAGAGGCGATTCAGTAAGAGTTAAACGCGGAGTTTTGCACACATTACCAAGCAAAGAGTTTTGCAGAACATCAGTCAGTTAAGCGTTTTTGCGAGGGAGTGTTATTATTTTCTTTTTTGTCATTATTGATTACTCTGCCTGTTGATTTTATTGGAATTTCTTCTCTATCGATTTCTTGTGTTGTTTCAAATTCTTCAGTCGAGTTCATATTTAGTGGTTTATGTTTCTTATTTTTAATTTTGTTTTGATTTTGATTTTTTCTTGGTCTAACCATAATGGTATGAATTTGGCTCTTTTAGAGATTTAAAATTTTTTTTTACTTTGTTTGCTTGAGTTACTAAATTATTATTGTTTTGTGAATTGTTGTTTCGTGTACTCAAGTGTTTAATTTTCTTTAGTTAGAGATTTTTGTGTTGTTGTTTGTTGTGTAATTTTTATATTTGTATTCTGTTTTGTGCTGATGACTAACGCACTTTATGTTGTTGCTTGAATATTTTTCGTTTGTTATGATTATTTATATATGGGCTTGTGTAGTTAGTTAAAATTAAATAGTTATGAAATTTTTATTTTTGTATATGCTGCTTTTATATTGCAGTTTTTTTTTTGTTTTAGATAATGAAAAATTTAATGTTGTGCGTTATTAAGGAACTCAGTTTAAAATAATTTTTTAATAACTTCTATTTCCTCGATAAAATAAGAAAAAATGTAATTTCATTCGCTAAAAATAATTTTATTTTGTCTTTTTTTTTTTTGTTACTTTCTTAAAATTAGTGGTCATTTCATTTGTTTTTGCTATAATAATATTATATAAAATGTAATAAGTAATTTCTATATCTAGTTATTAACAATATAATTAGTTTACTATATGATTTTGTATGTAGTGATTAACAATTTATACAATTTTACATTTTTATTTACGTTTATAAAATTTAAAGGTATTATTATGATATGATTTCATGTTTCCTTTTACATCTAAAATTGAATTTTCATTTTCAGTATTTATAATTTCATATGGATAATGTGTAAGACAAGTATTTTTTCTCCTATTCTCATATTTTGCTAACACTAAATCTCCTATTTTAAAATTGCTAATATTAGTGTAATTATCATATTGTATTTTTCTTTTTTCTTTTGCTATTTTAATTAATCTTTTAGCTCTATCTAATGCCGATGCTATTCTAGCTTTGAACTCATTTGCATAATTTTCTAGATTATAAATTGGTTTGTTATCTGTAATTTTGTCTGGGGCAGTCTCGCTAATTTACCAAATACTAACTCAAAAGTTGTGTTATATGCAAATGTGTAGTATTGAATATCCAACTGTCCCATTCTTCATTTTCTGTGAAGTTCAATAAGTATTCATTTAGAACTCTATGATTTCTTTCCAAAGAACCTATTGTTTGATGGTGATAGGGAGTGGAAAATTTCTGTTCTATTTTTAACATGTCGTATATGTCATTTAATAATTGGTTAGCAAATTCTGTACATCTGGCAGATTTCAAGACCTTAAAAGTGCCATATTTAAGTATGCATTGTTCTAATAAAACTTGAGCAATGCTCTTAGCTTCCTTTATTTCCATAGGATAAGCTATAACGTGAGAATATACCTATAATTATTGCATAACCTAAATTGACCTATTGTATCGATAGAAACTATTTCAAAAGTATTATCTGGCGTGTCAGTAATTCGCATTTTTTCTTTTATCTTCCTATTTTGCTTATTTTTTAAGCATGAGTCACAATTATTAATGTATTTCTTAATCATCTTGTTCATATTCTTCCATATATATCTCTGTTTTAATCTTAATATGGTTTTTACTGATTCCTTAATGTCCTCCAATTGGACTATCATGATATTCTTTAATTAAATTTAATTGTATTTCTTTATTTACTATTCTTTGCAAAGGCTTATATAAAATAATATTCAAATAAAGATTCTTAAATCTTTTCAACATTTTATTATAAATAGACGTGTAGGTTTCCTTAAACCTTTTCATTGACACGTGTTCAAATATTTCATTATCTACTGATAATGCAAGATCTCGGATCCGATTTTTATTCATGTAAGTAATTTATTTCTCCATAATTATGTCTAGACATGTAGAATTATCGTTAAAACCTATGATAAAATCATCTTGAACTTTACTAATTTGTCCGGATTCTAACTTCATAGAAAACATCCACTCCACGGAGATAAATCACACAAAACCCCGTAGACACTTGACCAAGTACCTCGTCTCAAGCTCAGACATCTGCACATTTCTCATGTATGAACAGAAACTCTACTAAAAACACATTGCTTCCCACGGCAATAGTGAAAATTGAAACACAAGGTGAAATTGTCAAGGCACGAGCTTTTCTGGACCAAGGATCTGAAAAGACGCTTATTTCCAAAAAAGTTCAACAGTGGCTCATGCTTCCCATAAAGTCGAAGAGTTTTCAAATTAGGGAAATAGGAGGTAATATTGTAAATGCTAACTCTTTGTGCAATTTAACTTTGGTCTCTCCAAAGCATCGTCGTAGGTTATACGTTGAGGCTATAGTAGTCCCAAAGACAACTCGACTGTTACCCAGTTTCTACATTTCACACACAGCTCTCCCGATTGATCATATTCAAGAACTTGATCTAGCTGACCCAGACTTTCATGCCCCTGCTCACGTGGACTTGTTGCTGTGCAGTAATATTTTGCCAGACATCCTTTTGAATGGTGCTAAAAATATCTGTAATTCCCTGCTGGCACAATCTACCTTATGTCGATGACATATTATCTGGATCTCACGACCTTCAATCCTCTCTTGAAGCTTTATCACAAGTAATAGCTGTTCTCAATTCAGCCGGGTTTCCTCTCAAGAAAATCAAATCAAATTGTCCAGAAATTTTATCCTCTGTACCCCAAGTTGATATATTAGACACTGATTTTCTTAAATTCCAAGAAACCAGTACTACAAAAACTCTTGGTATTCAATGGAACGCCCTGTCCGACTGTTTTTCATACACAGTTGAAGCTCCAGGTCCCGCAAATTCCATTACCAAGAGAAAAATTTTGTCTACTATTTCCAAACTTATCGACCTAGCTGGCTGGATCTCTCCAGAATTAACGACAGCGAAAATCCTGCTACAGCAGCTGTGGCTCGAATAAAGTGACTAGGATGAATGTGTAAAACCCCTCACCTTAACAAAATGGAATCATATTGTGGAAAATTTGTATTCAGCTTCCCAATTAAAAATACCCCGATGGGTTAACTTTGCACCCAGACTATTAACCCAAGTGCACGGCTTTTGCGACGCCTTGGAAAAAGCTTATTGTGCAACCATTTATCTCTGCTTAATAAATGAGGGCTCAATAATACCTCATTTATTGGTCTCAAAAGGAAAAGTAGCTCCAATAGATCCAGTCAGCCTCCCTCGACTAGAGCTCTGCGGGGCCGTTTTACTTTCCAAACTGGTGAAGAAAGTTATTTCATCATTGCCAATTCACAACTACGAACTCTATCTCTGGTCTGATTCATCAATAGTTTCGGGTTGGCTGGTAAAACCGCCATATGCATGGAAAACATACGTAGCAAATCGAACAGCTGAAATAATCCGAAATGTAGGAAATATTTCATGGCAACAATACGATCAGCGGACAACCCTGCGGTCCTAGGTTCACGTCAATGCATCCCTCAGGACCTTCTTAACAACACATCATGGTGGCATGGGCCAGCTTGGCTTACAAAAGACCCCGAAGAATGGCCAAAGTCCATAGTTAGTTACGAACATTGCCCCGAGGAAAGAAAAATTGGAATTTTTCACGCTTTAGCAGAAGAGGATATTTTAGATCGATTCTCAAAATGGGACAGGGCCATTAGAGTCATCGTCTATGTTTTCAGATTTATCTCTTAAATCTCGAAAACAACGGAGCCCGAAATCGCCTTTGAATCACATTCAATCTTGCACAAGGAATTTCTCAACGCAAAAAATCGGTTAATTCTCCTCACACAAAAGGGATACTGTCGTAGGGAATATGTATCTCTGCAGACCTCGAAGACGGTATCAAAAAAAAGTTTTATGTATCCATTAAACCCTTTTTTGGATAATAATGGCATTATCAGAGCTAATGGCAGAATCTCTAACTCTGCTATTTCTTACAATGAGCGTCACCCTATTATAATTCCGGTACACTCAAAATATTGCGGTCTTTTGGTTTCATTTATGCATAATATCCTTATGCATCCCGAGCATAATCTCAAGCTTAAAATCTACCATCAAAAAATGCATTAAAGGATGCAAAGTCTGCGTTGTTTATAAACAAAAGGTGCAATCTCAAATGATGGTTGCCCTTCCCGTGGACAGGAGCACTTACTCTCTCCCATTTTCTTTCTCCGGAGTAGACTTTGCCAGCCCGTTCGCAACCAAAACGTCTATACTTCGAAATGCTCCGTATCACAAAAGTTATGTATGTTTGTTCGTGTGTTTTATCACTAAAACTCTCCATCCAAAATTGATGTCTGACAATGGAACCAATTTCGTCGGTGCTGACCATGCTCTTTCCCATGAGTTTCAGGAGTTTCTCAAAACCGCCTCGAAGGATATAGCCGAAAAATATGGGCGGACTATGGGAGGCCGGAGTAAAAATCCTTTAAGACCCATTTTATGAAATTGGCTCAAAATCAAAAGTTCACCTTTGAAGAGTTCACGACCCCTTTGAGCCGAATAGAGTCCGTATTAAAGTCCCGACCCCTATCGCCAATGACGGATGACCCTACTGAACTGCTAGCTCTCACTCCCGGACATTTCCTAGTGGGGACTCCCCTGTTAGCGCCTCCCGAAGTGCCTACTTGAGTAAGAAACCGTTGGGAACGATTGAAATTCCTCCATCACCAATTTGCTCGACGGTGGAAAGATGAATATCTAAAAGAACTCCAACGAAGGTACAAATCGCAACATCAAGAACAAGATATTAAAGTTGGCCAGCTCGTTGTCGTAAAAGACGATCTTCTCCCTCCCCACGAATGGAGATTATGTCGTATTATTAAAACTAACGACGGTCCCGATGGGCTCGTTCGCGTGGCCGAAATAAGAACTCATCCGAGTGTTATCACTGCTCCTATTTAAAACTTTTCTCCCTATCGAACCGTCTTAAAATGAGTAATCCCAAGTATCTATCACTATATACATATTACTATTTTTCCAGCAGCAAGGTTAATGGATTTCGCAGAATCTATGATTAACATATATCTCAACATACAATTCTTGACCATCTGCCATATGTATTTCTCAAATTTATCTGTACCTCTTTCTAATCGATACTTCTTCCCGCAGGTCCCCCGGAAACCCAGAAATTCACCAGTGCCTTATTTTCAGGCGGTTCCATGCCATGCGATTCTGCAAGTGATTTCTGGCCATGAGTGTAGAGGGCCGCCGCCGAGTCGTGCGACAACATGGCTATTGTCGGAACTGTTTGGCTCGCTCACACCATAGCAACGATTGTTCCTCCGCCGACGTATGTCAAATATGCGGTTGGGCTCACCACACATTGCTGCATGTGGGACAACGCTAAAACCTCCTACAACCTGGTCACCGACAACAAGATAGAACCGGCAGGACTGCTCGCCGATGGACTTCAGTTCAACCACAGCGTAATCCACCGCCCCGAAGCCCATCAACCCAACGCCCAAACGCATCACAACCAGGACGTAATCAACAGGTCCAGCGCAGTCAACAACGACGACCCGCTCGGCCGCAAATGTCCTCTCGACCAAATAACCGTCAACCTTCGACCACATCCGAGGCAGCAGTAACAAATCCTCTAGCCCACGAAGGATCCTCGGCGGAGCTCTACGCGCATTAACGCAATTAGCTAAAAGCCTCTAAGGGGTTATGTTGGTCTAATAGACCAAGGGGCCCAGTATGTTTGACATAGTAATGCTGGCGTCCTGATTTGTTATTAAATTGTTAAAGTTTGTATTTGTTTTCTTGAATGTTCACCATTGTAAATAATAGTAATGTATGACAACTTATATAACCATGAATTGTACTTATCTTTGTATTATTAGTTTATCAGGTTTTGGTGTAATGCCGGCCAACGGTACTAAGCCTGCCTTTTCCGTTCTAAGCCAGAACCTTTGGTTTTTTACATTTAAAGGAACACAGACGTCATCAACACAGCTTGATAGATCCTCCACGATCCTATAATCAACTCACCAGCGTTATACAGCATCGTTTCCGGCTTATCAACACCATCGTCAACACGACTGTTGTAAACTTTATTATCCAATAAAGTTATTTTCATCATCTATATACCGGTCTATATTTATTCCCCAATAAACATGTAAGTACACTCATAATACCCGATTATGTCCCACATGGAGTAGAAATTTAACCCTATTCTCCCTTAATAATTAAATATTTAATAGTTACCTAAAAACATAAAGTAAAAGATTCATAGTTCCAAGTATAAGAAAGAGCCATATAATAGAATAATATCGTGCTGCACTCAAGTGTCGGCATGTTTACAGTTTGTGTGAAAACAACACAAGAGTGTTTGGTGACACTAGTAAACATATGTAGAACACACAAGTAGACCTCACATGAAGGCATACAATTACTGTGTAATACATTTGACAACAAATGCATTTTTATGGGTCAACACATGTGTTATCCAGGGCGAAATAAAATGTTATTTAAGTTAATGTAATTGGTAATTTGAAGTCAGTCAAATAAAACGCATAGTCTAAAACAGATTGTCTTAAAACTAGTAGTCTGAAAATCGGCAGTCTTAAGTTAAAGCTAAAGTCTAAGATGTGACAACTGTAAAAAGAAAAATATTAAAGTAATGATAGACTTTAAAAATATAGTCTTTCAGTTTGTGTTCAATATATAAGAGTTAAAATACATAGTGATAAATCCTACAATGTTAATAAAGTGTAAAAATAAAATAGACTAAGACATTCTTTGAAAATAATAAAAGACATACATTTAATGAAACCATCCAACTAAAAGTAATTGTTGTGTTTGTATAAAAATGGAATAAGACGGTGTATCAGTCAAACTAATCTAAGAGGACCATACCATCAATGACAACTATACGAGAAGAGAACATAATCCACACATAAATTAAACATAATAAACATGTTTGCCTTTAGTTTCATTTTGTTTAGTTTTATTTATTAGCGAAAATATAGAGATATCCCACGTGGTAGTTTCTTCATAAATCAATCAGTATATTCTCTTTCAAGATAGTCTTTTGTGTATTTTTTCTGAATAATTACATTTTCTTCCAATTTAATGATTCAGATAAACTATGTCACATATGTACATATATATTATGTTAGGTGATTGCCAACGATGTACATTTATGATCTGCTTAAACTGCCTTCTTTTGCTTCCATATTTGTTTGAAATTTATTTAGATTGTCTTTGGTTTAATCCACTTAACAAATGATATTTGTATATTTCAAGACTTGGAGAGAATTAATT
>OY821518.1:166312893-166313893 GCA_963682025.1 Cordilura impudica | reverse complement strand
TAAATATGTTCACATATGTCGCAAGAAAAACTGCAGCTGCATCATAATTTCATCGCCCATAAACTTAACTCAAGTAGATACTCTTAGAATACTTGGATTGCATATTAACTCTCGTTACCGCTGGGACAGCCACATAAACTACGTAGTATCTTCTTTATCAAAACGTCTTAAGATTATAAAATGTCTTTCTAATCCTAAAATGAATTGCAATATGCACACTATTATTTGTGTAATAAAAGCGATTCTCATATCTAAAATTAATTACGCATTGTCGATCTATGGTCACTCCCCGAACTCTGTATTGCGTAAAATTATAATAGTAGTTAACTCTGCTATAAGATTCTGCCTCGGAGCTTTTCGCTCAACCCCAATTAAAAATATGCTTTTTGAATCGAATATCCTGTCATTAGAAACACAAACAAAATTACTAACTACAAAACTTTTAAAAACTATAAATTTTAGCTCAAACACACCCCTCTTGCAATTAGTTAATAAATGCAAAGTTACCAAAAAAATACCTAAAATACCATCAACTATACACCGTTCAATACAAAACTGTAAAAGTTTAGATCTGCCACTTATTATAGTGAAGAGCAGTTCCAAGCAACATCCACCATGGCTTCTCCAAAACGAAGTTATTAATATCTCCCTACACAAATATACCAAATCTATTTGTAGTCCAATACAATACCAAATATTATTTAATGAGCTAAAGAACACACTCTACGACCATACATTTATTTTTACTGACGGATCAAAATGCAATACTTCATCATCCTTTAGTATAACAACAGAAAATACGATAATAAAATCCGCTATTCTTCCCGAATTTAGCACAATTTATTCTGCTGAAATGATAAAATACGTAGGGCAAAACAGAGGTAAATTTGCCATATGTTCCGATTCTCTCTCTTCATTGCAATCTATAAGTAACATAAATAACACTAACTACTATATCTCTGAAATAAGAAATCTATTAATGAATATGCAAAATAAAATA
>OY821518.1:166067893-166310393 GCA_963682025.1 Cordilura impudica | reverse complement strand
AATAATAATAATAATAATAATAATAATAATAATAATAATAATAATAATAATAATAATAATAATAATAATAATAATAATAATAATAATAATAATAATAATAATAATAATAATAATAATAATAATAATAATAATAATAATAATAATAATAATAATAATAATAATAATAATAATAATAATAATAATAATAATAATAATAATAATAATAATAATAATAATAATAATATAATAATAATAATAATAATAATAATAATAATAATAATAATAATAATAATAATAATAATAATAATAATAATAATAATAATAATAATAATAATAATAATAATAATAATAATAATAATAATAATAATAATAATAATAATAATAATAATAATAATAATAATAATAATAATAATAATAATAATAATAATAATAAATAATAATAATAATAATAATAATAATAATAATAATAATAATAATAATAATAATAATAATAATAATAATAATAATAATAATAATAATAATAATAATAATAATAATAATAATAATAATAATAATAATAATAATAATAATAATAATAATAATAATAATAATAATAATAATAATAATAATAATAATAATAATAATAATAATAATAATAATAATAATAATAATAATAATAATAATAATAATAATAATAATAATAATAATAATAATAATAATAATAATAATAATAATAATAATAATAATAATAATAATAATAATAATAATAATAATAATAATAATAATAATAATAATAATAATAATAATAATAATAATAATAATAATAATAATAATAATAATAATAATAATAATAATAATAATAATAATAATAATAATAATAATAATAATAATAATAATAATAATAATAATAATAATAATAATAATAATAATAATAATAATAATAATAATATAATAATAATAATAATAATAATAATAATAATAATAATAATAATAATAATAATAATAATAATAATAATAATAATAATAATAATAATAATAATAATAATAATAATAATAATAATAATAATAATAATAATAATAATAATAATAATAATAATAATAATAATAATAATAATAATAATAATAATAATAATAATAATAATAATAATAATAATAATAATAATAATAATAATAATAATAATAATAATAATAATAATAATAATAATAATAATAATAATAATAATAATAATAATAATAATAATAATAATAATAATAATAATAATAATAATAATAATAATAATAATAATAATAATAATAATAATAATAATAATAATAATAATAATAATAATAATAATAATAATAATAATAATAATAATAATAATAATAATAATAATAATAATAATAATAATAATAATAATAATTAATAATAATAATAATAATAATAATAATAATAATAATAATAATAATAATAATAATAATAATAATAATAATAATAATAATAATAATAATAATAATAATAATAATAATAATAATAATAATAATAATAATAATAATAATAATAATAATAATAATAATAATAATAATAATAATAATAATAATAATAATAATAATAATAATAATAATAATAATAATAATAATAAAATAATAATAATAATAATAATAATAATAATAATAATAATAATAATAATAATAATAATAATAATAATAATAATAATAATAATAATAATAATAATAATAATAATAATAATAATAATAATAATAATAATAATAATAATAATAATAATAATAATAATAATAATAATAATAATAATAATAATAATAATATAATAATAATAATAATAATAATAATAATATAATAATAATAATAATAATAATAATAATAATA
The DNA here is from genome assembly GCA_963682025.1 of Cordilura impudica. Taxonomy (NCBI): domain Eukaryota; kingdom Metazoa; phylum Arthropoda; class Insecta; order Diptera; family Scathophagidae; genus Cordilura; species Cordilura impudica. The sequence goes on along the minus strand of OY821518.1, from coordinate 166,308,571 downwards.
ATAATAATAATAATAATAATAATAATAATAATAATAATAATAATAATAATAATAATAATAATAATAATAATAATAATAATAATAATAATAATAATAATAATAATAATAATAATAATAATAATAATAATAATAATAATAATAATAATAATAATAATAATAATAATAATAATAATAATAATAATAATAATAATAATAATAATAATAATAATAATAATAATAATAATAATAATAATAATAATAATAATAATAATAATAATAATAATAATAATAATAATAATAATAATAATAATAATAATAATAATAATAATAATAATAATAATAATAATAATAATAATAATAATAATAATAATAATAATAATAATAATAATAATAATAATAATAATAATAATAATAATAATAATAATAATAATAATAATAATAATAATAATAATAATAATAATAATAATAATAATAATAATAATAATAATAATAATAATAATAATAATAATAATAATAATAATAATAATAATAATAATAATAATAATAATAATAATAATAATAATAATAATAATAATAATAATAATAATAATAATAATAATAATAATAATAATAATAATAATAATAATAATAATAATAATAATAATAATAATAATAATAATAATAATAATAATAATAATAATAATAATAATAATAATAATAATAATAATAATAATAATAATAATAATAATAATAATAATAATAATAATAATAATAATAATAATAATAATAATAATAATAATAATAATAATAATAATAATAATAATAATAATAATAATAATAATAATAATAATAATAATAATAATAATAATAATAATAATAATAATAATAATAATAATAATAATAATAATAATAATAATAATAATAATAATAATAATAATAATAATAATAATAATAATAATAATAATAATAATAATAATAATAATAATAATAATAATAATAATAATAATAATAATAATAATAATAATAATAATAATAATAATAATAATAATAATAATAATAATAATAATAATATAATAATAATAATAATAATAATAATAATAATAATAATAATAATAATAATAATAATAATAATAATAATAATAATAATAATAATAATAATAATAATAATAATAATAATAATAATAATAATAATAATAATAATAATAATAATAATAATAATAATAATAATAATAATAATAATAATAATAATAATAATAATAATAATAATAATAATAATAATAATAATAATAATAATAATAATAATAATAATAATAATAATAATAATAATAATAATAATAATAATAATAATAATAAATAATAATAATAATAATAATAATAATAATAATAATAATAATAATAATAATAATAATAATAATAATAATAATAATAATAATAATAATAATAATAATAATAATAATAATAATAATAATAATAATAATAATAATAATAATAATAATAATAATAATAATAATAATAATAATAATAATAATAATAATAATAATAATAATAATAATAATAATAATAATAATAATAATAATAATAATAATAATAATAATAATAATAATAATAATAATAATAATAATAATAATAATAATAATAATAATAATAATAATAATAATAATAATAATAATAATAATAATAATAATAATAATAATAATAATAATAATAATAATAATAATAATAATAATAATAATAATAATAATAATAATAATAATAATAATAATAATAATAATAATAATAATAATAATAATAATAATAATAATAATAATAATAATAATAATAATAATAATAATAATAATAATAATAATAATAATAATAATAATAATAATAATAATAATAATAATAATAATAATAATAATAATAATAATAATAATAATAATAATAATAATAATAATAATAATAATAATAATAATAATAGTAACAATAATAATAATAATAATAATAATAATAATAATAATAATAATAATAATAATAATAATAATAATAATAATAATAATAACCAGTAATAATAATAATAATAATAATAATAATAATAATAATAATAATAATAATAATAATAATAATAATAATAATAATAATAATAATAATAATAATAATAATAATAATAATAATAATAATAATAATAATAATAATAATAATAATAATAATAATAATAATAATAATAATAATAATAATAATAATAATAATAATAATAATAATAATAATAATAATAATAATAATAATAATAATAATAATAATAATAATAATAATAATAATAATAATAATAATAATAATAATAATAATAATAATAATAATAATAATAATAATAATAATAATAATAATAATAATAATAATAATAATAATAATAATAATAATAATAATAATAATAATAATAATAATAATAATAATAATAATAATAATAATAATAATAATAATAATAATAATAATAATAATAATAATAATAATAATAATAATAATAATAATAATAATAATAATAATAATAATAATAATAATAATAATAATAATAATAATAATAATATAATAATAATAATAATAATAATAATAATAATAATAATAATAATAATAATAATAATAATAATAATAATAATAATAATAATAATAATAATAATAATAATAATAATAATAATAATAATAATAATAATAATAATAATAATAATAATAATATAATAATAATAATAATAATAATAATAATAATAATAATAATAATAATAATAATAATAATAATAATAATAATAATAATAATAATAATAATAATAATAATAATAATAATAATAATAATAATAATAATAATAATAATAATAATAATAATAATAATAATAATAATAATAATAATAATAATAATAATAATAATAATAATAATAATAATAATAATAATAATAATAATAATATAATAATAATAATAATAATAATAATAATAATAATAATAATAATAATAATAATAATAATAATAATAATAATAATAATAATAATAATAATAATAATAATAATAATAATAATAATAATAATAATAATAATAATAATAATAATAATAATAATAATAATAATAATAATAATAATAATAATAATAATAATAATAATAATAATAATAATAATAATAATAATAATAATAATAATAATAATAATAATAATAATAATAATAATAATAATAATAATAATAATAATAATAATAATAATAATAATAATAATAATAATAATAATAATAATAATAATAATAATAATAATAATAATAATAATAATAATAATAATAATAATAATAATAATAATAATAATAATAAATAATAATAATAATAATAATAATAATAATAATAATAATAATAATAATAATAATAATAATAATAATAATAATAATAATAATAATAATAATAATAATAATAATAATAATAATAATAATAATAATAATAATAATAATAATAATAATAATAATAATAATAATAATAATAATAATAATAATAATAATAATAATAATAATAATAATAATAATAATAATAATAATAATAATAATAATAATAATAATAATAATAATAATAATAATAATAACAATAATAATAATAATAATAATAATAATAATAATAATAACAATTAAAATATAACATAACAGAAACAATAATAATACTGCAAGTAACCATAACTGAAATAAAAATTCATTTAATTAATAACGATCGATTTTTCTCGAGCGTAGTTATTAAATGTTTATTCAAGAAACATACATACAACCCAATTTGGCATGGTAACGTACATTGGCTCATTTGCTTATGTTTGAATTTTTTGTCACTTTCAATGTGGAGCAATACGATATTGTTCCGCATTGACAGGTGTTGTGCTGTTTATTTTTTTTTTTTGTTACCATGCGTTAGCTTGCTTATGTTTGTATTCTTTTTTTTAGAGTTTTTTTTTTTGTATCGTAATGTTCTGTTATTGCAATTTTTAGCAATGACATTGATTTAATTCTCTTTTGTAAATTTCCACGTATATTAAATGTAAACGTATGTCTTTTTGTTTTTCCCACTTTTTGTTATTGGTGAAGTATGCCATGGCCATGAACTGCATTGCGTTATGGTTAATGTTTGTTTTTTTTTATATTATTAATTTTACATTATCAATGCAATTTTGATTTTTTCATTGTTGTTGTTGTTTAATTAGTTTTAGGATTTAATATAAATAAAGGGGGAAAAGTTAGAACAGTGGCAGATTAAGACAAGTAAGTGCGCTGATCTGACTTTAACCGTGAGAGAGCTTACTTGTCTTTGCCTACCCTTTTTTCTTTCCTTTTACAGCAACATTAACGCCGTTTGGGCGTTGATTGACAGCGCCTGCCAGCGCTTAAACACAATAGGCAAATCCGCGGTTTCTTTTGTTTCAGCTGTTAGGAGTATAACAATGTAAATAAAAAGATTTTTGTTTTTTAAATTAAAAATATAAATTTTTACAGATTTTTTGTAAATTCTTATTTTTTTATCTTAAAATTAACTTATAAATAGAATTAATATTAATTACAATTATAGTTTCTTAAATATGGTTACAAGATATGTTGTACCTTGCAGTATATATATATTATTTCTTGTAGGTGAATGTAGCGGAGTGAGTTGCATGTTTAGTAAAAATTCGTATGTATAGATTGAAAAGTTTTTGGATTAACTGATAACGATCATAAAATAGTTTACACGCACATGTGTTAGCATAGTCATTTGTTAAGCACATACAATTATATTTATGTAGTCCATTTGATGAATAAATAATTAACGGTAAGAAATAGTGATAAGAATTAGCGGTGGGATTTATTAAAACGCTCAACTTAAAGTATTGCTGATGGCAACAAAAAAAATAGTTGTAATAATTTGTGAAGGTTATATAATTTTGAGATTTTATTTCAATTTCACCATTACTTAAAATTCGTTCCTGCTCAATTTCACGAGATTCAAAACAGCATATTTTCAAGATTCGTTTTGTATATTCAGTCTCGTAGATACATCGAATATGTATATCAATATTTGCATATTTAAGATTAAAATGACGATAAAATGGCTGTTCCGAATCTAATATACCACCTACATATGTATGATTCGTTATTAATTAGTTCCTGACGAAAAGCTTCTATAGCAACATCTACTGTAAAATATTTTGATATTGGTTCTTCTTCTTTTTGTGTTGTAATTGGTAAAGTAGTAGTAGCAGTAGTGTTGTTGTTGTTGTTGGTGATGTTAAATTAGGTGTAAAATATTTATAAAACGGTTGATCAGTATTATTTTTTTTTTTGATGTTTCTTCTATCGGTTCAGCATCCTTCCATTTATATTCATGTTCTAATATATATTCACTATCTATATTTTCGAATGGTTTACTTTCTTTCATCATTACAAATAAAAGATTAATGTTGAGAATATTATTGTTGGGAAGAGTAAGGATTAGGGTGATAGCCATTTTTTTTTTTTAATTTCAAGACGTGCGGGCCGGATTATTGTGACACGGGATCTAAAACTTTAGTGCGCAATATGGGAGCCAAATCGGACAATGCTTTCTTGACGCGCATTGAGTTCAACGTTCAAATATGCATTTATATGTAAAAATTATCAAAAAAAAAAATTCATTTTTCACAAAAATTTTGATATTAGTAATTGCGTTTCAATTAAATTCATTAATAAGCCGTAATCTAGAGTAAATATCTCTCTAATAAAACAACAAAATCTATTATCGGTCGAAAAACAGCCAAGTTATATCAAGTTCCCCAGGCAATAAATGCGCCGCAGACCACTTGATTCAGAAAATCGAGCTTTTATTTTTAAAGACACTGAAATAATTTACAACAACATTTTTGCATTCTCCTGATCCCTAAATGATCATATGTAAAGTAATTTGCATGTCGCCTATTGTTATGCCTTTCTAAATTAATGTTAAAACGGTACGTATTTTTTAGCACTATTTCAAAATCCCCAATTTTACTTTTTTAAAAATTTTGTTTTATAAATTTTTCGAAATCAACGATTGGACGTTAAGGTATTATTAACAAACTATATGTGATTGAAAGTGCTAAATATTGTAGGTATCCTGTTCTTAATTTGGCGAGAGCAGTGTGTTTATTTCAGCGGATTTGATGTAAATCTCCTTAAATTTGACTTTTGACCTTAAAGAGGGACAGTTTATAGTGTTTCAATTTAACCTTAATTTACAAGATTGAGAACTTATATCAAGCAGTATAATATTTTGACATCAAAAAGATGTAGCCTAAAAGTTGAAAAAGTATAAAAAATCACATTTTTATTCAAATCCGCGTGCAAAGGAGAGCTTTGATGCTCATCAATGACAGTAGGGTATTCAACTCTATTGTCTCATTGGAACATCGTCGGAATGTGGGTTGTGTATCACTGTTCTATAGATACTACCATGGGAAATGTTCTTCTGAGATTGGCGAACTTATTCCAAGTGCCCGAGTTTCGGTTCGCTCTACCCGTTTCTCTAGTAGATCACATACGTTTGTAGTCTATTGTCCAGTTAACCGCATAACGCATTGCAGAGAGAATTCGTTTATCAGTCGAACTTGCCAAATGTGAAAAAAAACTCCCCACAGAGGTCTTTCCTTACAGTTATAATCTAATAAAAATTTATTCAAATATCCACAAACACTACCCCCACACACTTGTTTTCCTGAGATCAACCCAACGCACTGCATCTGTATGGGGAATGCCCTGAGTGTTGGTTAATAAATAAAAAAAAAGATGCATCTGTTGTCAGTATAAATGTTTTTTCAAAATCCGGATACTGTAGAATTGGTGGACTAATTAGTTTAAATTTTAATACTTCAAACGCTGTTTGACATTGTGCAGTCCATTCGAATTTCTTACCCTTTTTCAGTAGAACATTCATACAACTTGCTATTTCAGCGAAAGTTTTAACAAACTATCTGTAATAATTACAAAATGCTTCGATTCTTCTCACCTCATCTGCATTTTTCGAAACAGGATATTGCATCGAGCTTTGATGAATCTGGTTTGACACCATCAGGGGTAATCAAATGACCAAGATATATTACTTCCAGCTTTAAGAAACAACATTTATTCGGATTCAGTTTAAAATTATATTTCCTTAAGGTGCGGTCACATTAGGCAAATATTTGACGCAAACTTGTTTTCTCGTATTTACCCAAAATTTTGTGAAACAAATACGGAGTTGATTTTGTGGTCATACTAGGCACATTTATTTGCCTCTTTTTGTTTGGTCCAAAGCTGCCAAATAGTGGCAAATAAAAACGAGGAAAACATATTTGTCGTTCGGTCACACTTGAACAAATATTTGACTAAAAAAATTGTTTGATCAAACAGTCAAAAATTAAAAATATATTTGATAAAAATTTCCAAATGGTGATTGTTTTGGAAGTTTTTTGTTATATTATACTTAAATATTATGTTCAACTATTATTATAACTATAATTAAACAATTTTACTTACCTCTTTATTTCTATGATATTTTTTTCATTGTTTACAAAATAAACAGCTGTTTATTTTAAGTAACGTAACAGTGTGGCAAATTCTGTGTAAAAAAAAAAAAATTTGGCTTGAGCGGAGTTTAAAACTTTCACTACTTATAAAACATTTTATTTTGGTTGTAGAAAACTTTATTTTTTAGGCGGTCGAGCCTATTTTCCGAGTTATGGACTTTCAAATTTTTGACATTGACTTGCATATAACTTTGTTATTAAGTATCGGATTTTAGCACTATGTATAACATTTAAAAGCTTGCTTGAGTGCCTTTTATTCGATTTTTTTAGATTTGAAATCCATTAACCCGTTATGAACCTATTTAAAATTTTGGATTTTTTTAATAGATTTTTTCTTATATATGGAATTATCTCGTAAGTAAACGTTCATCATGTATGTTTTTACATAAGCTGAATAAAAGCTGGCTCCACTAGCTTTATTTCGATGTATATTTTGACCTCTTAACCCTTTCAGGACCGGATATACATCGTTTTTTAGGGAAATTAACCCATTAGTAACTATATTTGAAATTTTCAAATTATTTATTATACCACAGAAATAGAAATAACAACATATTTAAAAAACCTTAAAATTGAAGGTAATATCACTAATCTGATCCCTAAGTGGTTAAGAGGTCAAAATATGCATTGAAATGAAGCTAGTGGATCCAGCTTTCATTCAATGTAAATACCAACATTATATAGGTAATTTTGTGAGATAATGCCACGTTTTCCTAAAATAACTTTAAAAAATCCAAATAGATTCATAACGGGTTAATAAATTTCGGATTTTGAAATATCAAATAAAAGGCACTCAAGTAAGCTCTCAAACGATATATATATTCTTGAAATCCGATACTTAATAACAAAGTGATATACAACTCAATGTCAAAACTTTAAAGGTCCATAACTCGGAAAATAGACTCGACCGCCGAAAACAAATATTTTCCTAAAATCACCACAAAAACAACTACCCCACAAAAAAAATCATAGAATTGCCTCTAAAAACCATTGTTCCACAAATTTAATATTGTACTTTTACAACTTCAAAACAATTTTAAAATTATACATTTTTTTGTGATAGTTTCGTTTAAAGCCAATTTTTAATGATATTAACAAGTTGCACAACAAATGCTTTTGAAAACAAAAAGCTTTTTTTTAAAAAATAACTGAATTAAGTTTTAAAAGTTGACATCACTGCTGAAAAAACTGCTGTTTGCCACTGTTTGCTCTTACAAATGTTTTGTAAGGTAAAATATTTATTTGCCCAAAACAGAGGAAAATATTTGGTCGTGAGTGGTCATATAAGGCAAATATTTGTGTGCAGGTAAATAATTTTGTTTGCCTAAAATCAGCTGTTTTGTTGTTTGACGGCAAATAATATTTTGTGGTCAGACTGAGGCAAACAAATATTTGTCGTTTTTAGTCAAATATTTTCCTAATATGACCGTACCTTTAGTCTCTCAAAAACTTTAACTTTAACTAAATTGGAATTATGGTGTTGCAGACTACAGCCAAACATTTGCACATAGAAGTAATCTAAAATTTAATTCATCCACACATAGTCTACCTCCAACACAGCCATGAAGGCCATTCAAATAGAGAGCAAACAACAACGGTGGCTTTAAAAAGTCTTGTTTTATTACTAAGTACAGGGAACAATTCGTCGCATTCTATATCCAGTAATTTGAATCGAAGTTGCATATTTTGGTTTATAACTTAAAAAAGAGTAAAATTAATCTTAGTATTTTATTTTGGAAAATAAAAAAATAATTTCGATCGAAATATTCTGTAATCATGTTGTTATTTTGACAATCTATCATATTGGATGCCCATAATGATTTCTGCAGCGCCATTTATATAAGAAAACCCTCTTTAATTTTCTGGCAAATTCCTATCTACTTTCTTAATTTTTTTTAAAGCTATATTGTTGCTGCAGTATATGTGACCTTCTCCGAGAAAAGGGACCTAGTGTGTCAAAAAACGGGTTGTGTCAAAAACGGTGGATTCTGGTACCTAAAAGGGTGTAGAATCTTTAAATACGTTTTTTTCTCAAAACTTAATTTTCACACACTAGGTCCCTTTTATCGGAGAAGGTCACATATATTATTAAAATTGTTGGCCAACTTCGGTTAACATGGATCGAGTTTCATCTAATGTTAGGCATTTATCAAGCTCATCTATTTGAACTAGATTGCTGCGAAATATATATCCTTCACAAATTCTTGTAGATTTAGTAATACCTACCCACCTATTAATTGTATATTTTTTATTTCTTTTACCAACTTTTACCATTCTTTGCAATTATTTATTTTGTTTGTCTTAAATTGAGTAATAAAATGCGTTTCACTCAGACAGACATCAAAAGCGGCATGTTGGTTGTTTCATCGGCCAGCTCAGTCAGCTAAGGCGTGGATTTTGCGTTGTTACTTAGTACATGATTCCTTCGAAATACTATTTGACCCTCCTTAAAAGTCCTTGGGCGTGATCTTAAATTGTAGTTCTTACTAGCCTTTTCATGAGCAGCTTCTGGATTATTTCGAATCTTCCTGATAACACCTATAGGTAGTTTATTTAGAATTTTGTAAGTTGAAGCTGCTGACACATATTTTGGCCAAACATAGCATAATATGGAGTGCATTGACTTGTGGAGTGAAAATCGCTTCTTAGAATTGTCAAAATTTGTGGGATATATTTATACCAATTAGTGTGGTCTTTATTATCTTCAAGGAAGCACCGCAATTTTACAATTACCTCGCGATTCGCTCTTTCGGAGGCATTCGTTGGGGATGCATAAAACCCTGTTTTTATATAATCAATGCTATATAAAGAGAAGAACTTCTTCATCTCCTTTGATATAAATTGTTTTCCATTGTCGCTGTAGATGTATCTGGGAACTCCAAACGTCGGGAAAACTTCATTTTGAAAATATAAATTATATTTGCTGATGTCGCTGCTCGAAACGCTTTCAAAAATAGGTATTTGGTAAAATGGTCTAAACGTATAAAAATTATCGTGTTTTTAGTTTTTCTGGCAGGATAAGGTCCTAGAAAATCGCAATGTAGCCTTTCAAAAGGTATTGTAGTGATATAGGCATTGTCCATAAGAGGTTTAAATACTTAGTTTGAGGATTTCATCATTTTACATATATCACAATCAGCGACGAAAGCTTTAACATCTTTGGTTATTGTAAGCCAAAAATATTTTTTGCATTACCACCGTGGAACGTTGCCTAGGAGCATTGATTGGCCTTTAGAACTGTTTCGACTAAATACAGAGGAATCCAAAGCCCCCGTAAATTTCTGCTTTATCTTGCGCACCTTCCCTAAACTTGACTCTTTTATAAATGAACCCCTGTGATATATAAATATCTGGTAAGTAATGTTTGCCTTCATTAATTTTATCACGAAGTTTTATATAGACTTTGCTACTAAAACCAGGGGCTGATAGATCAACTTCTACAGGTATATTCTTAAAAGAAACTTCGTCAACCTCCATCCTCGAAAAGGTGTCGGGACAAAGTTTAATGCACCTTTACGATGCTCTATACTGAAATCGTGTCTCTGAAGTTTTAGGCTCCACCTTGCAAGACGACCACTTAAATCCCTCTGAGACATAAACCATCGTAAGCTTGATTAGTCCGTTATAATTTTGAAAGGCAAGCCTTCGATATAGGGCCTAAAACGATTCACACAAACTATTGCAGCCATACACTCAAGTTCTGTCACAGTGTAGTTTCGTTGTGCTCTATTAAGCTTTTGCGAAACGTATAAAATAGAGTGCTCCTTTCCGATCGTCATATTGAAAAAGAACGCCACCTACACCTACTTTAGAGGCATCACATTGTATTATAAATTAGCGCTTAGAATCCAGTTGGGCTAGCACTGGGGCTGCCGAAAGCGGTATTTTTAATTTCTCAAACGATTCTTTGGCAGATTCTGTTAATGAAAAGGGTTTTGAAGATTTCTTTAGACAATCTGTCAAAGGGCCAGCTAAATTTGCAAAATTTTGTATGAACGAATGGTATCAGTTTGCCATTCCTACAAATCTGCGCACTTGACGTGGTGTTTTCGGTAAAGAAAATTCTTTAATACTTTTAATCTTGTCGGGGTTAATTTTCAAACACCCATTCCTTACTATGTAGCCAAAATACTTAATTTTCTTTTTGCAAAACTTGGTTTTTCCAACATTGGTAGTCAATTTTGCTCTACGAAGACATTGTACTACTTCCCCTAAGATCCAAAGATGCTTGTCAAAATCTGAACTATAAACAAGTAGATCGTCGAGATAAATAAAAACACTTTCCGAAGATGGGATGGGATAACGCGATCCATTAGGCGGCTCATGGTCTGTGGTCCATTACAAAGACCGAATGGCATTTTCATGTAATGGTAAAGTGGTTTACCAGGTACAACAAATGCTGTCTTTTCCTTTGATGATTCGGTTAATATTATTTGTAAAAAACCATATCTTAAATCTATACCCGTTACGAAAAAGGTATCTTGAAGTCTACTTAGTAATCCATTAATGTGAGGTTGTGGGTAGGAATCCTTTAATTTTCGCGAATCCACGAATAATCTCACTTTACCCGGTTTTCGAACTAATACTACTGGTGAACACCATGGTGAATTGGATTCTTCTATCACACCCATTGAAAGAAGTCTCTCAATTTCCTGATACGCTTCTTCTTGTCGAGGTGGTGACAGTGGATAGTGTTTCGATTTAATAGGTAATGCATCCGCAGTGTCGATATGGTGTTCCACTAAATCTGTGCAACCTAACGTTTTTCATAAGAAATTGAAGAATTGTTTTGTCTAATCGAAGTTTTTGCTTTGGGGCTAAAATATGGAATTTTGATTCTTCATTGTCAAGTGAATTTACCTTAAATGTTGGTGATATTATCGTTGGAGCCAAAGCAAATTCCTTCCAAAAATTGATGCCAAAATATGCTTCCTGGGTAAAGATGGAATTAAATAAAATACTGTATTTTTAGTTATGCCTTTAAAAGTAACTGGAAGATCGCAAAACCCTAAAATTACTTGCCTTGATTCACCCGCAGTAGAAATCTCTGATTTCATTTGCTTCATTTTTATGTTATTATCTGTAATAAATAACATACAATTGTTTCCTAACACGGATACAGTTGCCCCAGAATCCACCAATCCAAGAATGGCTTTTCAAATATGCCTACTTTATAAAATGCCTATCATCGGATTTGGATGTAATAGTAGATTCAAGTACTTTTCGAATATGCTTTCTCTTTTTAAACCTAATTCTAAATTTAATTATTTTGTATGGTAAATAACTACTACAAGAATGCACTGCTTTAGTTTTTATTGTATGGAACTTATCTTCAGTTTGGGTAAATGTTTCGCTTATATGGCGAGTGAAAGAATTGTCAGGATTTATAGTTATGTCATATTTATTTAATGATGCGGGACATCGGGGTCTGAGGTATTGAACGAGATATCCAACTCGCTCAACTTGCTGTTTCCCAAATGTTTGTTGGTATATTTTGGCATCACAGCTCCCTTTTGACTGCATTTAAAACAAAAAATGTTCCGAATTTCTTCAGGAAATTAAGAAAATTATTTATAAAAAAAATTTGACAGTAAAGAATTAGTCAAAATTGAGCACAATTAAATAAATTAAGTATGTATTATTTTTCAGGGAATGTTCAACGTCAAAATGAAACCACTTCTTTAGGTGTCACAATTTTTTTTTTTGTTTTCAAAAGGTGTAACTTATTCAAACTTCAAATTTGATTATATAGGAATTACCTCATGAAATAAAAACTACATAGCGAAATTTAAGACTTATTAGAAACTACATTGGTCTTGCATAGAATTAAAACAATATTCTAAACCTGTTGCATGTAAAACTAAAACTTTGGACTCACAGAACGAAGAAAGTTTAAAGTGGGATAAGTTATAATTTTGACTATACACAAGGTCATTGTGGCAACTAATTGTAACATAAAATTATGTTTCTAACATATTGGACCCACAAAAATCTCGTTGATATTTGGTGGAAAGTATAAACATTAATATATGCCAAAAATATGTATTCTATTAAAATCAGCACTTATATAAAATGATAACCAATTTCAGAATATTAAAATCTTGGATAAAAACAAAAAGTGCTTGCATTGGACGCCATTCCTGTTACGCCCGGCTATAAATGGGTCGTGCCCCACGTAATTAGAAAAAAATCATGTGAGTCCGATCACAGGGGAGATGTGTAAAAATGTAGTAATTAAAGATTTTTATGTCACTTTTTTTCAAATCAAACAGAAAGCGTTATCTATGTATCACTTATAGTAAACAACTGCAGGGGCTCTGGTTATACTTGTGGGGTTGTTGAATTATGTATATTTTATACGTTTATATTGTGAAATTTTTAACGTTTTACAGCAAAGGGTTGTTGAATTAGCTAAAACTAATTTATATCATAATTGTTTCACCAATACAATCATAAGTCACACCGTTTTGTCTTACGGCTCACATATTACGCTGATTTTGTGATTGTATTGTGAAATAAAAATTTACCTCCCTGCGCGTATAGATGTTTACACATCAAAAAAAATTCTTTCATTCAAAAACATAAAATGCAAGAATCAAGAAAAAAAATTTGTCGCCTGTTGATGATTCGGTGATAATTACTAAATAATAAGGCAGGTTTGTTACAGTTTTTTTTCGTGTTTAAATTTGTGTATGATGATGCAAATATTGACAAACGACCAAAGTATTTATTTAAAAACAGAGAAAAATAATTTAAAATATGTAAATTATATCATGGACAGTCTTTAACTACTTTGCAGAATAAATTTTTAGATTTATGCAGTGTAGGTGTGTTTAATGGTCAAGCATGAATTATTTATGTACTGTATTATTGTATCAGCTGATCCCTATGAAAAAGCATTTTAGTAAAATGTGTTTTACCTCCACCTTTTATTTCCTTTTTACAATACCCTTTATTAAAGTACACACATGCTTAATTAATGATCAACCACCAATAAATAACATCAAAAAGTTGCTCAAATTATCAAAGTTTTATTCAAAATTATTTGGAAATAAAAGTAATTAAATCTTCTTAAGTTTAAGTTAGTCGTCGGAAGTTAGTTCTATTTATAATTGTCCAGAACTTCCGATTTGCACTGATAATAACTACGGCTAAGATTGAATTGCCATGTACATTAATTTTATTCTAATATTTTCTGAAATAATTATAATAGCAGTTCCGATTCCATACAGCTATATTCAAATTTTAATGGTTCTGCTTCCATTGCAACTTAGTTAAAGCTGTGCATAGTTTTGGAAAAAAAATTTGAATCTAAACTTTTTATAATTTATATTAAAAGGTAATGTACCTATATAATTGGTACATGGTGTGATTTAAATAAAGTATTTTTTTAAATATTTAGGATTCATGAATGACACAAATGACTGAAAGATTTCATTGATAAAGAAGAACATTAATGATCTCCATTTATTAAGTTTCGTTCATCAACCATCGAGAGTAATCTTCTCCGATATCAATTCTAGTGAACTCTTCACTTAAATTGTTACGAAGTCTTAATTTATAACAAATATACAACAATAAATAGCAAAAAAATTACTAATATAAAAAACAAAGCAAAACAATTTTAAAAAAAGAGAGCAGAAAAGTTCAGAAGTTATAAAAAAACTGATTTTTAATTTTTTCTAGTGATTTTTTTATAAAGAATTATATTAAGATTTATTAACTTTCATCAACATGACACCAAGTAATGTGCATTAGCTGGGATCATCATGTGCGACGTCATCAAATCATCACTATTAAGGTAATTGAACAAATGAATATAGTTGAAATATACCAACAACTAAGGAAGAGAATTAACGAAAGAAACACATTAAAATTAGTAAAGCGCCAATCTATGTACATAAGTCTCCAATCTCTCTCTTATTAATTTTTTGCTTTTATGAATGACATTTAAAATCAACCAAATATTATTGTCAAAACAAAACAATTGAAGTTCAATAACTACATAAGAACACATAAATGGATTTTGCATTTGATTATATACTTAGCTTAAATACCCTATAACTGACATACGTAGTATTACTTATGATGCTACATACTTTTATTAAAAACAAAAATCATTGTCACAAAACAAAATTAATTAATTTTTTCAAATTATGTTATAAAAAAATAACAAATACTACTATAATTGTAAACCTTTTTCAATACACATATTTGTTTTATCGATTTTCTTCTTAATTAAACTTACTTTAATCAAGTATATTAACAGTAAAATGAATTGCTAAATCCTTAAATAAACGGAATGTTAAATAAGTTCAGAAATGTAACCTAATCTTTTCTGTAGCGATTTTCTTTTATAGGGACGATTATTCAAAATCTGAGTGGCATAATCGTCGCAGACGTATTGACTGTAGAGTCAATTGGGCGGGAATAATCCACTCCTGGTTAAAACATCTGACCGTAATGATATACATTTTTCTTGATAATTATAGTTTGATGTTTTTTATACCTCCTAGATAATTTATCAAAATGGCATGAAGAATTTTTTTTTTTGCTTCCTGATCTCTGATAGACATTCCAAAAATCCACGCCTTAGCCGACAGAGCTGGCCGGTGAAACATCCAACATGCCGCCTGAGATGTCTGTCTGAATAATGGATTAGTCCTTATAAAATGAATTCTAAATAATACATCCTAATTGCTTCCTAAGTCAACACATTCATTTACCATGGCACACTCACACTCAATTTCATTAACTTGCTTTGTTGTACGTTTGAAAGACACTTTATAAATGTGAAGTTTTCATTTAGAGATTCCTTAATAAATACTCGCAAATATAAAAATTACTTATAATAACTTAAGCAATAAAACAATAACTGCCTACTGAATTTGCGACCTATTGTCTGCATCATTGATACGAGTCCTTCTGCCTTTTTGAGTATTACCTCTTTCATCGGAGAACCTCCCCTTCCGATGAAACTTTTAAGACAAAGAACAAAA
Source organism: Cordilura impudica (assembly GCA_963682025.1). NCBI lineage: Eukaryota > Metazoa > Arthropoda > Insecta > Diptera > Scathophagidae > Cordilura > Cordilura impudica. Next base: position 166,292,087 of record OY821518.1, on the reverse strand, counting down.
AATGTTGAGGATAAATCTGTAACAAGCTACAAATGAAGTGAGATATACAAATACATCAATATACATCTTAACGGGTGAACGGTCTTTTAAATTCAAAGTAATATTTAATGGACTACAGAAGTAAAGTCCACGTATTTTAAACGGTTGTAAAGTTTTCAATCTATCACCTGAAATATTTCGCATAAATTGACTCATCAGTTAAATTCTGGCTAACATGCAAATTTCGCAAATATATACAACATGGATCTTCCTTTAAGAATTAGATAAATAAAATACACTACAAAGTGTTGCTCTGTAAATAAAGTTTTTATTTTTTTTAATCATTAAGTAACTATTTACAGAAATTCGTAGCTGTAAATAGTGAAACGACAATTAAAGTCTGTTCTTCAATTTACTGATTCCGTTTAACACAGTTGGTTTATCTAAATTTATATTTTTAATTTTATTTAATTTATATTAATATGCGTAATAAGAACACACATGGTTGTTATCATCCCAAATATGTCATATGTCACCTGTCAAGCCTTTACCGGCAGAGTGCATCGCATATTTAAATCAAGGCGCCACATATTTAAATTAAAGAATTATATTTTCTCTACATATGGGGCATTTCATGTCAAGTGACCCAAATTTGAAAACTAGGTTAGTCCTATTGGATAATAGTTTAGACACAAGTTTTCAATAAGATCGGTCAAGAAATCTCTGAGTTAGAGGTGTTCAAAATTTGACATTTTGGCCAAACAGGAGTTTTTTCTCATCCATGTAACTTTTTACCTATTGTCCTTAGCACAAATTGTCCCAAATAGTTCAGATAGCTATTTCTTCAATATTTCGGAAAAGAATTAAAGAAAATAAAAATACTTTTTTGACTTTTTTTTTTGCAAAATCAAAAATTTTTTGACTTTTTTTTTCAAAAAACGCGTTTTTCTTTTTGCTCAAAAGAAAGCTTAGGTATTTTTCTTTAAGAGCTTTTTGGTTGCTTAGTGGGATGCGAGTGGGATATCTATCAAAAAAAATGTTTTGTAACTCAAGACAAAGGCTTTTCAATTTTTAGAATACGCACTAATTTGAATTTTTCCTATTAGTGTGTAAGTGTTTCTAAAACTTTAAAAATAAAACTTATACTGAGAAACTGGACAAATTAACTTTTCCGACGGTATGTAACATACGTAACTAAAATTTCATACCTTCGATACTGTAATACCCCCAATATGTTAACCTCAGGGAAAAAATCACTACAGAAATGTTATTTTATTTCATGAAATGTTATTTTTTTTATTTAATTTATTGTAGCTGATGAAGTATTTAAATTTTTGTAAATTTTTAAATACCCAGTGTTTCATCTAGCTTATTTATCGTGTTTATTTGCTGCATTTTTGCCAATCATTTCTTGTTAGATTTATTTTGTTCTTTAATTTGATGAATTAATCGATTCGATCCTTGTAGGTGTGGCTGAAGCGAAATTTACTTTCTGAGTTTCGTAATTGCATCAGCTTGAAGAATTCGTAATATTCTCAGAAATAACCCAACAATTTCCTTCGCTGAGAGACATACCTTTGTATTAATTAGGCTTCCTACAACAAACAATGAGCTAAAATATGTACAAAATGATTATGATCATCCTCACTTTCTTTCTCAATGGTTTTCTCCTTATTATTTTTTCCACCAGCGAGAACAGCCACATGGTACATCCGTCTTTTTAATTCCTAATTCAGTGTGTAATCATTCATATGCACACTGATGTGTTGCAAACCCCATGGATTTGCAACTAAACTCTTTATTTTAGTATATAACTTGCAACTTCTATAGAATGGACTATCACTAAGTTAAGTTTAAAGTTTTCCCAAGTTGTGTGAATATAGATTCAACCAGATCGAAATTAAAAAGCCAAGAACCTTTTTAAAACTTACGAATGGACATAGATGGCTGAGGTGGCCAAAAAGCTTTGGTGAAACAGATAATATATTTAGTTTTGTAGCTTAAAGAATCTTGAAAGAATCATCCAAATTATATTTAAATATATCATTCTTCGAACGCCAGTTCTTATCCAACGCTTTATACAATCGACAGCTATTTTGATAGATGTTCCAACATATTTGCTGTCACCTTTGTTTGAGCAGTTTCGACACCATTTGATTAATTTAAACCCACCTGAATTTAAAGTCTTCGAAACTTGTTCTGCACCAGTAAACAGATAATCCTCGAAGAAATCTTATAGAATTGTGGCAGCACAACTAGGCAACGTTTTCTTCTACATGTCTGATCTCAGCAGCTTTCGTGTTGTCAAATTATGCGAACTTCTGTAATAAACATATTCTTAAAATTAGCAATTAGTGTGAAACAAAGATATGCAAGATGTAATTACCATTAATTATGTGTCATACTTAACATGATTAAAGAGCAAGATATGGTTAGAAACGTAAGGCTATCTCCGAAACGATAAAAATAAACATTTAAAAAAACCCATAACTCAAAATCGCTTCCATTAAAATTTTAAGCATGAATTTTGTGTTGAGTGGGTTAATTTAATTAGAGAAACGATATAAGATACTGCTACGTAGATTTTAAAATTTTTCTTGTATAGTGTTATACTTGGGTAATTATAAATTGGTTTTCAGAATTATTAATTTCAAATCCAGAAATTATCAATTGTCTTTCAGAAATTACAAATTGTTTTTCAGAATAATCAATTTTTAAAGTAGGACTATAATTTCCGAAATAAAGTTGGAAATGATGTATACGTGAAACGAATGCTGGTTACTCAATATCTCTGTTTGATAACCTAACTACTACCAACAGTATATCAAGGGCTTCATATCAGCAGGGCTATGGTCCGTACATTCGTATGGCATGAATCCCTCGATATTCTTCTACCTTCTATATATTTAAACTTACTCTCCAGCTGTACTAGAATTTCCATGTCATTGAGTCCACTGCATTTACATTTAAGTAATAATATAGCTCTTTAAAAAAATATATACGTAACGGTAAATTATTGAACCACATATCTCTCTGCGGTCAGGTGCTGATATTTGTAACTACCTAAAATACGTGAGCTAGATCCATTTTTTATTATACTGACCGAATCAAATCTACTTTCTGAATATTTTTTATTATTATTCAATTTTGTTTTGTTTTTTAAAGCAAATAAATGGCAGCAATTCTTATGGTCATAATAATAACATCAGAAATTAACTTGACTGTAAGATCCAGTTTCAAATATCACTATAACTTCCTTATTTCGTATTTCCCTAACTTAATTCCCTAATTTGATCATGCAACCATGAATTTAATGAACGGATAAAATCAGTTGAATATAAAATATATTATTTGATCATACTATGCAAACTTTAGTAAGTTCATCTATGTACTTATGTTTATCATATGAGTATTGGAGGTATCTTATCTGCTCCTTTGTAAATATCTTTTTAATTTATGGATGTTTGCATGTCTGATTATAAAAACAAAGAGTTATTTTAAACAATAACAAATTAATTTGTAAATTATTGTTACGGGATTGTAATTAACACACACTAAGTTTGTCTGTTTACAAAGTCCATTCCTTAAAAAATGTTGTGATTTTCATTCACCCTTGACATTTATTTGGCATTTGTGTCTTTTTAATAAAATAAGTGGTGTGGTGCCATTTTACAAATACTTATATATTTATATTTACACCATGCTCGAGTATACATGTATCAACGTATATTCTTATATACATTTCGTAAGGGATGAATGTACTTGCTCACATTCAAATAAATACCAAATTGATTATCGCCTGACTCACTGACAGTTCATAAAATATCACTTAATTTTAAGTAATTTGTAAACTTTTGCGTGTTCTTTGGGGGAAGTCAAATTTTTTGATTGTAAGGGTAATTGAGTGTAAAATGTATTACAGTATTAAATGAAGCTTTATTTTCCAAATAAATATTGTATTCGTGAATACCAAATTATTGCCAAGAGTGGCAAATTTATTGCTTTGAAACTTCCTTTTTATTTGTACGAAATAACTACATACATAGTTTTTACTTAAATATGAATTATTCATTTTTTCGCACTCTACAGCATGTCGAAGTTTCTTCGCGTTCTGTGCGTGCCCCTATGTGGCCTTTGTTATTTCCCGGAACGTGAAAAAATTCAATATTTCTGGTTTGCTTTATTTTGGAATAAAACTCTTTGAATTTTTCTTCTTTTTGTAGGTTCGATAACTTTGCAAAATCTAATCAGCTACCATATTTTCAACATTCGAGATATGTTGTATATCCGCAGTGAGATGAGATATAAACTCTAGGCGTATTCGGCTAAATATTCACGATCACATTAGCTATAGTTTTGTTCGGCCTGTGATAACTTTCGGGAGCAAAATGAAAGTGGCGTTCAAAAGCATCACCTATACCAATGTGTGATGCGTCTATTGATAGCATCCATTGAACTATTATCATTGGAAGTAATAGAAGTATTGCATTGAAACAGTTGTCTCTGATTTTTTGGAAAATTTCTTCTATGTTATCGTTTTAAGATATTATGCCTGTTCGCCGTAATGCAGGACTTTTGATGGAAATAAATAAAACAAGGATTTTAAGGTTTATTAAACAAAGAGAAAAGTATCTATGTAATTTTACCTTTATCAAGTGGACTGTAAATGATTTTTGTACGAGTATGGGAAGTGCTCGGATTGCCGTTCAAATGAAGATTAAAAAAGTTACATCTAACAAAGGTATAAAGAGGCAACAATGCAACGTTTTTACATACCGTTAATGGTTTACTAATTAAAACATGCATAATTACTCCCAACAAAAATGAGTAAAACCTAGATTGTAACTTATAATTAACCCAAAAAGCCAAACTCAATTTAATAAACATGAATGAATGAATTTGTGCTGAAACATTGCCACCTTGCAATACTAGATGAGGTTGCAGCAAAGTCTTAGAGGGTAAATAAGAGAGTTTCCAGTAATGAGAGGATTTGCCAGAAAGGACTGTCGTATATGTAGCGTATTTTATGAATGTAAACACAATTAAGTGTCCGTAACAACAAATCGATACAACAAACAAACCTACATATACATGCACACGTACATTTGGCTAGCGATAAATAAATAGAACGAAAAGTATCAAGTGGATACTTGGGGTAGGTCAAACGGTTGTTGACAAATGACTCAGTGTGTTTTTTTTTCGACTGAGCGGGTTAATGTACAAAGCAATGAAATCGGATAGAGTTGATTGGTCGATATGTAGAACAACTAGATTTGATTGCATATGCTAACTGTATGGAATACACATTCCAGTGTATTGTATCGGTATGCACTTTAACCAGTACAATTCCACTCGTTTATTTGGAATTGTACTCATATATTAAATATGACGTAAATATTAATAATGAGAAACCACCCTAATTTCTATGATCGCCTGTTACAAATGTACACAGTTAATACATGATTAATAGTATAGAGAAACTATTTGTTATTTTAGAGAGTAGACACTATTATAGAGTGACTTTTAGAAAAGCACTCAATAACTCTATTGTATTCTAATATATAAGCAGGAACATGTTGAATAAAGAGGGGGAGTTCTAATCCACAGTCTAGAAGAAGAAGTTCTTTCAAGAACTAGTATTGCCCAGACATATCCTTAGACTAATAAAATAAAAATAAATAAAGGACTTTTATTTCAAAACAATGTTATCCTCATGAAAAATCCACTACATGACGATCTTACTGGACCCTTAATAAAAGTCCACTTCATGGCGATCCTGCAAACAAATTGAGAATATCCTGCCTAATCGAAGAAAAATTACACCATATCAACTGAAGAAATCCTGCCGAAGAAATCCTGCAGAAGAAATACTGCCGAATTGTTTCTGCATAATTAAGAAAAAGTCCAGCCTGTATTGGTTAGTTAAGTATATAAAAAAAAAAAAATATCCGACAGACATTGCATTGGCGAAGTTGGAAATATTTCTAAAAGTTTAAAAAAAAAAGAAAAATAAAATTGTGAATTATAGTGAAAATAAATTTGAAGAACATGTTAAATTAAAATTCTAGAAAATATAATATATTTTGAAATGTTAAATGTTTAATTAAATGTTAAAATTAAAATTCAGAAAAATAATACTATATTATGAAATGTTAAATGAAAAGTGTTAAATTAAATTCTGGAGAAAACAATATATTCTGAAATGTTAAATGTTTAATAAGATGTCAAAATTAAGTTCTGAAAAAAAAAATGTATTATGAAAATTGAATTGATTGTTGTAAATTGTGGAAATTGTGAAAGTGGTTTTGAAATTGTTTTTTTAATGCGTATGAGTAGATTTGTATGTCTGCGTGAATAGTTCATTTTACGTAATACACCACAGAGAATGCGATAAAAGTTATTGATTTTATTGTGATAAATGGAAGAAACTTGGGAAGACCTGGTAGAGGGCATGCGAATTGCGGAAATAAATTGGCAAAGACAACTACAAGAATCAAAAGAAGAAGCAACAAAGCCGGACATATTGAAGCTGGGTCCAAAGCCAATACAAATTAAGAAGAAAGTTATAATAGAAGAGCCAAAATACGAAATATACCCAATACCGAAAATACGAAAGTCAAGAGGAGACTTTGTCAACCGCAAGAAGAAGGAGTTAACAATCATCAACTCAGAACTGTCATACACCAAAGATCCGGAAACGATAATAAAGTTACAACAACGCATAGCTAAGGCAAAGCTACAAATAAAGGAATTTAGAAAAACAAAGAAAATAAATAAGAAAAAATGGGGAGTACCCAAACAAAAATAAATGAAGTGATTACAGCAACGGCACAAGCCCCAACAGCAGTAAGCATCAGCGTCGAAATCGTTATATTTGTCTGTGTGGTGGTTACAATAGGCGTAATAATGAGATATTTACGCAAATATGTAAGAAAACAAATACGTAGACAGAACATTAGAGCTGGATTACAGCAATAAAGATTTCAAAATCATATACACAAATCAAATAATTATATAAAAAGAAAAAGAAATCGTAATAAACGAAAGAAATTGTAAATGAAGAATATATTGAATTAAAGTAATAATATAATGTAAAATGAAAATTCTTTTAAATAATATCAATTATATTGTAGTGATAAAAAGTTTATATAAGAAAAAAATATATATCAATGAAAAATAACTGCTAAGAAGTTATGAAAATGAAATTTTTACAAAATAAAGCATATGTACTAAATTGAAAATATATAGATAGATTCATTTAATAAAAAAAAAATTAATGATTGTTATTTCACATGGATTCAATATTGAGATCATTGGAGTCCATAATAATTAATGCGAGAAAATCCTTAGGACGTCCATACTCATCGGAAACTATTTCAGCGAAAAGCTTAGATATACAAGGGTTAGAGAGAGATTTAGAAAAAGTATTAGTAGAAACAAACAGCACAGAAGAACAGACAATAAATATTTCAGAAAAGTTTAGAAAGTTGCGTGACGAAGCATTAGATTTATTGACACAACATTCAAAGAATAAAATTGCCTTGGACAAACGACAAGTTGCTACAATGGAAGCAATGGATTTAAATGAGATAGCCACTATAAGCAAACTTATTGATGTTTTCACAGGAAAAACAAACGAACTTAGTAATTTTGTTGCAAATGTAGAATTGGTAAAAGAAACCATACCAGCAGCAAAACAAAATGCATTTTTCAATTTTATATTCAGGTCACGTTTAGATTCTAAAGTTCAAAACATGGTAAGACAGGAGACTGTTCCAACAACCATAACGGAATAATAAAGTTTCTCGATTAACACAAAAAGGTGAATCAGTTAGGGAATTCGCAAACAAGATACAAGAATTAATTTCAGAGCTTAATGAGATCCAAATATTAGAGATCGGAGAGACAGATAGAGCTTCTATAGTGAGGACAAATAATATAAAGGCATTTAACACTTTCAAGAACAGTCTAAGAGATCAACAGATCTTATCAACCTTGAATGCCAGTAAAGTTACGAATTTCGTTGACGCGCTGAACATTGCGGAAGAGTCAGAAATTGGTTAGATGCAAAGACAAGTGTTGTATGCTAACAACAATCATGCTGGAAATAGACAGCAACGACCGAAATGCAATAACTGTGGCTCGATACATGGCGTCAGATGTCCAGCCAATGGTATGAAATGTAACAAGTGTGGTAAAATTAATCATTTTTCGAAGGTATGTCGTTCGAGAAGCCAAAACGTCAACTGAAGTAGAAACAGCAATTGGAATCTAAATAGGAATGACAATAATAATAATTACCGCAATAATGGCAATAATGGTAATATCAATCGCAACAGAGCTAATAACAATTACCATAACAATAGAAATAATAACAATGGAAATAACAATGGACAACATAATAATAGAAGTTTCAACATTAATAGAGCAGAGACTCAGGGAAACTTCCAAACGCCGGAGATTACGCAGGGAGAATCTCAAAGGGGCATGAATTAGAAATAGAAAAAATATTTACAATCTCATCGAATCTCAGAAATTACATCAAGCTAAATATATTGAATACGGATCATACATTGACATTTTTAATAGACACGGGAGCAGACGTCTCTTTATGCAAACATAGTTTTTTTTACCGTTATGATGTAGATTCGAATGATGACTGTTGTTTAACAGGGATATCAAGGGAACAAGTTAGATCTATTGGTTCCACAATGATGAAAATGAACATAAATGGGACAATTATAGAACTTAAAGTGCAATTGGTAGAAGACGATTTTCCTATAAATACTAACGGAATCCTAGGTAGAGATTTTCTATCCAAATTTAGATGTAGCATAGACTACGATATATATGTATTGACATTTATTGCAAATAATGAGAATATAGTCATTCCCATAAATGAAGATATAGTTGAAATAAATCATATAGACATAAATGAAGATAAAGTGATATTAAACAGAGAAATCACTGAAGGTGTATATTTGGCGAACACAATAATACCAAGAAATGGTAACAAACATGTAAAGATTCTAAATGTAACTAATGATACAAAGATCGTCAGAAATCTCAGAGTGGAGGCAGTGCCACTAGAGGATTATGAAATTATCAAAATTGACAAAATCGCAATCAAAGTTAAAAACACGTATTCGAAGGATAGATTTGAAAAACTGTTGAAAAGTTTGAATTTGAACAACACTGACAAGGAAAGTCAAATTAAGCTGGAAAACATTATAGAAAAATATCCATATTTGGAAGGCGAAAAGTTGACCTCCAATAATTTCTACAGGCAAACAATTAACTTACACGATAATAAACCAGTTTATATAAAAAATTATCGTTTACCTCATGCACAAACTGAAGAAATAAATTCCAAAGTAAGAAATTTATTAGATGATGGTATAATAGAACCGTCTATAAGCCCTTATAATGCTCCTTTATTATTAGTTCCGAAAGGGGAACATACTGATTTGAAAAAAAGGAGACTAGTAGTAGATTACAGAAAATTAAATGACAAAGTTGTCAATGACAAATTTCCACTTACAAGATTAGATGATATCTTAGACAAACTAGGTAGAGCAAAATATTTTTCTACGTTGGATATGACAAGTTCATTCCATCAAATAGAACTAGATAGGAAATCACGTCCTTATACTGCTTTTTCAACGACGAATGGTCATTATCAGTATACGAGACTGCCATTTGGTTTGAAGATATCATCAAATAGTTTTCAACGAATGTTGACAATAGCTTTATCAGGCTTAGATTCTGAAGCATTTCTCTACGTTGATGATATAATTATTTTCGGATGCAGCTTGAAGCACCACAACGCAAACCTAGTAAAAGTTCTAGACAGATTGACCAGATATAATTTAAAATTAAATGCTGGTAAATGCTGTTTTCTGAAACCTGAAGTTGTATATCTTGGTCACTTAATAACTTCAGAGGGTATAAAACCAGATCCTGGTAAATTTAATGCGATACACAAATATCCAATACCTAAAAATGCCGATGAATTGTTAAAAAAGGGTGTAAAATTCGAATGGACGGAAAAACGTCAATCTGCTTTTGAAACATTAAAACAGAAACTGATAAGTCCACCGGTCCTACAATATCCAAAGTTCGGTAAACCTATTATTTTGACAACCGATGCATCTGATTTTGCATTCGGAGCAGTTTTATCACAAGGTGGAATTGGTAATGATATCCCAATATCATACGCAAGCCGATCTTTAAATAAGCGTGAGAAAAACAAACCAGTTATAGAAAAAAAATTACTTGGTATACATTGGGGAATACAATTTTTCAGACCCTATTTGTATGGTAGGAAATTCATAGTAGTGACTGACCACAGACCATTAGTTGCTTGGTTTTCACATAAGAACCCAAGCTCAAAATTGACAAGAATACGTTTGGAATTGTCAGATTATGACTTTGATAGAGTATATAAGAAGGGAATAAATAATACTAATGCAGACGCACTTTCCAGAATAAATCTGGACTCTGACATACTAAAAACAATGATACCTCCAGGGATCGATGAATCCGTAAGAAAAGCATTGGTGATTACAAGAGGCATGAAAAATAAGGAAACAAATAAAAGAACAGGTGATAAAGCTAAAAATGAGGTAGAAATAAATGTGACAGCCGACACGGAGTCTGATCGACTTGTGATATGGGACTGTACATCGATAAATGACATAAAGCGCGCAAAGAGGATAAAGTTTAAATTAGACACAAGGTGCACAACACAGATGAAGATTGAAGACAATAACAGTCTCAATGAAATGGCCATAAGATGTAGCGACAATCCATACTATTTAGATAATATATTGGAGAAACTACCATCGGTATTAGATAAGTTGAATTACAAAGGTTACGCTCTCGAGCAGGGTGATGACATATTCAACATGGTGACACACGAAAGATTCAAAGAAATCATAAACAGAAACAAAAGAACTGACGTCAGAATGTTGCTATGCAGAAATCCTCAATACATAACAGATGAAGATAGAAGAAAACAATTAATAGAAGCTTATCACAACACACCATATATATATAAAATAGTAAAACAATTCGTAAGAACGTGTGATCTTTGCCAGAGAAATAAGCAAGTCAGACACACAAAAGAACCGTTCGAAAAGACTGACACACCACGTCAAAGTTTCGAAACCATAGTGATTGACACAGTAGGTCCATTGAGACCATCGAACAATTTTGGATATATTCTCACAATGCAGTGTGAGTTAACGAAGTACGTTATAGCATGTCCAATAGAAACTAAAGAAGCGAAATCTGTAGCGAAGGCACTTGTTGACAATGTTATCTTGAAACATGGATTATTTAAGACATTGAAATCGGACAAAGGAACTGAATTCACAACTGATGAAGGAGATATGTGAAATGCTGAAAGTGGAACACAGATTTTCAACCCCTTATCATCATGAAACACTTGGAACTGTTGAGAGAAATCACAGAGTTTTAGATGAATATTTTCTATCCTTTGTTGATGATGATGATTGGAACTCATGGATACCATATTATGCATTCGCATATAACACCACTCCACACGTTGACAACGATTACTCACCTTTCGAACTGATTTTCGGCAAATTAGCTAACTTGCCTGGTGACGAGATACAGAACAAAGATAGAATATACAATTTTGATAATTATGCCAATGAACTTAGAGCTAGATTAAAATATTCATTGGAAAATGCAAGAAAAATTATAGAAAAGGTTAAAACAAAAAGAACAGAAGATTCTTTAAATAACAGTAAATAATAGTAAAAGTAGGGAACAGGAGAAATAACAAATATATGAAATAACAAATATAAAAAATTTTAATGTAGATTTAAAAATTAAAGACAAAATAAAAACTGTACACAAAAATTTACTAAAGAAATATAATTTAAGATCATGAATATACATTGTAAACAATAAGAAAAAACAACTAAGAGTGTTAAATTCGGCTGTGCCGAATCTTTGATACCCTCCACATCGATTTGAGTATTGATAATAAATGTAAACAAAATATTGGAAAAAGTAAACAATTTGTTAAACTTAATACCAAATTATTTCCGAAAATTCTTTGATTGGTTTTCGTCTTTTCTATTATTTCGGATTTATTTCAGTGTTTGCTTTTTGGTCATCGTCGTTGCTGATCGGCATGCATTTAGGTTATATAATTATATGCATGCGTTTCCGGTTATATGACATAACTTCTCGTTTAATTTAGTTTTTGTTAATTAAATAGCTCGCCCTAACCTCCATTGCAAAGGTAATGGTTGTGTAGGGTGGCTATATACATTAAATCGTTCTAATTGGGGATGGCTGTATAGTTTCTTTTAATTGGCCAAATATTTCTTCATTGCGGCCATATAGGTCGGATGGACTAACAAAATAATAACCAAAAAAAGCTCTCTCAACTTTTTTTATTAAAACATTGCCATATTTTAAAACATAGAGAATATATTTATAATAATAAGTAATCAAATTAGGGATGCCAAACGCAAAAAACCAAATGTCCCAAACATGTTAAATAAAATAATTTGTTATCTTTATTTTCTGAAAAACTTAAAATTTTCATCCAAAAAAAATTGTGAAAATTTATATATAAATAACATTCTCATCAAATTGCGTTTATTTATGTAACATTTCTATGTTCGATAACAACAACAGCTGACTTTAACAATAGCGAATATCGTTTGATTTAACAATGTCCGTCCGTCCGTCCGTCCGGCCGTCCCTCCGTCCGTCCGTCTGTGTGTCCATGTAAAGCTTGTAATCAAACTGCAGGTCGCAAATATGAATATATTTTGATGAAATTTGGTATATAAGCTTTTATCGGCCATGGGATGAACGCTATTGAAATTGGTGAGAATCGGTCCATGTTCAGACCTAGCCCCCATACAAATTACCCATATGAAATCGACATAAATTGCCATAAGATCCAAATTGTCATATAGATCTTACTCAAATTGGGTGTGTATGCGTTCATTACATCCACTAATGAGTAGTCCAAAAATGATCCCTTTGACCCCATATAGAGCTGCTTCCCGATCTTCACTTAAATCTATTAAAAAACAAAAATATTGCACTGATTATTCTCAAATTTTGTTTGTACATATTTTTGCAAAATACAAGAGACTTTACCAAACATGATCAGGATCGGTCCATTTTTGGACCTAGTCCCTTTATAGATATAGCATCCGATATGAACTTTTTCATATCTGCAGCCAAAAAAATTAATAAAAATCCCACTCAAATTTGGTTTATGCTTATTTTCTATATCGAAGTAGTTGGACCGAAAGATAGGGTCTCTAAACCATGGTATAGGGTATCATATAGTCGGTCTAGACCGACTATAATTTTCTTACTTGTTAGAATTGATATTTTCTTAAATTTAAATGGAAAATTTAAAAAGTGAAATTTTGTATTTATGTGAATAATAATGCTTTAGTAATTATAAACAATTTTTAAAAATTAGATGTAATCGCAATCAGATATTTTGTAGGTAAAGCAGAATAATAGTTGTATATAACTATGTAGAACTGTTTTAAAGAAAAAAACTCATTGATGAACTCGGTAACTCTATTTTATAAAGACAACAAAAAGTTAACATGCCAAACTTATGTTCATATTTGTAAAAGAATAATGAAAAAACGTAGGAAATAAAAAACCAGCCCGTGTATACTCTTAACATTGTTCTGTATGATATCTAGTTGAAAATATTGACATTCATGTTAAAATGGAAATAACTATTGCAAAGCTAATTAGAACAAAAATTGTGGCGCCATCTACTGTGACATAGTCACGCTGAGCAAAATGAAGTGACACTCTGTTAATGCAAAAGAAATGTATTTTCCCCACACAAAATATTGCAGAAAATTATGTAAATAAAATAACATGCAGTTGCTATGGATATACATATATAGAATATATGTATATTATTTGTATTATTTAATATGTTTATGTATGTATATGTAAATATTACACACAAAAATACAACATCAAACGTTATTTTTGTTTTTTTCTCTTTAAATAAATTTATACATAAATATTTTTTTCTAAATTTACCTTGTTTTTTTTTATTAACAACTAGGTATTTTAGCATTATTTGCTTTAGATGTTGGTGAATTTTTACTCCCTTTATATTAACTCGTAGTGTCTGCTTGTCGAAAAAAAATTGGATCGATTTTAGCCCCTTTCCCGTGACCCATTCGATCTGAAATTTTGAAGGCAGGCTTGTGGTAATGACAGAAATAATCTAACAAATTTTTTAGTGATGCCAAAACAATGGAAACTTTTAAATTTTTCTACCAGATTTAATAAAAAAATGTACAAAGGGTTAGTTTTTATTATATTATTACCACAATGACCACAAAAACAACAAGTTTAGCTATGACAACAACACAACGTTTAGAATAACAACAAGAACAATATAGAAACAATTTATGTCGATTTCATAGGGGTCTTTGTATGGTGGGCTAGGTCTTAACAAGGACCGATTCCCACCAATTTCAATAGTGTTCATCCTATGGCCGATAGAAGCTTATATACCAAATTTCATCAAAATATATTCATATTTGCGACCAGCAGTTTGATTACAAGGTTTACATGGACACACAGACGGACGGACGGACATCGTTGAACCGAATCAGATAGTGATTCTGATTCGATCGGTATAATAAAAGATGGGTGTTGGTCAAATATTTTTGGAAGTAACAAACAGCAGCACAAAGTCATTATACCCAAACAACATAGTGGTATAGGGTATAAAAAAACAAGTAAGAAAATATTTGACCTAGACCCATCTTTAATTATACCGATCGAATCAGAATCACTTTCTGAGTTGATTTAACAATGTCCGTCCGTCCGTCCGTCCGTCCGTCTGTGTGTCCATGTAAAGCTTGTAATCAAACTGCAGGTCGCAAATATGAATATATTTTGACGAAATTTGGCATATAAGCTTTTATCGGCCATGGGATGAACGCTATTGAAATTGGTGAGAATCGGTCCATGTTCAGACCTAGCCCCCATACAAATTACCCATATGAAATCGACATAAATTGCCATAAGATCCAAATTGTCATATAGATCTTACTCAAATTGGGTTTGTATGCGTTCATTACATCCACTAATGAGTAGTCCAAAAATGATCCCTTTGACCCCATATAGAGCTGCTTCCCGATCTTCACTTAAATCTATTAAAAAACAAAAATATTGCACTGATTCTTCTCAAATTTTGTTTGTACATATTTTTGCAAAATACAAGAGACTTTACCAAACATGATAAGGATCGGTCCATTTTTGGACCTAGTCCCTTTATAGATATAGCATCCGATATGAACTTTTTCATATCTGCAGCCAAAAAAAATTAATAAAAATCCCACTCAAATTTGGTTTTTGCTTATTTTTAATGTCCAGTTAGTTGGGCCTAAGAGATAGGGTTTCCAAACGCATGGTATAGGGTATCATATAGTCGGTCTAGACCGACTATAATTTTCTTACTTGTTTTATGTATGTGTTAGTAGCAACTTTAAATGAAATTTACTCAAAATAAAGGAAAAAATTTTAAAATCTGTAAATCTGCAACTCGGCTAAAAAGAAATACCTTTCAAATAATATACGTATGGTCGAAATCGGGATAAAACGGTTATAACTTTAATGAAAGCCAATTCAGGCATTGATTGCGTTTTCCATAAATTCAGCCCGCAATTGACTTCTACCAATCTTTTGGCTATTCAATTTTTCCTTAAAATAAATTTAATTTCGAAATTTCACGCTTGATTTTAATGAAACACGATTTATTATTTATTTATTTATTTATTTATTGTATTAAAAATCAAGCAATTAAAAATAAAATATAAACAAACATTAAATATTGAAATAAAGACAAAGCAAACAGTACAATGGGCTTAAATTTATACAGACATTTAAATAACTCTGCTGACTCTTCACTCGAAACATCCCTCAAAGTGGTACGCAACTTAGCACTGAATAAATTGACTAAACTCAATAGAAATTTCCGGTAATGGGCCTTATTGAAATCAGTAGTTTCTTAAAGAAAACAATTTATTATAACACTTAATTATATATAAAAAAATTATAATACAGCTTACCTTTTGAGTGTTGTGAAATAAGAATTTCGGCCAAAACTGATACACATCATTTGGAAAATTGAAATACTGCTACCTTTGCTTGTACAGAACCGTGTGTGAGATATTGTTATAATACCTCCATAAAACAATTTGTTGAATATTCTGAGATCTTTGTTCTTTTGAACAAACATTATATTCCAGACATGGTAGAATGGCATAAACTAAAACATTCGAACCAAATAATAAAACAAACTCCCGTATCCATGTTATGGGAATAGACTGAAAGATAGATATAAGGATTAATGTAAAATTCTGCAATGAAGATTTTCTTTGTTCTTAGCTAGAATTTTTAATAAAATTTCAGTGCATTGAACTGGAATCATTACGAATCGATTTAAGAAACTGTCAGCGTAGTTTCACACATTTGTATTTCTTGTGTATTATCTTCCATCATAAAAAGTCCATAAATAATATCAAATAGATAACCATATTATTTTCAGGTACAGCATTCACAATCGCAATCCAGGATATAACATATTGTCGCACAATATAATTCTTTACATAAATGCGTTCCTTAAGAAGAGGTATAAAAGCTTCTAGATTGAAAGTTTGTGAAGATTCTATAACAATATTTTTAAGTAAACAATCCAACAGGAATAGGTCGCAAGACGCCAGCAGGAAATAAATCGGAGAAGGGTATAATGGAGGAACATGCCACCAAGTTATACAAGGATCACACGGAAAATACCGGACACGTAAATATTGATCGTTTAAACAATTGAGAATGGGACTAACGAATTCACTGACATATTTTTAAGAGTCCTAAAGAAACAACAAAAATTAACTTGAAGTTTTAATTTAATTAATTACTTACCTTTCCAAAACCTAAACTTGTGGCCGCCAAACCAATTGAACCTCCCTTTCTTTTATTAGAATCCCGAGAGGAGGCAAAGTCATTGGACAACACGTTTGCGCAGTTATTTTTCATAATAAACTCAAAACATTCTGTGTGCGATATCACTTGAATCATTTAAATAATCAGCTTTTTTTTAATATATATGTAGAAAGTATTAACTTTATTTATGTCTATATTTCTGTTTATTTTAACAATTTAAGTTAACACTTTAGAATTAACTTCACTTTCCGACAACCAATAATAAATAATACCCGGTAATTCACAAATATTGCTGTTTAACGAAAAAAAAAAAATTTAAAAAAACAACTCTACAACAACAACAATGACAGTCATATGTTTTTCAAATAGAAAAAAACTGTTTATGTGTTAGTTTCGGTCATTCCCCAGTATGCATTGAAATATTATTTCTCCAATGTTGGAGAAAAGTTAAGTTCTCAAATTGATGTCAAATGTAATTCTCAACTTGGGTTGAACAATTTTTCTCCTTGTTTGCTTTCAACTTGACATCAAGTTGAGACTTAACATTTTTTCCAATCTTTGAGAAACATTTTTACTCTCAATTGGATATCCAACACTTTTCTCCACTTGAGACCAAACATTTTTTCAACTTTACGATTTGTGTTAAGTTTGAGATATTATTTAAATATGTCATAAATAATAAATTAAATTAAAAACTGCCAAAAAAGTACAAATAATTAATTGATATATTTTTAATTATTTCTGCTTTTTGTCGAATTTTTCAATTTAAATTCTTATTTATGACATATTTAATATAAATATTCAAAAAATGTACAAATAATTAATTCATTTATTTTTAATTCTAGATTTTAAAAAATGTACATAATATGCACATTTAATGTTAAATATGTACATAATAATGTTAAATATATAATGAAATTAAATTCAAACATTAAAAAAAGTTCAGTGTTTTCATTTCTAAAATTAGTATAATTTTTTTTAAAAAGCAATTCCGTACCTTCCATTTGATACCGATTGGAGATATTTCTTTGCTATCAAGTTGAAAATCACAAATTTCTCAATTTGATAACTATGAAAATCGCCATATAAAAAATGTGCCTTTTAAGTTGAGAAGACTATAATCGGACTATTGAGGTGCATTTGAGAATTAACGTTGGAGATTTGAGAAATGTATTCGATCTCAAATGCACCTCAAGTTGATAGGAAACAAAAATGTTTATTGGGTCATTTATTGTAGGGTCGTTTGCACACACACAAAAAATAGAAAATTAATTGTCAATAAGCAAAGCAAGTGGCTTCGAAATACGATGATGCCAGTGAATCATTTTTTGTTCACGCGGAATTTATAATTGGAGGAATTTTTTTCTCGAGAAATGTATTTTCCGTGAGAAAGAAATTCCTTGAGAATATTCATAATTGGGCTGAATAACTTTTAATTGAAACTTTTTAGTCAGAATAAATCATTATTCTAGTTAGATATTGGTTAATATTTAATTAGAAAAAATATTGTGGTGGCATCTACGCAATTATTGAGGCAGTCACGGAAAAATTAAATGCAAGTCTGTTTTTTTTCATATAACAAAAATGGATTTTCCCTTTAACAAAATATGGCAGAATTCTTTATAAATGAAATGCAAAATGGAAAATCAATTTTGTGCTAATTCTTAACAAAATTAATAAAATATATATATATATGTATTATTATATTTATTAATATTTGTAATTTTATTTGACACAATTTCACACACAGTTTTACAGATCAACTGTTTTCAAACTGATTTAGAAGTTTTCTGTTTTTGAAAAAGTAGTGCTAATTTGTAACATTTTGTGATGTAATGAAAATCGCAGAATAATAAGTTAATACACAATAAAAAATATTAAATTTTTAAGTTTTATATACATATTGCAATAAAAAAAACTTTGGTAAATTTACATTGAAGATGGTCAGAAATGAATGAGAAAAAATATATATACATTAAAGAAAAGCACATTTAATGTTAAACTTTACGCACAAAATATATGGGTTTTTGTTGTTTCGAATTTAACTGTGGCTCTAAGTGAAAAGTTTTAGACCGATCGTATATTACATCTTGAGTATCCTCACCTAATATTTTCAAAAATTTTAAATTCTTTTTAACTCATTTAACCTCATTACGAAAATAGTAAAACCGTAAATATGGAAAATCCCCGCACCTCAAAAAATTTTTTTCTATGAAATAAATTGAAGACATTTCATATTATACAATTTTCTTTCAAAAATGTATCAATTATTGCAAATTTGAAATTTGACATATAGTATTTGTACATATATTTGTATAGATTTCGCAGTATGAAAAGAATATTATTTCTTTATTTAGAATATATGTAAGTATTGCTTGCAAAAAAATGCAACATCATGAATGAAACACGTAGACGACTGCTGCCAGCAGCATTTGAAGTCGTATAGTCAGCTACTTGATTTTTCTGAATACGACAGCAACATATAATACAAATGCATTTTTATTTAAATATACAATTACTTTTACTTATTTAAAATGCATTAGTATAACGTAAAAATAAATAAATAAATTAATTTAACCCCTTTTGATTATTAATGGAATTTTAGCCTTTAATTTTGCGATTTTTTTTTAACAAAATAAAATATTTCATAACACTAATTTCTTTTACATATTTTGTTATATTGTCAACACTATTTTTGTTTTGTAGTCAACAAAACACACTTGCAGTTTTTTTCTATTTGAAGAACATATGACTGTCATTGTTGATGTAGTAGAGTTGTTTTTTTTTTTTTGATTTTTTTTTCGTTAACTCTTTTGTATTAAAGCACCTCCAATATATGTATCCATTTTAGTTTGCAATTCAGTATATTTATAATTTATTACTTACAGCAAAAAATAATAGAAACAATTTTATCAGTTATGTTTACGAAACTATATAACTAGACCTGAAGTTGGCTGCAAAAGCAGTAGCCTGTGTAAAGAACAAGTTAGCGAAATGTAACTCTTACGTAACGTGTCAGCCTTTTTTTCACATGAAAAGTATTGGGACGTTCCGGTTACGTTCGGTAACTGTTTTAAATGATTTTCATGTAAAAAAAAAAAACAACTGACTCGTTACGGTTACGGTTAGAAAACATTGACCTTTTATATATATTATAATGCTATGAATGCATTTATCTTTATTTTATTTTATTTATATATTATTTTTTTTTTTTTTGTATTGTATATTATTTTTTTTATTATTATTACTATTTCTTTTAATTATTTTTTTTTTCTTTAAATAAATTAATACATAAAAATTTGTTTTTTAAATGGTTGGTGAACTTTTACTCCCTTTATTTACTGCCTTTATATTAACTGGTAGTGTCTGCTTGTCGACAAAAATTTGGATCGATTTATAGCCCCTTTCCCGTGAGCCAATCGATCTGAAACTTTATAGGCAGGCTCGTGGCGACGGCAAAAATGACATAACAAATTTCAATTTATATTTTCAAAACTTTTTTTACTTCTTCACCCAATTCTCGGGACCTAATCAACCGATTTGGACGATTTTAAAAGCAAACTTCTCAGGATGTTAATGAATAATTTTTTATGCAAACGAGCACCCTAGCTGCCCGATCGATTTTAACAACTTTCCCGTGACCCAATCGATCTGAAATTTTGCAGACAGGCTCGTGGCAATGACAGAAATGAAGTAACAATTTTTTTTAGTGATGCCAAAACAATGGAAACTTTTAAATTTTTCTACCAGAGTTGACAAAAAAATGTACAAAGGGTTTGTTTTTATTAGATTATTACCACAGCGACCACAAAAACAACAAGTCCAGCTATGACAACAATGCAACATTTAGAATAACAAAAAGAACAATATGGAAACATCATGTTTTTCATTTTTTTTTTCATTTTTCAGAGATTTCACTGGACCTGTTCCACTGATTTTAATGATTTTTGAAGTAGAGATCTTCCCATGAATTTGGTTAATCATTCTCACTAAAAATTATCACCCTAGCTGTCCTATTGAGGGCGTGATCGCGACAAGAACAACATAGAAAATTATATTTTTTCAAGACTTTTTTTAGTTCTTCATTCAAATCTCGGGCCCTAATCGACCGATTTTGACGATTTTAAATAGCAAACTTTTCAGGATGTTAATGAATCACTTTTTATGCCAACGAGCACCCTAGCTGCCCGATTGATGCCGTCATCGTGATTTCCACAGACGGACAGACGGGCATCGTTATATCAACTCCGGTTGTTATAAGGATCACAAATATATATATTTTATGGGGTCCAAATTTTTTTTCCTAATTAGTACAAACGGAATGACAAACTTATATATACCCTCTGCACACTGGAGTGGAGGGTATAACAAAAATATACACAATTAGAATGTTAAGAATCAACTATAAGAACATAAACATTAAAAAACATAAAAGCAAATTGTAAGCAATAAAAACATAAAATATTTTGTAATAAGAATATGTAAACATAAGCAAGTTATTTTAGAAAAATATAAATATTTTTAACTGAACAAAATATAATTAAAATGTAACAAAACACAACAAAAATAGAAATTAAAAATCAAATTAAAAAATATTTTATTGTTAAATCATAAAAATCCCATAATTATGTAAACAAAATTATACGATTTTTATTTAGGATGAGGGTGTCGTATATGTATTTTATGAATGTAAACACAATGAAGTGTCCGTAACAACAAATCAATACAACAAACAAACCTACATATACATGCACACGTACATTTGGCTAGCGACAAATAAATAGAACGAAAAGTATCAAGTGGATACTTGGGGTAGGTCAAACTGTTGTTGACAAATGACTCAGTGTGTTTGTTTGACTGAGCGGGTTAATGTACAAAGCAATGAAATTGGATAGAGTTGATTGATCGATATGTAGAACAACTAGATTTGATTTCATATGCTAACTGTATAGAATACACATTCCAGCGTATTGTATCGGTATGCACTTTAACCAGTACAATTCCACTCGTTATTTGGAATTGTACTAATGTATGAAATATGACGTAAATATTAATAATGAGAAACCACCCTAATTTCTATGATCGCCTGTATAGAGAAACTATTTGTCATTTTAGAGAGTAGACACTATTATAGAGTGACTTTTAGAAAAGCACTCAATAACTCTATTGTATTCTAATCTATAAGCAGGAACATGTTGAATAAAGAGGGGAGTTCTAATCAACAGTCTAGAAGAAGAAGTTCTTTCAAGAACTAGTCTTGCCCAGACATATCCTTAGACTAATAAAATAAAAATAAATAAAGGATTTTTATTTGAAAACAATGTTATCCTCATGAAAAATTCACTACATGACGATCTTACTGGACCCTTAATAAAAGTCCACTTCAGGACCCACCTAAAGGTTGTGTACTGTAACAATGGAAACTCGGTGTCAAATACACATTTCCTTTAAAAATTTGAGAGGTTGAGTTTTTCTCCTACGATCAAAACTACCCTCCCAGATATATTAAAACATGGTTCCGCCAACTGGAACCCAGCAAAATGTTCCCTTATGGAGTATCGAACAGGTTCAGAAGGAGTGTTAACACCATGCATTTGTGTCATTTTGCCGTGAGCTAAATCCTCTTTCCTGCTTCCCATAACCTATTTTCCTGAGATCAACACAATGCATTGCATCTGTAGGGGGCATCCCCTGAGTGTTGGTTAATAAATAAATAAAAAACGACGAATCAACCATTGTCCATTTTAGATACGGGCAGCCGAATTTAATGAGACAAGGTTCACAAATGTAGCTTATGCTACAGCATGGTCATACCAGAATGGAGTTTCGGTAAAATTATTTTTATCAATAAAGTGGGGGAAGACGTGACAATATGATGAACTGCTAAGGGACAAGTCTGTTAAATGGATATAAGCGGGCCGGAAGAAGGTTTTGGAGGTAGTATCTACAACGCGAGGTAATTGTTTCGCTTTTGAACCAGCAGGAGTATATCGATTCGAGTGAAGGATGGTGCTATGATCAATTTTACACTGTCTCACACAATCTTTAGTCAAGCAACGCGAAAAATATCGGTGAAAATCTACCACTAAATAACATACACCGAAAATTAGCGATTTTGGGACTACCACTCGAGTTCGTGGTTCTTTTGGTTTCCGGAAAAGGTTCGGAAATGGACGGCTTGATTGGTGCTGTGTTATCAGCAGCCAGGGGTGGTATATCAACAGGAGCCTGTGTATACTCTTTATCAGCAACGGATGCAGCCAAAGGGCAGAAATGGGTTCCACAATTTCCATTGCTTCCTCGTAGTCATGTAAGATAGCATCATTAATTGAGGTAACGGGAAAGTAATGATTTCATATATATTCTGAGGGATTATCATAGTTCCTTAAGAGCATAAAATAAACCCCGAAAATTCCACTTCCTTTTTGAAAAAAATATACTTTTCTAACTGTTCTTTCATGTTCGCGTCTTCTAAGGTTCCAAATATGAAAACAATTATATTACCAATATAGACGAAGCAAACTACTGTCAAAAGCTCTTTGAAAAATAGTTGGGGCAATTTTGACACCAAAAATTAGTCTCATAAATTCATGAATAAAGAGACATCTGGGAATCGCATTCCAGTTTAAAGGTGTATTAAAATATTCTAAAGCCGTATCCACATGGCCCTTATTTTTATTTCGAATTGCGCTTCATAAAAATTTGGCTTTCCTAATATATTGGCTTTCCCCTTATTGGTTCGTAAACATTTATTATACGCTCTAAGCTTTTCCTCAAGGTACAAAATTTTCCTGGATATCCAGAAAATTCCGTTATGAAATAGACTACATCGGGGATCTTATCAAGGTCGCTTAAGTTTTCTAATTATAAGGTTATTTGTCTGAAAGGATTAAAGGCTTTGGTGGGATAGGCATTTTCTCTTTTTCTTATTTTATTTTTCATTAACTAAGTAAATTTGTATTTCTCTTAACTAGCTATCGTATTTGATCCTAATATTGAATACTCTACTATATAAAATACAACTACTTATATAAACACGATGAGTCGATTGGAAGTCGTGATTCGATTCGATTCGTGGTTTGATTTGATTTACAGTTGAAGTTCAACCTGATTTAAGGATTCTGATGTTCCAAGCATTTTTTTGTTTAATATAAGTTTTAGTAGAAAAATGCAAAAAATATTCAAAAATTCAAAAATAACGATTGTTTGTTTGGACAGAGTTGTATCTTCTGAAATTAATACAAAGTAAAGCTGTATGGTACGAAAAGTGAAAACTAACCACACTGCTCGTAGGCCTGACTTTAGGTGAGTGTGTTAAAGCGCTGACCAAAAAGTGCAAGTACGAGTGTATGTGAGAAGGTTCATGGTTCGAAACCTCACGGCCGCCCTAAGTAGAAAAAATTTTCATATAGAAACAATCTATTCAATTAAAACATAACAATTATCACAATGTTCAATAAATCGCTGATGAAGGCTGAAATGCCAGAAACCGGTCCGATTAAGAATACAGTGCAGTTATGAATTTTTGAAATATATGCTTTCTTCTTCTTTACCACGCACCATTTAAACAAAATTAAAAAAAATTGCATATTAATTACAGTAGTAATTGCAATATGTCTGAAAAATGACGATAAATCTAACAAACAAAAAATTTTTCTTCGCTTCAAAGCGTCATCTCAAATAATGTAAAGTGCATATGTAGGTATGTACAAAAACCGTACATCACATATGACAACTCTTACGAAAAACTGAGAATAGTGGAAATTAGAAGTATAAATGCAAAAAATATTCAAAAATTCAAAAATAACGATTGTTTGTTTGGACAGAGTTGTATCTTCTGAAATTAATACAAAGTAAAGCTGTATGGTACGAAAAGTGAAAACTAACCACACTGCTCGTAGGCCTGACTTTAGGTGAGTGTGTTAAAGCGCTGACCAAAAAGTGCAAGTACGAGTGTATGTGAGAAGGTTCATGGTTCGAAACCTCACGGCCGCCCTAAGTAGAAAAAATTTTCATATAGAAACAATCTATTCAATTAAAACATAACAATTATCACAATGTTCAATAAATCGCTGATGAAGGCTGAAATGCCAGAAACCGGTCCGATTAAGAATACAGTGCAGTTATGAATTTTTGAAATATATGCTTTCTTCTTCTTTACCACGCACCATTTAAAGAAATTTTTGATATTAGTTCTCTTGAAATGTTTAAATGTAAAACATTTAGAGGTTGATTTTTAAGTAAGACTTAAGAATTAAATTAAATAGTTTCAGAGTTTTACACTGTTCTCAGCATATGCATCGGTACCATCGTGATGGTATTTACAGACATATGGCTTTTTCCTCGGTATGTGATACTAGGGTACTTACAATTTTTGTTTAGCTTATTACTACAATACTAGCAAATTCCAGCCCTCGAAATTCGAGAGCAAATTCTAGGAAATTTAATTTTTTCATTAAATAAAGACCCTAAAGGTATGCTAATCAATTATAGCCAATTCAAAAATCAACACAAAAAACAAACTCATTTTTATTACAAACACATTAACAAATTTAATAAGTACACACATAGCATTGTATAATTTTATGTATGTGTTAGTAGCAACTTTAAATGCAATTTACTCAAAATAAAGGAAAAAATTTAAAAATCTGTAAATCTGCAAAACGGCTAAAAAGAAATACCTTTCAAATAATATATGCTTGGTCAAAATCGGAATAAAACGGTAAAAGAAAACATCTTTCACAAGAAATCGCCTAGCCTATTAATATTATAGATTCAACAATTTTGTTTATTTCATAATTTGCAAGCTATCAGTTTCTTCAACTTTATTATTTTCTTATTAGTTAGTTATTTATTGTTCGGTTTAAGATCATGTATATATTTTCTAATGAAACAAAGATAATAATTTTTGTAATGTAAGAGAAATATTGGAAAAAAATTGATGACAGCGCTAGATGGCGTAGCTACTTTCGAACAAAGCAACTTGTTCATCCTCAGCGTCCTTCTGCCTATTACTTCAACATATGCTTAATCAACTTGTTATCCTCCTACAGCTGAAACAAAACAAACAAAACAAAAAAAAAACGCGGCTTTGCCTATTCTGTTTTAGCGCTGGCAGGCGCTGTCAATCGACGCCCAAACGGCGTCAATGTAGCTGTGGAAAAATAACGAAAATAACAAAACCAGATTCCGTACCAAACAGTGCGGCCTCTAGTTTTTCATCTGCTGCCTTATGCACTGTCTATACTTTATTTATACAAAAATCTTAATATTAAACTTATGAAAATAAAATTAATTGAAAAAAATAAACAAACATACAAACAAACAAGAAAATAAATTATCAGCAATAATATAATATAAAAAAAAACAAACATTGACCATAACGCAATGCAGTTCATGGCCTACTTAAACTAACTTAACCAATAACAAAAAAAACAAATAATAAATAAAAATAACATAAACATACCAGCGGCTTTTCAAGGCCACTACCTATATAAATCATTTCGCTTGCAAGTGCTTGACAACGCACCCGGAACTTACTAAAAGAAAAAAGAAGTAATCAAAACTAAGTCAATGAATGCATTGTAATAACAACAACAAAAAAAAAACAGAACGCTAAAAACAAAAACACAATTGAGTTACTCTAATTACACAAGCGTTCATACAAGCCAAAAAACAAAAACGACTTCTCATATACAAATTAAATTAACAAAAACAAAACTAAAATCGTTACCCTCCACAACATTTAGTTAGGGCAAATATATGAAACCATGGTACATTGTCAAACACTTGAACATTATAGATTATATTATACTATTCATATTATGAATATTATGTTATATTATATTCCAATATTATTATTATTATTATTATTACTATTATTGTTATTATTATTATTATTATTATTATTATTACTATAATTATTATTTTTGTACACGTTGTTATATTCTCTATATTAAATTTAAACGGATCTTATACTATTCTTGTACAATTGTAATCTACACCCTATACGTGTGAAACCATGTTTCACAACATTCCTCCCCCTTTCCACGGAAACGATTCCCACATCGTTTACCAGCGACACTGAACTGGCACGCTGCTTCTGCTGCCGCTATTGTTGATTCTGCTGCTGCTGATGATGATGATAATGTTGATGCTGAAGATGATGTTGGAGATAATGTTGTTGCTGATGATAATGATAATGTTGATGCTGAAGATGATGTTGATGTTGATGATAATGTTGTTGCTGATGATAATGTTGGTGTTAAGGCTGCTGATAATGACCAAACTGATAAGGACGAATCCGGAACCAATGCTGATGATCAAGATACTACTAATGCATATAACCATTCCTGTGATTCGACTCCAATACTACACCATGACAATCGTTGGCCTGTTGCTTCATAAACGGATTCTTGGCCACCATAGAAACAATCTATTCAATTAAAACATAACAATTATCACAATGTTCAATAAATCGCTGATGAAGGCTGAAATGCCAGAAACCGGTCCGATTAAGAATACAGTGCAGTTATGAATTTTTGAAATATATGCTTTCTTCTTCTTTACCACGCACCATTTAAAGAAATTTTTGATATTAGTTCTCTTGAAATGTTTAAATTTAAAACATTTAGAGGTTGATTTTTAAGTAAGACTTAAGAATTAAATTAAATAGTTTCAGAGTGTTACACTGTTCTCAGCATATGCATCGGTACCATCGTGATGGTATTTACAGACATGTGGCTTTTTCCTCGGTATGTGATACTAGGGTACTTACAATTTTTGTTTAGCTTATTACTACAATACTAGCAAATTCCAGCCCTCGAAATTCGAGAGCAAATTCTAGGAAATTTAATTTTTTCATTAAATAAAGACCCTAAAGGTATGCTAATCAATTATAGCCAATTCAAAAATCAACACAAAAAACAAACTCATTTTTATTACAAACACATTAACAAATTTAATAAGTACACACATAGCATTGTATAATTTTATGTATGTGTTAGTAGCAACTTTAAATGCAATTTACTCAAAATAAAGGAAAAAATTTAAAAATCTGTAAATCTGCAAAACGGCTAAAAAGAAATACCTTTCAAATAATATATGCTTGGTCAAAATCGGAATAAAACGGTAAAACAAAACATCTTTCACAAGAAATCGCCTAGCCTATTAATATTATAGATTCAACAATTTTGTTTATTTCATAATTTGCAAGCTATCAGTTTCTTCAACTTTATTATTTTCTTATTAGTTAGTTATTTATTGTTCGGTTTAAGATCATGTATATATTTTCTAATGAAACAAAGATAATAATTTTTGTAATGTAAGAGAAATATTGGAAAAAAATTGATGACAGCGCTAGATGGCGTAGCTACTTTCGAACAAAGCAACTTGTTCATCCTCAGCGTCCTTCTGCCTATTACTTCAACATATGCTTAATCAACTTGTTATCCTCCTACAGCTGAAACAAAACAAACAAAACAAAAAAAAAACGCGGCTTTGCCTATTCTGTTTTAGCGCTGGCAGGCGCTGTCAATCGACGCCCAAACGGCGTCAATGTAGCTGTGGAAAAATAACGAAAATAACAAAACCAGATTCCGTACCAAACAGTGCGGCCTCTAGTTTTTCATCTGCTGCCTTATGCACTGTCTATACTTTATTTATACAAAAATCTTAATATTAAACTTATGAAAATAAAATTAATTGAAAAAAATAAACAAACATACAAACAAACAAGAAAATAAAATATCAGCAATAATATAATATAAAAAAAAACAAACATTGACCATAACGCAATGCAGTTCATGGCCTACTTAAACTAACTTAACCAATAACAAAAAAAAACAAATAATAAATAAAAATAACATAAACATACCAGCGGCTTTTCAAGGCCACTACCTATATAAATCATTTCGCTTGCAAGTGCTTGACAACGCACCCGGAACTTACTAAAAGAAAAAAGAAGTAATCAAAACTAAGTCAATGAATGCATTGTAATAACAACAACAAAAAAAAAACAGAACGCTAAAAACAAAAACACAATTGAG
This sequence comes from Cordilura impudica, assembly GCA_963682025.1. NCBI lineage: Eukaryota > Metazoa > Arthropoda > Insecta > Diptera > Scathophagidae > Cordilura > Cordilura impudica. The sequence continues at coordinate 166,263,066 of OY821518.1, read as the reverse complement.
TTACTCTAATTACACAAGCGTTCATACAAGCCAAAAAACAAAAACGACTTATCATATACAAATTAAATTAACAAAAACAAAACTAAAATCATTACCCTCCACAACATTTAGTTAGGGCAAATATATGAAACCATGGTACATTGTCAAACACTTGAACATTATAGATTATATTATACTATTCATATTATGAATATTATGTTATATTATATTCTAATATTATTATTATTATTATTATTACTATTATTGTTATTATTATTATTATTATTATTATTATTATTACTATAATTATTATTTTTGTACACGTTGTTATATTCTCTATATTAAATTTAAACGGATCTTATACTATTCTTGTACAATTGTAATCTACACCCTATACGTGTGAAACCATGTTTCACAACATTCCTCCCCCTTTCCACGGAAACGATTCCCACATCGTTTACCAGCGACACTGAACTGGCACGCTGCTTCTGCTGCAGCTATTGTTGATTCTGCTGCTGCTGATGATGATGATAATGTTGATGCTGAAGATGATGTTGGAGATAATGTTGTTGCTGATGATAATGATAATGTTGATGCTGAAGATGATGTTGATGTTGATGATAATGTTGTTGCTGATGATAATGTTGGTGTTAAGGCTGCTGATAATGACCAAACTGATAAGGACGAATCCGGAACCAATGCTGATGATCAAGATACTACTAATGCATATAACCATTCCTGTGATTCGACTCCAATACTACACCATGACAATCGTTGGCCTGTTGCTTCATAAACGGATTCTTGGCCACCTTCTTCGTAAAAAAAATTACTTTGGCTGGCCGCTTCGTAAAACAAATTTTGGCCTGTCACTTGGATGACGGCATTGGGGACAGTACTTGGAGCAACGGATTGTTAATTTCCCGTTAGTCAATTGGTGCTTATTGTGGTATTCAACATAAGATCTGAGCACTCCCCTGATCACCTTCAATAATGAAACTTGTCGCAAACGGTGATCCAAGGCGAAAACCGAAAATTTTCAAATGATTCGCAATGATGCAAATGGTTACGTCATCGCCACAGGAATCGGCTTGTTGCTTTGCCAAACTGATATAGTTCAGCTTAGCTTTCCTCTTTACGACATCCCTGACAAACTAAACAGGAATGTTGTTTCGCTGGAACCAAACCAATAGCTAATCCATTGCATATAGAATTCTCGATGGATTCGTCCGCAATTCGCCCTTGCATCTGGGGTTGGATCATCAGCTCCGTACAGGCATTCACCCCTATGTCCGTCATGTGGCCACCCATCAGACCTGTCCGCCTACTGCTCTCTGCTGCCTCTACCGTTTTCTGGATGACTGTTGCTCCACCTCGTTCCCCGTGGACTTGGGTCGGAATTTCCTAACCTACTAATATAAAAAAAAATGGAGTATTTCCTATACTATTTGCAACTGACTAAACTGTAGATATATTTTCTACTAATATTTTAATACAATACTTCCGTTTTTTTTTTTTCTCTTGAACAATAGATATTTAAGGATTAATTCCTTCCTCTCTTTTTCCAAATTCTTTCTTCTACTAATATAATATGTACATATTCTTTTTTTTTTTTTTTTTTTAAATATATCTCTCTCAATATGTGTATGCTTATAGTATATCTTAATATATCTTCTTTTTTTTTTTTTTAAATAAATAATTTTTTTTTTTTTTTAAAGTGTATTTATATTTTGTTTTTTTTTATGTATGTTAATATATATATATATATTTTAAATATGTATATTTTTTTTTTTATATTTTTTAAATATGTAAGTTTAATGTCTATATATTCTTTTTCCTTTAACAAGTATGTATGCTATTTTTTTTTTAAATATGTCTTTTTAAATAGATATGTATATTTCTTAATTTTTATCTTTATCTTCTTACTTTTTTTTTTTTTTTTTTTTTTAACAAATATGTATGCTACTATCTATACATATTCGTGGTTTTGTTTTTGTTTTTTTTTTTAAATGTATGTATGGGGAGACCTCCCATATTATTTTTTTTTTTTTTATTCTTATTACTCTTTTCTTATTGTTTTTTTTTTTCATACTTATATATATTTTTTTTTTTTAACAATTTTTTTTTTTATGTGGGGAGTCTTCTCTTTTAATTTTTTATTTTTTTAGGTGAGGAGAACTCCCATCTTTTCTCATTATAATTATATATTTATTTTTTTCTCTTTTTTTCAATCGCTTTTAGTTTTAAAGCGTGAGGAATCTCCCATCTTTTCTCGTTTTTAATATATATTTTTTTTTTACATGGGGAGATTTCCCATTTTTTCTTATTATTATTTTTTTTTCTGTTCTTTTTAACATCTTTTCTTATATATATGTATTTTTTTAAATATATTTTCTCCTCCATCAGAGTGTCTGCTGCATCCGAAAAGTATCTCGTGGGCCTCGTTTGCCCAACCGCAGGACTGCGGCCACCATCCAGACGACTCCAAATTCCGTTTATCTCCACCCTATGCTAAAAGGAAAATGTCATAGGGGAAAAAAAAAACAAATACTCAGCTAATATTATACCAATACGCATTTACACCTTTGATAGAAAAACAACTCAAATCGCTGTATTTTATTGAATGGTTACTTTTGCTCTAATAAATAAAATAAATAAAGCATTTTTCCCTAACAGCAGTACTGTTCCTATTTCTACGGCAATAAGACACCAGCAAGCCGACCCATCGGTGGTCCGACCGAAATCATATCTAAGCCCCCTTGTATACACATGTCCAACCTAAAACTTCCAAAACACTTCAAAATAAATAACAACAAATTAAGGCACGTGTCCCTTCTAGACACTGCCACCCATATAAGGCATGACCCCACACAACGCGTCATCCTTCTCCGGAGCAGAACGGTTTCCTGCTGCATTCCGCAAACCGGAACCGGGCCACTGTGAGGCTATTCTCGGCAAAAACCCTCCCCACAGTGTATGCCGCGAATTTTGCGAGACTCGCTTCTGACTCCCCTACCAGGTTCATCCCGTTGAACCATTCTCAACTACTGAGGTGTGCTCGCTACACATGGCGTCACCCTCCATATAAAAAAAACTGAGGCTTCCTGGTGGGAGCCACTTGTCGGCGGGTTACGCATAACCCCCAACCTTCCCCTCACTACCTCAAATACACAATTACTAAAATAAACAACAAAACAAAACCTTCATCATGGACATGTATATTAAACGGAATGATTTCAGACCAAATAATGCGATCACTGGTGGAACGCCCGTAAATGGTTATTATGCCACTTACGATTCTTCCCCTTTATGCGCACCGTGGACGTTACTGGACTGTTTACCCCAACTACCTCATAAGGTCCAGTCCAAATGGGTGAAAACTTATTTTTCCTGGTGTTGTTCCTAACAAGCACCCTATCACCTACTGCAAAGGACACAGCATTTACCTTCCTGTCATAAGCCTTTTTCGACAACAACTTAGCCCTCGTCTGATTCTTTCGCACTAGTTCATGCGAGCGCTGTATCTGATATTTAAGGACCTTGTTTGGGTCATCCGTATTGTAAAGTGGTGTACATTTTCTACTTAGGTTGGTCGGTAAGTCGATGTCGAAACCATATAATGTCTTAAATGGGGTCTGCCCCGTAGATGAATGTACAGTGTTGTTATGCACATGCATCGCCGGTGCCAACCATTGGTCCCAATTGCTGCCATCCTCATTGACGAAGCTCCTCAAGTACTCCGCCAAAGGACGGTGACTCCTTTCCAATGAGCCGTTTGCCTGCGGGTGATATGGAGTGATGTTCAATTTCTTGACACCTAACAGCCTACAGGTATCCGAAAATACCTTTGACATGAAATTTGTCCCGTTATCCGTGACCAGCATGCTTGGAACCCCATACTTGGCTATAATTTCGTTAAAGAAAATTTTCGCCACAGTACTAGCCTCTCCATCCGGCATTGCTGCGCACAACATAAATTTTGAAAAATCATCTTGAAAAGTCAATATCAATTTGTTACCCGTAGTGCTTTCAGGGAGAGGTCCCACCATATCCATATATACCTTCTGAAAAGGTCGACTAGGAGTATCCGTGAGGACCATCGGCATAAATGTTTTCCTGGCACTCTTATTTTGCTGACATTTAACGCACTTCCTCACATATTGTTTAATATCCCTGTGCATGCCGACCCAGCGAAATTGCCTCCTTATCCTTTTAACGGTCGCCTGCACACCCACGTGACCGCCCAAAGGACTATCGTGAAGATCCTTTAACACTGTCACGATCTCTTTAGGATCCTTTAACACCACATACCTTGGTTCCCCATCGACCACTACCTCGACCGGTGGGTCATTAACATCGCTTGGTCCTTTTTCACTACTCTCTTTGTTCCCGATGTGAACCACCTTGTCCTTCCCGTGACCTGAGCTCCCCGCATGATTATCTCCTTCGCCCTTCGACATGGCCCTAGTTTTAACCATCAGTATTTCCTCCGTCGAATATGGTATCCTGCTGAGTGCATCCGCATTCTGATTCTTCTTGCCCGGCTTGTACCAGATTTCAAAATCATATTCTGACAGCTTATGTCTAAAGCGCGCCAACCTTGAAGTTTGATCCTTCAAGTTCGCAATGCCTTTCAGCGGTTGATGATCGGTAAAAATCTTAAAGTGCCGACCCAACAAGTATGGCCGGAAATTTTTCACCGCCCATACGATTGCCAGAAACTCCTTCTCTATCGTGGAGTATCGAGTTTCCGCCCCATTCAACGAACGGCTTGCAAACGCAATGGGCCGATCGCCCCCGCCACTATCCTGGGAAAGAACCGCTCCTATCGCTCCCCCGCTAGCATCCGTGGTCAACACGAAAGGTTTTGAAAAATCAGGGTATGCCAACACTGGAGGCGACATTATCGCCTTTTTAAGCTCCTCGAAGGCACGCTGGCAGCCTGGTGTCCAATTGAACGCATGATACTTGCGAAGCAATTTATTTATTGGCAAGGCAATGTTGGCCGTCCCGGGAATGAACTTACGCTAATAATTTACCAGTCCTACAAACGATTGCACTTCCTTTTTGTTCCTTGGTGGCGGAAAATCCTTAACGCATTTCACCTTTTCTGGGTCGGGAAGCGCTCCATCCTCCGAACACTTATGGCCCGAATACACTATTTCCCGCCTCAGGAAGTTACATTTCTCCGTTTTTACTTTCAAATTATTTTCCTTCAAGAGCTGCAGCACTTTACATAGCCTTGAGTCGTGTTCGGCCAGACTACTACCATATATGACAATATCGTCCAAATATACAAAACATTCAATGCCCTGAAGACCTGTTAGCACATGATTCATTAATCTTTGGAAGGTTGCCGGTGCGCCTGTTAATCCGAAGGACATCCTATTAAACTCAAAATGACCCAACGCCGTACTGAACGCTGTTTTTTCTTTGTCCTGTTTACCCATTTCCACCTGATGATAACCACTGGCCAAATCCAACGTGGAAAAATATCTACTGCTGCCCAACTGGTCCAAAATTTCATCCATCCTTGGAATGGGAAATACCTGCTTCAGAGTTGCTTCATTCAGTTTACGAAAGTCTACCACCAGCCGCCAGCTCTTGGTCCCTGCCTTCGATGATTTCTTTGGAACCAATAGTAAGGGCGAATTCCACGGTGACACGCTATGTGAAATTATGCCATCGTCCTGGAGCTTCTGGACCTGCCGATTAATTTCCTCACGATGCATCTGAGGTAACCTGTACTGCTTTTGATTAATCGGCAGCTGTCCAGGCTGCACGGGAATTTTATGTTTCACCATATTCGTGCAAGATAGTTTATCACCCTCTAACCAAAAGATATCATGGTACGTTGAGCATATCGCCTGAATGGACGACATTTCGTCACTATTCAAGTCGGCATCGGTCTTTATTGTGGCCATTATCCTACTGACCCTCTCCTTGACATCTACCTCCTGCACGTGCGTCACCAAACCAGCACCTGGATCTTTTAAATTTACTAATCCACTGAATTTTGGCATAAACCCATCCTCTAGGTAGTAGTAAACCTCAGTAGAATTCAGAATGGGCGCTTTCACCACCCCATCCTTTACGTTGGTTAGCGCGGCCCCTAGATATACTCCTGGTGACAATTCTTGCTTCTCCACTACCACTGTAGTATGTTTAGTATTGATCCCCATGGTTGAAATAGACACTGTTCTCGCCTTCGCCACTATGGTTTTCTCCACGATATTTACTGCCCCCGAACCCGTGGCCTCCCTCAAAGAAACCAGAGGTAAGTTCCACTCACCTCCATTCGAGTACAGTTTCAGAGAAAGATTAATCGTATCAGTGACGGAGCGTCCCCATAGATTATCGCGACCTAAAATACCATCTCCCGGCAAATTATCATGCTTATCCACACAATGCATATCGAACCCCAATTCGGCGATGTCCGAATGCTTAATCCTGACTAACCCTATAGTTCTGGAGAATCCTCCGAATGCTCCTCGCAGGTCCTTCACCACCGTCCCGTCCACACTAATATCCCCCGTAAGACTGCTGTCCTTTACCAGGCTGGTGTCTGCCCCTGTATCCACTAATAAATTCAGACACCCCGTCTTTGCCCAAGCACATGGCAATCTTACAAACACCGAATCTGCGTAACTACACCTAGCTGAAATCCCCCCTATATTCATATCTGACCCCGCAATGGGTCCTACCTCAGCCGCCTTCGCAGATTCCGATGTTACCAACGGTATTAGACTTTCGCGTGATCGAGTCGGTGGCCCTGCCCGTTTCCCGACACATTTCTCCCCTGTGTACATTGCCTACCAAAATGTCCCTCCTTGCCGCAATTATAGCATTTCCCTTTCGGTCTCAAACCTCCAGGTTGCCCTCTCTCCATCGTCGAGGGTCCCCTACCACAGCTCCTACCTGGCTCATGGCCGTATATTCTTCATTCAACACAATATGGGGTATTTTTCCTCGTCCAGCATACATCACGAGTGTGTCCCGCCCGATGACAGAACGAACAGGGCGGTGCTTTGTATGCATTGCCATTTGACCGAGCATTATTGTATGCCGTACCACTTGACCCAACATTATTGTATGCCGCACCACTTGACCCAGTATTATTGTATGCCGCACCACTTGACCCAGCATTATTGAGCGGAGCTGCCTTATCTGCCTCCGTCCTGCGCAACAACTGTTCTACGGCTGCCACGAGACCCGAGACTGGATCCTCGCGGGTGTACTCCTCGTTAAAGTTTACACCCCTTAACGGAGGATCATCCCCCCGCCAAAGAGTTGCTTGAGCCGCCAGTGCTTCAATCAAGAGATCGTCCAACTTACATGAGCTGCTTGCCAACATCCTACCACGCAGCATTGGATCCCTCAGGCCAGATGTGAATGCTGATTTTACCTTTCTTTCTATCTCAATAGTCATTATCTCGTCCTTTCTCCCTTTATAGTTTTCATCAAGTATGGCATGAGCTGTTGCTGCTAATGTCTGAAGACGTCTAGCAAACTGTCTCACATCCTCATCCCTCCTTTGGCAGGCTTCATATAGTTCCCTTAGCACCGAGTCAAGCGACCTACTCTTTAAATATGTTGACTTTACAAGTGCCAACAACTCATCTACTGACGTAAAAGTACGTAACCTCACCAACTGGTATGCATCCCCGTAAAGCCTCTGTTTCACAATTTCCAAATATTCTTCCACCTTTTCCGGCGGTACCCCTTTCGCCGCCAACCTGCATCCATCAATGAATTTATACACTTCTGTTTGCAGGCTTGGCGATGGCTCGCCGCCGAACGTAGGCACTAACGCCTTGACCGTTTTCAGAATATCCTGGGAGGACATCATCTGTGTAGGCTGTTGCCCCCTAGGCTCCTTATGGTACAGATCCCCCGTCTGTATACTGCGCTCTTGTTGTGCTAAACGTAGCTGACCCTGCAACTCGGAAACTCTTCTATTGGCTTCCTCGAGGTCCTCGAACTCTAATCTTCTGACCGAGGACGCGCCGGTACCCGATATTGTCCTCCGTAGGGCCTCGTTCTCTTTGTCTAAAATCTCGGCCTCCTTTAGATTCTCCTGAATTTCGTTCTTAAGTCTCTTGTTTTGATTTTGGAGAGCCTCCAATTCTTCCTTAAGCTCCAAGATCTTTCCGGTATTACACTCCTCTTGAGTTTCAACCAACCGGCACAACTCCTCTAGCACTAGATCGGCCTCTTCCAATCTAGTGATTTTCCAGGTACCGTCAACCTTAGCCTTTATGAGATGAAAATTCTCCTGGGTCTGGCACCGACGTCTGACCTCACCCCAAAGCCTTTCGAGGAAATAATCCGTCTTTGCCCTGAAGTCCGCTAGCAGCTGTTTCGCTTGTTCTAATTCGACCAGTGTTTGCTCCATACGAATTTACCAACCCAGTCCCTACTAAAGCGAAAAAAAAATGATCTTTATAGTTCTAAATAAAACAAAAACAGAAAAAATTATATCGCTTTGATTGCTAAAATAATTAATTGAAAAAATAATAAAAACAATAAAATCTGAGAGTAACAAACCAACCTATAATTAAACATTCATCTGTAATTTAAAAATAACGGAAATTCATCAATAACTTAATTTTCACAAATAATTAAAAAAAAAACAATCAGACCACTTACATAAAAACGATGCGCTTTCGAACAAACATATTCATAATTAAAATGAAAATCCCAATAACAACTCAATTAAATATATTGCAAAAAAAAATAACCAATAAATATTCAAACTCATAAATATTCAAACCCTACTCGCAACCCATATTTAATATATGTGATAAAATAAAATATAATATATTTGATAAAATTACGCAATAAAAATAAAAACCAACTTTAAGACCATTCCCTGACTAAACATAAAAAAAATGAACAAAATCCAAATTAAAGACGATCCCAAATTTGTTAAAGAAACAAAACAAAAAAAATATATATATTAATACTCTACAACTAACTATCTGATAAATCAAAACTATACACGCAAAAATTAAAACGCATGCAATAACCTCTAAAACAATATATTACCAAAACAATCAATGAAAATGCACATTTCCAAAAACGATAAAGTAGTAACAAACTAAACACAAAAAAAAATTATTATTCTCCAAACGAATCCAATAATCTAAAAATTAATCGACCCGAAAACTAAAATAAATAAAACAACCTAAGACAATTAACTACCTACACCTGGTAAATAGTACAATAAAACAAATAATTAATTATCCTCACAACGAACGATTTCAATGTTAACCAATAATGTTGTATCCTCACAACTAACTCCCTACACCTGATAAAAAAAAAAAAAAAATCAAATAATTAATAAAACAAGGAACGATTTTTGGTCCGAAGACCGGCTGCGCCATTAATGTTGTGCTCCTAAAGGAGCTGAAACGAATTTCATCTCCTAAACTGCTCAAACGAAAGAAATGACGCATCCTACCGGCTGCGCCATTAATGTTATCCTCCTACAGCTGAAACAAAACAAACAAAACAAAAAAAAAAAGACGCGGCTTTGCCTATTCTGTTTTAGCGCTGGCAGGCGCTGTCAATCGACGCCCAAACGGCGTCAATGTAGCTGTGGAAAAATAACGAAAATAACAAAACCAGATTCCGTACCAAACAGTGCGGCCTCTAGTTTTTCATCTGCTGCTTTATGCACTGTCTATACTTTATTTATACAAAAATCTTAATATTAAACTTATGAAAATAAAATTAATTGAAAAAAATAAACAAACATACAAACAAACAAGAAAATAAAATATCAGCAATAATATAATATTAAAAAAAAACAAACATTGACCATAACGCAATGCAGTTCATGGCCTACTTAAACTAACTTAACCAATAACAAAAAAAAAACAAATAATAAATAAAAATAACATAAACATACCAGCGGCTTTTCAAGGCCACTACCTATATAAATCATTTCGCTTGCAAGTGCTTGACAACGCACCCGGAACTTACTAAAAGAAAAAAGAAGTAATCAAAACTAAGTCAATGAATGCATTTTAATAACAACAACAAAAAAAAACAGAACGCTAAAAACAAAAACACAATTGAGTTACTCTAATTACACAAGCGTTCATACAAGCCAAAAAACAAAAACGACTTATCTTATACAAATTAAATTAACAAAAACAAAACTAAAATCGTTACCCTCCACAACATTTAGTTAGGGCAAATATATGAAACCATGGTACATTGTCAAACACTTGAACATTATAGATTATATTATACTATTCATATTATGAATATTATGTTATATTATATTCTAATATTATTATTATTATTATTATTACTATTATTGTTATTATTATTATTATTATTATTATTATTATTATTATTATTATTATTACTATAATTATTATTTTTATACACGTTGTTATATTCTCTATATTAAATTTAAACGGATCTTATACAATTCTTGTACAATTGTAATCTACACCCTATACGTGTGAAACCATGTTTCACAACAAACTATTTAACTCAACATTTGAAAGAAGAGAACATGAGAAATGTTTTTTCTTTCTATATACGAGAGTTAGTACGAACAAGCTGAGCTTTTCCAATTTTTAGCTTTATCTACATTAACATAGCCAGATCAATTACTAGTCTTGTAATGTGAACAGCTCTTTGTTTTTGCCATTGTTCTCTAGATGGAAATGTAATGGCATGTGAAATCTTAACAGATTACAAAAATGCATTGTACCTCATGTGTTGTATGTTATTGTTATGTACTGTTGATCTGTATTGGAATAATTAGTTATTTATTGTTCAGCCTAAGATCTTGTATATATTTTCTAATGAAAGAAAGATACCAATTTTTGTAATGTATGAGAAATATTGGAAAAAATTGAAGACAGCGCTAGATGGAATAGCTACTTTCGAACAATGCGACTTGTTCGTCTTCAGCATCCTTCTGCCTATTACTTCAACTCATGCTTAATCAACTATTTATTTAACTCAACATTTGAAAGAAGAGAACATGAGAAAAGTTTTTTCTTTCTATATACGAGAGTTAGTACGAACAAGCTGAGCTTTTCCAATTTTTAGCTTTCTCTACATTAACATAGCCAGATCAATTAGAAGTCTTGTAATGTGAACAGCTCTTTGTTTTTGCCATTGTTCTCTAGATGGAAATGTAATGGCATGTGAAATCTTAACAGATTACAAAAATGCATTGTACCTCATGTGTTGTATGTTATTGTTATGTATTGTTGATCTGTATTTGAATAATTAGTTATTTACTGTTCGGTTTAAGATCATGTATATATATTTTTCTAATGATGGAGTAGCTACTTTCGAACAAAGCGACTTGTTAATCTTCAGCATCCCTCTGCCTATTAATTCAACACATGCTTATTTTCTATCACTTTGTTCCACTTTATAACAATTTTTGTTTAGCTTAAAGCGGAAATCACAATGCAAGCGACACTTTCAAAAGCCGTTCACAATGCAAGCAACATATATTCGGAAATGAGTTCGAATAAACAGCTGACTGACTAAAGTAAATAAATTGTGAACAGCAAGAAATGGAAAATTGTGGTGTAAATGAAGAAGTAATTATAAAAAAAAAAAATATATTCTAATTAATAAGTGAACCAAATACATTATAGGCTGTTGCAACTCGTACCCAGCAACAACTACCACTTTCAAGATACAACATGCGCGTTTTTGTTGTGGCCCAGTTAGTGGGTCTATCCGCGATATTGTTAAAAAAGAATGAAAATAAAAGACGCTGGTGGGTCCACGATATACTTCAAAAGAGAGATACCTTTAGAGATGGCACTAATCTGGTCCGGGAAATGAGGTTGAAAGACAGCGAAAGTTTTTATAACTTTGTTAGGATGACTGACGTCCAATTTTATTTGCTTCTACATAAAGTTGGTCCATTATTAAGCAAGAAATCTATCCGTAGACCAATAAGTGAGCGTGTGAGGCTACTGGTAACTCTAAGGTAAAGACTAGCGTGCGCATTTTGCAAGTGATTGTGGTTGAAATGAGAATAATATGAAAAAAAAAATATTTTATAGATTTGTAGCCACAGGTATGAGCTATTCATCTCTGTCCTACGCCTTCCGTATCGGAAAGTCGACTATACATAATATAATAAAAGAAACAACGGAATCAATATGTGTAGCACTTAATGCAGAATTTATTCCGAAACCTAACAACGAAAGCCTGTAGTTTATAGCCGAACAATTTTTGGCAAAAACTGGAATTCCAAACTGTATATCAATGTCCACCCAATAGTGGATCATTATTCTTTAATTACAAGAAGACATTATCAATTATTCTCCTAGCAGTTTGTGATGCAGACTACAACTTTACATATGTTAATGTGGTCGCGTATGAATCTGATGGTATGTTTTTTAATATAATATAAAATAAATTCTTAAACTTTTTGTTCATAGGACGAGTTCTAAAACTGACTGATGTTGGCCAAGATTTGTTACATAATCGTTTGAATTTGCCCCAAGACACAGAGCTACCTGATAGTATTATAAAATTTCGATTTTATTTTGGTGGCGATGAAGCTTTTCTCCTAAAACGACATTTGATGCGTCCATATGGTGGAAGAGAACTTTCGTCCGCTAAACGCCACTTCAACACGCGCTTATCTTCTGCTAGAAGAACAATAGAAAACAGTTTCGGGATATCAGCCAGTAAATTTAGAATCTACCATACTCTCATAAATGCAAGTTGCGAAACTGCATCCTCCATCGTTCGCTGCACTGTGGTTCTTCATAACTTCATTTTAAAAACAAAAGCTACTACCACTGCCTTCAGTGAAAATGTAAATATCGAGAGTAATGACAATATGAGCAATTGGCAGAATGAATCAGAACTGGGATCGAATCACGCTGGCCACGAGGTACAACAGTTACGAGAAACTCTTAAGGAATATTTATATAACTCACACATTTAACTCAACAATAATAATCGACTATTTAATTCATTTTTTTATTTAAAAACGAAACCATAAAAAAGTAAATATAATAAACTAATAATTAAATCGAAACTTTGTGGCCACTTTCATAAGCTCCTTCTCACATGCCTCGGCTCCATCCTTCTTTAATTTGCCCAAGGTTTTCACTATAAAATCAACAACTGCCGAGTGATATTTGGGAGATGAAGTCGGCTCTACTGACTGTGACACGGGTGGTTCTACACATGACATAAGTTTATTTGTTAGGTCTTCAAATATGTCCTCGACAGATCTTTTTGCTTTTTTGGCGCTCTTTTTTGGGAAAATGTAGGCGCCGGTGTGCTGCAATCAATTACGGGAGACGGCAATAGGGTTGATGTAGTTTGTTGAGATCCTTGTTGTTCAATTGTGCTAAACAATTCGTTTTCTATAATACTCCCATCCTGCGATTCTAGGCAGAAGAAACCACAGTTGTCTGTAGAAATTCCACTGCTGTCAGCAGACCACGCAAGAGAATCAGTGACTCTTGAGGAAAAATTATGTATAAAAATATTACACTCTCAGTCTATTTTGCAAATATGTCCGTACCTTCGTTTTTTGAAAGCATTGTCCAAAAACTGTAAGTGTTTAAAAAACACCCATTTCTCCTTACCGTAAGCTCCAGCACCACTTCTATTAGCAGCATTTTCACGATCCTTTTACCTCCTATACTTCTCCCTCAATGCCTTAAACTTGTTTTTAGCCTTTTCACCTATATTAACAAAAAAAAAAAAAAAAAAAATTAAAAAAAGTACTCTGTGTTACTTCTTCATGCAACGAACATAATTACTTACCGATTAGACCAAATGTTTTCCCAACTTCATCCCAGACCACGTTTCGCTGTACCATGTCCTAGTATCCATGGGAACTAATATTCCACAAGTTCTCGTGCCCTTGAACTATTTCAATAAACTTGAATGTGTCGGCTTCATTCATTTCCAAATTTTAATTGCTGACCAAAAACAAACAAACAAACAATAACACATGTTTTCTTCGAATGCATATGATTTTTAACTTATGTTTTCTTCGAATGCAACCGACAGAGTTGTATTTTGTATATTAATAAAATGTAGAAATATGCGAAATATTTATAATTATAATATTGTACAGATAATATTATAACATAAATTAAATTTTTTTTAACAAACAATTTTAATTTTCATTGATAATTCTTAATTTAAATGTCAAATTCGAAAACAGCGCTATCTAGTACCAAATGGAAATAACTACTTTCGAACAAATATGTTGCTGGAGTAGGAATAGACCAACTTCAGCGACAAACGTGAGTTACATTTTCGTAAAAAACACGAGTGGCACTTATGTGAAATTCTGTGTGTGAGAACGAGATGGCATGAAAAATGTAACTGCCGCTTGCATTGTGAACGATGCTTAATACTATAATATTTTAAATTTTGTTTATTCAATAATTTGCCAGCTATGAGTTCCTTTATTAAGAATAGTTACTTGTTCCACTAAGTATTTCATAATGCTTATTTGACAATATTTAAACTACAAGCTAACAGTTTGTTGTACTTTATTAAGAAATGTGACTCGCATAGCTTAATTTTAACAATATTTATATTATACAGTATAAGAATTGGCAATATTACAAAAAGTGCAACAACTTTAACTTCCGTATTTATTTCTAATTTCTGTTACCTTAACTTACATATTTACGTTTATTCTAACTAAATTAGAATCAATGGAGGAAGATATCAGGATATTATTAAATTTATTTATGCAGTTACAGTATGCAGTTACAGTTCGGAAATTTTGGTTATTGCGCAGTTAGTATACCGACTGCGTACCACCAATACCGTAATTTAAAATCTTTGTTTATGTTTTATTGTTGAGCTCACAAGAAGGAAAATGGTAAAGGTGAATCATCAACGCACAGTCATCAGAGATCTCAAAATTATATATTGAGTATACAAAATAATTTTAAAAATACTTTATATTTCATAAAAATAATGGAAAAATTAAATATTTTATTGTAACAGGAAGTATATATAAAACACTAATTAATACGTATATAAGTTATGGGGTTTTGTCAACGAAATGAAATACGCGGTTAACTGCTGTCAATTAAACTCTGCTTACTCTTCATTTGTCTTTTCTTTTATACAATTTCTGATTATAATTTTTGCTAGTAGGTTTTGGTTGCGGTTTATATTTTTTACAATAATTGATTTTGCTTGTATTAGTTAAGGCACGTCGCCCTCAACATTTCAAGATAATTAAATTTACATCAATATTTCTGTATTCGTTCCTTAGCAACTCAAATTTTCTGCATTTGTTGCAAAATAGTTTTACCTTTTGTCTGAATTATATTTTTTTGTGTCAAATAAATTTTGCAGCATTTTCATAAATGCAAAAATCCTATGGTCAAAGCAGCGGTAGCTTTGCAATTTCATTAATTTTAGTAAGTCAGTCTACACGTTCTACAAAGTCAGCAAATTCTAATTGTTGGTTGCCTTAAAAAATAATAATTATGTAGAAATTAAGTCAGTTCTTTTTATCTTTTCGATTGAAGAAATAAAAAAACAAACTCAAGTGTTTTACTAAAAGCGCATAGTGCTGCCTATCATTTTAGTATTAAGAAATAAATAAGCACATAGTGATATCCTTTTAAGGATCAAAAAACGGTTCACCATAGTGTGAAAAAGTGGCAATCTTCATAGAAGATAAATCTTAATGAACAAGTTCACATAGTGAAGCAGTGACTATCATTACAGAAATAGATAAATTAAAATAAAATTCATAAGAAATATTTATTGAACCTAAGAATAATAAATTCTTTCTAAAAAGTAAAAAGTTGTTCGCAAAAGCACAAAAATGTTGTGAAAAATAATATAATAAATAAAACTTTCAAACCTGAGAAGAAACATAATATAGCAAAAGTTGGCCAAAGTTAATGAAAAGGCAGTCAAAAGTGCCACACATATTCAAAAAACCAACATAATCATCTATACCAAAAGACAAATCAAATCAAATATAAATCATATTTACCAATAAAGAAGACCAAAAATCACTTCAGCGGCCGAAATCAATTTCAACTTTCTCCGGAAAGGCTTTTAAGGATTCAACACTTTGCCGCTGCAGCTTCAATTTTCAACATGTTTATTTTTTTGTAAGTTCTCGATGTAAGAATTAAACAGCCAATATAGTGGCTAATTTGTCAAAGTATTTAAGTAATATAAAATAATTAAGATTTACTTCCATTACAATTCAAACTATATAAACTCAAAACTTTTTAATTATAACAGTTTGGCATAATTTTTTTCCTTCAAAAAGAATAAAAGTAAAAAGATTATCTTCTAAATTTGAAATGAAATTTATATAAAGGGGCTCCCAAATTGATCATTGCTTTCCCTAGTTCATGTCAGGAACACAGGAACCTCGCGAAGAATTAGAAGACATTTTAGCTAGAAGTCTCTTGTGTTTAACGTGAGTACCCGTCTCGTTGACATAACCTCATGGTGCTCTGAACACTGGATCGGAATATGCGCCGACCACCGCCCCACTCCGGCACCAATTCAAGATTTGTACATTTGGGCAACAAATCCCACTCCTTGGTGTGGGTGAGTGTATAGGTACACAAATAAGGCCTTCTAGAAGGTCTTGGATACACACGCATGCGTACATCCTGTGGATGTAAACATGCGTGTGCGATCAAACCCTTCTTAAACGTCTTCTTTTGAAGACTTCACACGCGAACTCATTCATACAACGCACTCTCTCATCATTCACAAGCACACCACTGACATCACAACCATCGTCCGTCAATACGACACCCAGACAATCCGGGTCCCGTATGTCTGAGTAAAAAGTGCATATGCACAAAACGTGAAACCAGTCCACGGTAAAAGGTCCACAGGCTCTTCTATGCAAAAAGCCCAAACTCAAGCCGAAGCCAAAATCTGGACGTTTCGCCACGAACGTCACATCGCGAATGAAGGAGTATGTAACCCGTCCATTGTCACTTCTGTCCCATCTATCCTGCCATCTGGAGACAACACACTCGTTTAAGAGTGCCTTGCACTCCGTCCAGCTCCTACCACTAACATCATCGTTAGTCACCCAATCGTCCTGCAACAATGGCTGTCCTTTCTTGATCCTGTAGGCAATACTTTTACGTATCACCTCCAAGTCAAGAGGGGCTACACCTATCAACACCTGTAAGGCCTCCGTGGAGCCCGTACGACAACATGGCATACAAGCGAGCAAGACTACCCGTTGACACGACATGATTTTCAGCTTTCCTCTGGCAGTCGTGGCCACGCTGCACAGTGGACCATTTGACGAGAAGGCGGTCAAAAATCTATAACTTTTGATTGGATTGGAATTTTGATATGCGGTTTTTTTGTTTGGTAGGTGAGACTTTAGCCTTTAAATAAAACGTAATTCTCGACCGAAAATAAAAAAAATTACGGAGGGTTTAAAATACATTTTCATTTGTAGTTGAAATTTAGTAAAAGGTAAAAAAAGGTTTTTTTTTTTATATAATTCTTATTTTTTCAGTTAATTTTACAACTAATACTTTTTAAAAATTTTTTAAGTTAATTTTTTCAGAAAATGCCAAACTTTGGCCCCCGTAAACTTTTTAGTCCTAATGTGCACAAGGGCCAAAGGTTGTTTTTTTTTTTTTTTGAAAGATCCCGAGTTAAAATATAATTTATTAAGCAACGAACGTAAAAGTTACCTTATATTGGTTCAAGATAGAGAAGTTTCAATGAAAAACTCGTATGTTTTTGCTTTAGTTAAATTTTTTTTTATTGTCTTTTTAAATATTTCTATATCAATTTTTATGGTAAATTTATGATATATAACAATTTTTATAGTAAATTTACAAAACATATAAATTTTTAAATCAAGAAAATTTTTCAACTATATAAAAAAAAGTGTAACTTATTGTTAGTGTAATGAAAAAGTACTTTAAATCAACCAATTTTAGTAAAAATTTCTTCTAAATAGCCTTGATTTTCATCTTCTAGAAGTAGTTTAGCTTCTTCGTCTAATTCAATAGAGGTAGTTTTCCATTTTTGACGAATGTTGGACATACATGGATCTGAAGTGCACAACAAAATAGTGATAAGGTCTTCATTAGTACAACATCTGGACATTTTCATTGTGTTGTGCTCGCGAAAGAATCTGTAGTTTTTCTCCCTTTTTTTTGCGCTTCTTCAGATAGATCTCCTATTGGTAGCGTATTGTTTTGAATTATTTGTTCCCCATGGTACAAAATTTTATGAACTGTGGATGGCATATATCTCCAAGAGTATTTATACCCTATACCACTATGTGGTTTGGGTATAATGACTTTGTGCTGCTGTTTGTAACAACCAAAAATATTTGACCTAGACCCATCTTTAATTATAGCGATCGAATCAGAATCACTTTCTGAGTTGATTTAACAATGTCCGTCCGTCCGTCCGTCCGTCCGTCTGTGTGTCCATGTAAAGCTTGTAATCAAACTGCAGGTCGCAAATATGAATATATTTTGATGAAATTTGGCATATAAGCTTTTATCGGCCATGGGATGAACGCTATTGAAATTGGTGAGAATCGGTGCATGTTCAGACCTAGCCCCCATACAAATTACCCATATGAAATCGACATAAATTGCCATAAGATCCAAATTGTCATATAGATCTTACTCAAATTGGGTTTGTATGCGTTCATTACATCCACTAATGAGTAGTCCAAAAATGATCCCTTTGACCCCATATGGAGCTGCTTCCCGATCTTCACTTAAATGTATTAAAAAACAAAAATATTGCACTGATTCTTCTCAAATTTTGTTTCTACATATTTTTGAAAATACAAGAGAATTTACCAAACATGATCAGGATCGGTCCATTTTTGGACCTAGTCCCTTTATAGATATAGCATCCGATATGAACTTTTTCATATCTGCAGCCAAAAAAATTAATAAAAATCCCACTCAAATTTGGTTTTTGCTTATTTTCAATGTCCAGTTAGTTGGGCCTAAGAGATAGGGTTTCTAAACGCACGGTATAGGGTATCGTATAGTCGGTCTAGACCGACTATATTTTTCTTACTTGTTTTTATTATAAAGTATAGCTGCTTTATTGGCGTACTCTCCAAATTTTTTTGCATTTATCTTTCTGCTGCATGCTAGAACTTGTAATATGATTTTGAATCCTCTTATTAATTCATGATCTACACCTGTGATTGATGCTGCAGTTTCCGGATCGGAAAAAAATCTCCTTGCAGTATTTCCATCATTTGTGTTTCCTTCCCCTTGTTTTGGTTGGTCGATTACGAGACCTAGCTGTAGATATTTTTGTTGAATTTGTTTTTTTTTGTTGCTTTTTTCTTAATTTTCTTTGTTTTTTCTCACTGTTTCGCCTTACGGACCAAATTCCAAATCATAACCCAATTTAAGAATATGCTCCATGAAACGTATTCCAGCATAAAGAGGGGACATTCCAAATTCGTAGGCTTCCTTAAAACTATCGTCTTCTGGTGGGGGTTGGCTTAAATGACTTGATGTCTTTTGGCATAAAATGCAGCTTGACGTTGACTTTGTTCCAGTTAAAGCTTGTGCAACTTTTCCATCAGTTATTGTGAGACACATTTTAAAATGTGCTTCAATGTCTTGGTCATCAAATTTAAATATTACTGGTTGAAGTTCCTTAATTTGATCTTTTATTTTTTGAACTTCTTCAGTTATGACATCTTTGGTTTCCTTTTTGAATGCTCTACTACTCAATTTCTGACGGCTCTAAGACGCTATACCTTTTTGTTAAGCGCAATGGAACGAAAGATACCATAAATAAATTAGCATCTGATTAATTTTCGGCATTAAATTGCTTGTATTGTTTCTGACCAGAGGATCCATCACATCTCCATTTAGAAATTAAAGTAATGCTGCCATTGCCAATTTTTTTTAAATGATCAGTATCAAGCGTATTTAGCAATCGTTCTGCAGTATGTTCAAGGAGATCTTGCAATTTTATTTCTGCTGATGATGAAGTGACACTAACAGCAGATTGTGAAGGTAAGCATTCTTTTTTGGCAGAAACTTAATCTCGATACTCTGGAAAAATCCCACAATTCTTTTCATTGGTTCACTTCCGCAATTCCTTATATTGATTTTTGGTCAATTTCAAATCCAAAAATAGAGCGAACGCTTCTTCCGGCGTAAATTTCTTATCTTCAGTTGGTGTAGGAATGCTTTTCAAAATCCTCTTTGTGCGTCTTGGGCTCGCTTCTACTATTTTTTCAATTATTTCAATTTTATTTTTTTTATTTTGGGTTGGTTGAATTTGGTGCAAAAATAAATCCTTAATAATTCTTTGAGAAATTTCTTCATTGATATTCTCCAGCTTGCGCCTTCGAGATCTTTCACTACATCCATCAATTGGTTTTGCTGGTCGACCCTTTTTCCACTTTCGTTGGCAGTTGTAGAAGCACTCTCAAAAATAAGTTCCTTTATTAACCAGTCTTGGTAACGTTTGTACATCTTGGCCCTGCTATGAGAGCATTCAATGTACCGTCTTTTCAAATTCGATGCAAAATTAGTAATTTCTCCTTTGTGCATTTCCATGTCATTTCGTTGAAAATAAATATCTGCCAGATCTCTGTAACTGTACTTAGCCATTGCACAAATTGTAATGAATAATAATTGTGGAAACATTACCCACACCCTTACCCCTTTTAAAAGGTGAAGCATACCTGCTCATATCTTAAGGGGCTATGTCGCAATAGTTTTTTTTTTACCATTTACAAATTTTTATCTTTTACTACCACTTTTAGAAGCATAAACCCCTTTTAAAAGGTGAAACATACCTGCTCATATCTTAAAGGGCTATGTCGCAATTGTTTTTTTTTTTACCATTTACCTGTTATTTAAATTGTTTCCCATTTTGTCAGGTATTTAAACTATATAACTCTAATTCAGACTATTAATGTTTTTGAAAGATACCTATGTAAATGTACCTGTAACAATTAAGCGCATTATATCTCAACCATTTTTTATAAGTATATAACAACTCCTGACAACCCTACAGACACGCAAAAGAATACACCGCGGTGCACCGGTACGACCAATTTTTGTATTCATTACACTCAGACGGACGGACGGACATCGTTTAATCGACTCAGAAAGTGGTTTTGAGTCGATCCGTATAATAAAAGATAGATAAAGGTCCAATATTTTTGGCAGTAATAAACATCACCTCAAACTTAATATATCCTAACCACATAGTGGACAAATTTTGTATTCATAAATTTTGCAGAAAATATCTAACCTTGGGTCAGAAAAATTGTTCTGGTGCATACGGCCGGAAACTGGCGGGTATATAATGGGGTATAGGAGTATACGAGAGGGTTCGCACTATAGAAGAGTGCAAGATCTTTTCTGACTGCTTTTGACTGGCAGAAGTTATGCTCTATTAAGTAGGAGATTTTCGGAAAATTTTGACCTTTTTTTAAAAATTAATTTTTTTAAATTTCGGAATGACTCAGTGACTCTACATTTCTAATATTAATAGTATGGAAGCCGCAAAATTATACAAAATTTATTTCACTTCAAAACCTTTTAAATCAAAAAAGTTACAGTCATTCAAAAATAAAAGTTTACAAAGAAATTTTTAATTTTAGCAAAATACTGAGAAAGCCCATTTTCGAAGAACCTGTTCGCTATGATATAGTTGAGGTAGAGTCGCAATTTTTTGGCTCCCGAGGTTTACTAGTATTTACTTTCAAATGAATAACATAACTTTAAAATACGTAACAAAAACAAAAAGGATTTTTGGCCGCCTTCTCAAAACATGGTACACTGTGCGCTGGACCACACCGACGAGCCATATGTTGCAACAACAGTCAACAAACAGTCCACGGTAAATGTTCCGCATAGAACGCCTGCTGAGGCCCCAGTCATTCCTTGACACGCTCGAGATGAACCAAGAAGTTCATACGCTCACGCATTGCTATCCCCAAGTACTTGACCTCAGTCGCATACTTAAAGCTAACGCCATTGGCCCTAACAGTTGGAGGTCGATTTAGCGATAACCTGCCTTTAAGCAATATCATCACAGTTTTGTCCATTGCTGCATCTACTCCTACTCGTCTACTCCAATCGCAGACAATCTGCATGGCTTCCTCCCCCCTTCTCTCCAGCTCAGCACGAGACTGGCCTTCGATAAGGACGAGCAAGTCATCCGCATATGCGCACACATTGTATGCAATCATCAGCCTCCGCAAAAGAGGATCCATCATTAGATTCCAAATAAATGGTCCGCAGATGGATCCCTGCGGACAACCTCTGACCACCTCAATGCACACGGACTCGTTCACACCAGCGACGCAAGCCCGCCAGCCAGAGAAGTAACTTTTCCATAACACCAACTCTTGGCAGCCGACCTCGCGCAGCCTCGCCAAGGACATATCCTGCCTCTGTCCTGCCGACACACGTTTTAACGTGCTGCCAGGCGTCATCTATAATCCTACCACTTTTAAAGCCAAATTGCCACTGGCATGTGCCCTGGTCGATCCTCTCCTGAAGCCTTTTCACCATAATCCTTTCCAATACTTTTCCAAGCACCGGAAGCAGACTGATGTCCCTATAGGGGCGAGGATTGCTCCTTACCCTATCGGGTGACTTAAGAAAAACAACGATACGGGCTATCTTCCACGGATGTGGAAAATACCCCTCTGATCCACACTTTTCATAGATTGCCAACAAGTGCTCAGGAATGGCTTTCCAGATGCTTTTACACATCTCTCCGGTCATTCCATCCATACCTGTAGACTTTCTACTCCGCGGCTGACAAATGATTAACTCTAACTCAGTTCTGTCCAATGGAGGAGGGGGATCCACCACCTGAAAAGGAAGATGGATAGGACCCTCCACCCTTGGAAAGAACTCGCCCAGCAGAACGCGTATGCATGCCCCTCATGATGGCAATATTTCATTACCAACAAGTAGGCCAGACACATCGGTCCGCTGGCCCCTACCTCTGCAGAGCTCATAGACTCTACCCCATGGGTCGTCCCTGTTGTCCCGTACGTATGCTCTCCAGTCATCCTACTTCACTTTCACGATACTGTCCTTGTAGGCACGTAGCTGTGTTGCGTAGTTCGTCGCACGCAGAAGCATATCATCTGCATTGGTCCGCCTGGCTCTCTGGAGTCGCTTGCTGAGCTGCCGGATAGCCCTCCGCATTTCTGTCAACTCCCGTGTCCACCAGTTAACCCTTCCGGGGGGTGTTCTAGAACATCTCCCAAAAAGGGCGTCATTGGTGTTGATTGTCCAATCGTTTTCAGCTTGCCTATCTGTCCATCTATAGTCAGACCCCTGAAATCCCCAATGGGGACCTCAGAGGCTGCCTCCCTAATGCACGGGCTGTAGAAATCCCAATTAATTGGGAGTCTACGCCACCGCATCACATCCGAGACCTCTACAGGGGCGGCTGAGTAATGGAGCACAATCCGTATTGGATTATGATCCCTCACCTCCCAATCGTCCTTAACATCCCAGTCGCAGCGAAAACGCCGCAGTACGACATCATTTACGGCTGTCACATCAATATCACCCACACCATTGGGACCGGAAAACGTATATAAATCAGAGGGCTGATTTAACGCACTAACACCCCGATTAACCATCCAGTCACTCAACATCTCACCCCGATGGTGGTTCTGATATCCAGACGAATGCCGGGATAACTTACTGAACCACATGGGAGAGGATGCGTTCGCGTCCATACCTAGGATAATCGGGTTGCTACTCGCTAGTAGTAGCACCGTATCCATATACGAGATATACGGCTCCAATGGGCTGCTGAACTGACAGTATATGCTTGCCAGGAAGATTTTTCCGAATCTTACTTCGACCAAGACACATACCCCCAGTTCCTTCAAGTTCAGCTCGTAGAGAGCACCCATGAATTCATCAGGGCTGATCTCGGAGTGAACCCTCTGGACGACCACCCTAATACCCTGCCTATTGTTGACTGTCACTTCCAGTCCATGTTCCGAAAATTTAGGATTCCGGACGATCCTCTCCCGCTCCGCGACCGAGGGGTACGAATGACCGCCCCACCGCTACGAACTGCCTTGACTGCGTGAACTCTGACCCCGAGCGTGGTACCTACTTCGTTCACAACCTTCTTAACAATTTCATCAGACTTAGCCGCCGTCTTGCTTCGCACAACCACCGACCATGTCTCGACTGGTTTCGGTGCAGGAGCAACTATTGGCGCTTTCTGACACGCGGACTGAGGCTGAACAGGCGAGGATTTATCCAGCCGGTATACTCGAACACTTGGCGTAGCGCCCCCAGCATCTAGGGCGTCCAAACGACCCCTCAGACGTTCGTTGTCCCGTACCAAATTCATCAACAGTTCTTCTAGCCGACCCACTTGATTGATGATCCACCTCGCCGCTTCGACTTCTACACGACCGTCCAAAACTATATCGTTCAACTCCGACGTCATCGCCGGACGTCATCCGCTTAATTGCAGAATGAGCACCAAAGGGCCCAGAAGTGGAAACTGTAGAGACTGCTGGTACCGGAGTTGAGCTTTTCTCTAAGCCACCGTGCAAGCTACTAACGCTGCCGACCAAACTACCTATGCTGCCAACGTCAATCCTTGTGGCAGTCTTCCTCCTAGCTTGTCCTGAAACCAGCTTCGGTTCAAGAAAAACCTTTCCTCCCGATTTGGGAGAGCCGGGTTTGAACCGCTTTCCATCCTCGTTTACTGTCGACTCTCAGTTGTCCATGTCCGAGTCGGAATGGCGAAGTCTACTAGCACCGGTGGGTGGCACCTCCTCAGTCAAATCGACTTTGTCCGGCCCACTAACATCTGTATCAGTCCCGCGTTCGTCCCCTATGCCATCAGCTGGTTTCAACTTAACACGCCTTGGCCCGCGCCCCTTTTGGCCTTAACCATCTTACCCGACCCCTACTCAACTACCGACCGAATGCTTAAACCGACCCGAAGCAGTAAAGACCGATCCGGGCAGTACGTACTTCCAAATACGTAAGCAAAAAACGAACTGTGTACCAACCGATAACAGTTACCCGTACCGAACAGTACCCCGACAAACTGTTTACCGACCCAAAGAGTCGCCAAACACACTAAAAAGTTAGCGGCCCTGACCGCAACCGATACGACGGTATCAATTTATCGAATAAATACCACAATCACACCAACGAACCGCAATTAAAAATTTTTAATTACGGACAGACGGACACGCCGCGGACAGACGGACACTGCCACGGACAGACAGACACTGCCGCGGACAGTCGGACAACCGACGGAAGGATGAACACAACCGCGGACAAACGTACACTGCCACGGAAGGACAGACAACCGACGATCGGACGGACAACCGAAGGAAGGACGGACAACCAATAACTGACGGAAGGACGGACACTAAGGCTTCTAGTGAACCAAACACTTGAGCTGGTTGCGTATAATTAATAGTTTTTATAAACTAGTACTTATACGCATCTACTCACCTACGCACTTCACTAACTTCAGCGGAAGTTAGCCAAGACACCAAAAACTGCTTTACCACCGACCGACTATACACAAACAGGAACCGGAAGTGAACCGCTTTACCGATAAAATCCGAAATTTTGCACTGCATTACCGACCGGAAATGAACTTTGTTACCGACCGCAATGGCATGCCACTAATGGCAGCCGCGTTCGCACTCACCACTGCCACTCAACTGAAATGTTTCGGTCCTTTGAAACATTCGTTCATCTAAAGGAGCGTTTATTAAAATATATGTTTTTATATTTTTAAAGAAACATACGCTCATCTAGGAGCGTTGTTCGCTATTTTAAATAAAGCGAAGTGATTACTTTGATGTTTTGTAAAACAATCGTTGCTTTATTTGATTTTTCTTTGCTTATAAAGCTACAATGAGATTCTTATAACTAGTCTAGTATTGAGTGACATTTAAAGTCACTCAATGATTTCTGATTATTTTAGGGTTCTTATTCTATATTTAAATCTATCTAAACTATATGGATTTTTATCAATATCCCAGCAATTTAGAAAGCATTTCTCTGTAAAGAATATAGTGCATTGAGTAACTTTCATGATTATTGAATGTTACTCAACACTTCAAAATATTTTCACTGTAAAATACTGCTTTAGTATTTACAATGTAACTTTAAACTTTTACTCTAATTGCTTACATTAAATCAAAACAAAAAATGATCGCTTATTAATTTGTAGCTGACCTGGGATATTCATACATGTTTAGTCACACTTGTTATTTTTATGAACACTTGTTATACGCGCCTCTATGCCTAGAACTCAACACAATATTGGCTGTATAGTTGTGCATGACACATATTTTCATTGTTTATATTTAGTTTGTGTGTGACGTCATGCATACACTACACCCCTACCCTTTCAGTTAAATCATACCATTTGTGTTTACAGAAATTGTGTGATTTCACTTAATTGCTGTTGTTTGGTTGGTTTTGAAATTTGAATACGCTATAAGTTGTGTTCTTTACAAAAAAAAATTTCTTTGATATTTGAACATATTGTAAGTAGTGACTAAATACCATAATAATTACGTTTATATTACAAATTTCTTGTTGATGTTTGAATTAGTTACTAAGTGACATAATAATTATTTTATTACAAAAAATTTTGTTTTTTCTTTATACATCTTATTCTTGTGTTTAAATGACATAATAATTATACAATAAAAAATTTGTTACAAGTGATACTTAAATAATAAATTTTTTTTTGTTTTTCTATACATATTATTCTTATTATAAATGTTGATAGTATAAAAATTATTATTATATTACAATTTTTAAAATTTTTGTCTTAGTTATCTATTGTATTTTTTCAATAAATTTTTATGTACGGTTTTTTCTTTTCCATTTATTCTTATAGTTACATTTAAATTATTTATATCTATAACTTCATATGGTCCTTTATATGGCCTTTGGTTCTTTTTCCTAGTTTCTAATTTTACTAGCACTAAATCTCCTATGTTAAGATCTATCCTATTAATTTTGTTACATGATTCTAAACTTCTACTCTTCTTCGTAATTTCAATTAGTTTCTTAGCATTTTCCAATGAACTTTTTAGCCTCATTTTTAATTCATTAGCATAATTGTCTACCCTATCATTATTCATAATTTGTTCACCCGGTAATCTAGGTAATTTACCAAAAATTAACTGAAATGGAGAATAATTGGTATCTACATGTGGTGTTATATTGTAAGCGAAAAAATAGTAAGCTATCCAATCACTCCAGTTATCATTATTTACGAATGACAAGAAGTATTCATTCAACACTCTATGATTTCTTTCTATGGTACCCAAAGTCTCATGGTGATAAGGTGTAGACAATTTTTGCTCGATTCTTAACAAATTGCATATTTCTTTCATTAGTTCATTCACAAACTCTGTACCCCTATCAGATTTTAGAGTTTCAAAAATGCCATATTTTAATATCAAGTTTTCTATTAGGCTTTTCGCCATACTCTCAGCCTCTTTTGTTTCCATCGGGACTGCTATCACATACTTAGTAAGTTCACACTGCATAGTTAAAATGTATCGAAAATTCCCTGAAGGACGTAATGGTCCAACCGTGTCGATAACCACAATGTTAAAGCTATTTCTCGGTGTGTCCGTTATACATAAAGGTTCTATAGTGTGCCTTATTTGTTTGCTCCGTTGGCAAAGATCACACGTTGATACATATTTTCTTACCATTTTATTCATGTTTTTCCTTATGTATTTCTGTTTCAATTTTATCAATGTTTTTCTTATTCCGAAATGTCCTCCGCATGGTGTGTCGTGATACAATTCAATTAATTTAATTTTTTCTTGTTCTTCTGTTATTCTTTGAGGTTTGCTATATATGAGAATTCTGACGTCATTTCCTTTACTTTTATTTATTATTTCTTTCAATTGTTCTATATTCTTTTTTGAATATTTCGTCACTTTTTTCCAGTGCGAACATAACACAATTCAATCTGCTTAAAACAGAAGGTAGTTTCTCCAACATATTACACATATAATCGGGATTATCGCTACATCTGATGGCCATTTGATTTAAAGCTAAATTTTTCTCAATTTTGAATTCTCTAGTCGACTTTTCTATTATAAACTTCAGCTTTACTGCAAATTTTATAACATTCATTGATGTACACTCCCACATTTTGAGTTGATCAGGCTCGGTAAGATTTGTATCATCATTTACCTCATTTTTATTCTTGTTTCCTCTTTTAGATTTCTTTTCATTTTCTCTTTTAGTTTTGTTCTCATATTCTTCAGTTTGTATCACTTTCCTTTTCATATTTCTTGTTTTCACCAGCGATTTCTTTATATTTTCCTCATTCTTTTGAGGTATCATTGTTTTTAATTTATCGGAATCTAATCGTATTACTATTTCACTTCGATGTGGTATTTCTACTCAATCAATCCTAAAGGTATTATCATGTATTGGAACCACTATCATCTCATTATTAAAATTAAACGTCAACACATAGGTATCATAATCTATATTGCATTTATATTTTGAAAGAAAATCCCTTCCCAGAATTCCATCTGTTCTTATTGGGAAATTGCCCTCAACCTGTTGTATTTTCTGTGTTATAACACCATTGTCTACAATTATGTTTATATTTGTGGAACCCAGTGATTTAATAATCTCATCTGAAATTCCTGTCAATTTGCAATAGTCATCCTGGTTTACCTCATAACTCGTTAAAAATTTATTCTTGCACAACGAGACATCAGCTCCCGTGTCAGTCAAAAATGTTAACTCCTTATCTGTATTTTCAATACTAATTCTCACGTAGTTTCTGAGTTTTGATGATATGCTGTATACTTTAGTATTTTCTAATAATTTAACCCCACTGGAGACTGTATTCCATCGGTCTCCGGGTTTTGTGCGTTTCCCTGAATTCTATTTACATTCCGATTTCTTGTATTGTAATTGTTTCTGTTGTTGTTGTTATTAACGTTCCTATAGTTAGTACGATTTCTGTTGTTGTTACTAGGGTTTGAAATTTTCGTAAAACACATGTTTGCAAAATGATTTACTTTTCCACACTTGTGGCATTTCGCACCTTCTGCGGGAGATTTATTGCCATGATTCCTACCACAGTTTTTGCAAATCGATGGTCTAGATATCGTAGTGTTACTTGCTCTATTATATTGATCATTCTTATATAATATTTGTCCTTGTTGTTTCCTTGACGAATCTTTTTCGGCAATTTTTAGAGCTTCTACGAAAGTTGTAACTTGACTTCCGTCAATCGTAGTTATTATTTGCGGATCAGTTATTCCAATCACGAATGCGTTAAAGGCAATCTTACTGTTGCTATTGATTATCGCATCACTATTTGCCTCTCCCTGTTCGGCAATTTGTATTTCGTTCAATTCCGTAATGAGTTGCTCTATTTTTGTTGCAAATCCCAGTAAATTGTTATCTCTTTGGATGGTACGCGTTATCTCACTTAACACAGTATTTGAAGATCTTGATGATTTATATGTCAATTTTAATACCTCTATTAAATCATCAATGTTAGTCGGTACAGAACTTTGTTTTACTCTACTCTGAACTTTTAAATCAACCTTGATTTAAAAATAAAATTAAAAAACGAATTGGCCTTTTCAGTAGCCACAGTCAATGATACCGTTTCCAAATTTGTCAAGAAATCTTGCAGTTCACCAGATCTACCCGAAAATTTTGTTACCAATTTGGTAATTAGCGACAATTCATTCAAGTCCAAATTAGTCATGATTGGATTCGTTATTATCTTTCTCTTAGAATGTTGTTCCACTAATTTCAAAGCTTCCTCTTTAGCCTTTACAAAATTTTCCCAAGCTTCCTTACCGTCTAACTATTCCAAATCTGAGTCTTTTATATAATTCTTGAATTTTTTCTCTAATTTTTGTATTTCCATATTTTTCTCCTTAATTGTCTCTTAAGTGTACGGCCTTGACAATGACTTTCTAGTATTTAAAGTGATCTGTTCAAGAGCTTTCTGTGCTTCCATTTATGTTTCTGTTAACGTAAAAAAATTATCTTCTATAGTTACTAATTGCTAGCATAAAGTCGAACCATTTTCTGTTTAAAACTATTACCATTGGCGTTACTATTATCAAAAATTCAACCTATATATTTATCATAAATATTTCTGAACTTCATATTCAAATTCTATCTATAATAGCTCTAAAATCTTCGATTTGGTCCTGTCCTAAATACGCTAATTTGTTTACTTTATACACAACTGTATTGGTTATGTATATTTTTAGTAAAATTCCTATTATATACAAATTTATTAATAATATTACAATAATAATGGTTACTTTAAAAAACTTCATATTAATTCAAAAATGTTACTATTTCTTTATTCTTAAAATTTTAATTGTTATTTGAAAATAACATACTTATTATTTAAAAAAAAATTTTTTGTTTCTTTTACTTTTTCAAAAAAAAAAAAATTGTAACTTTTCAGTTCTGCTTCGTCACTCGCATATGGGTGTCTATTATCTTCTCGATCTCGTCGATCTTTACCCAATACTTGGCTGCTAAGTCCCACGGTGGAGGTGGCGATGAATTTACTATTCTTTTGAAGTTTGCCAACTCTCTTCTCTTGTTTACTAGAAATCTACCACGCCGCTTTGGTGGTTTTACCTTAGGGATGTTCAAAGGCTTCTCCGTTGGTTTTGGTCTACTTCTTTTCAAGTATTCCTCGATGGTTAGTGGTCTAGGACCAATTTTATCATTGTTCATTATAAAAACTTCTATTTATTTATATATTGTCCCTACACCTTGTGCATGGGCGAAATCGCCTCCGCACCCTGATAGTTTATCACTTAAGAGCACTCTATTTCTATTAATTTATTCGTCTATACTTGCTGATGTTCTGCCATGAAAGTATCTGCTTGCTGTCGGCTTCTTGTTGTTGTGAGTTTTCGTTTTCTTCTGCCAATTGGTAACTTGTGGACCTCTTATGCTGTCCTGATTCTCTTTTGGCCAGACAATCCTTCTAATCCCCGGCGTGTATTAGGTGCCTTTAAAGCTCATTCTAGGAGCTCTTTTCTTATTGCCATACAAGGCAATTTTGCAGGATCGCCATGAAATGTTTCGGTCCTTTGAAACATTCGCTCATCTAAAGGAGCGTTTATTGAAATATATGTTTCTATATTTTTAAAGAAACATACGCTCATCTAGGAGCGTTGTTCGCTATTTTAAATACAGCGAAGTCACTACTTTGATGTTTTGTAAAACAGTCGTTGCTTTATTTGATTTTTCTTTGCTTATAAAGCAACAATGAGATTCTTGTAATTAGTCTAGTATTGAGTGACATTTAAAGTCACTCAATGATTTCTGATTATTTTAGGGTTCTTATTCTATATTTAAATCTATCTAAACTATATGGATTTGTCTCAATATCCCAGCAATTTAGAAAGGATTTCTCTGTAAAGAATATAGTGCATTGAGTAACTTTCATGATTATTGAATGTTACTCAACACTTCAAAATATTTTCACTGTAAAATACTGCTTTGGTATTTACAATGTAACTTTAAACTTTTACTCTAATTGCTTACATTAAATCAAAACAAAAATGATCGCTTATTAATTTGTAGCTGACCTGAGATATTCATACATGTTTAGTCACACTTGTTATTTTTATGAACACTTGTTATACGCGCCTCTATGTCTAGAACTCAACACAATATTGGCTGTATAGTTGTGCATGACACATATTTTCATTGTTTATATTTAGTTTGTGTGTGACGTCATGCATACACTACACAACACTACCTTAGCCCAAAAGGTGAATTTAACCTCACAATTTGCCGGAGATTATTTTGGTTCAGCGGAGCACCCGATCAGCGGAGTCTCAACGTTACAAAAACAATATCACACACACACACTATCACTTTTATTCACTTTGAAAATAACTAATTATCGCGACGTTTTAAGAAAACACAACCGCACGCTTCAACAGTCAAACAACGAATGAAGGTTAGAAGCATTAGGAATTTCCGAAGAAAGAGTTGAAAATAAAAACGAAATGGTCTCCGCAAATTTGCAAGCACTCCTAGACACCGCCATACAACAGGCAGTGCAAAGAACCAAAGAAAGTTTCGAAGCAACTATTGCCGAATTAACTAGGCGACTCCAATCCTTAGAACCATCTTTAGCCGTAGAAGAATGTAAGGAAATAGAAATCATACCCAATAGGATGTGTGAGGAAACTCTAGATATAATTAAGTCTGTCCCAGAAGTTAAAGGTGACCCCACTAGATACGTCTCTTGGCGTGAAGCCGCTATGACGGCCCACAAATTATTTGAACCTTATGCGGGAAGTTCAAAGTGCTACCAGGCGGTAGCTATTCTGAGAAACAAAGTCGTGGGTAATGCAGACGCCGCGCTAAGTGCCTACAACACAGTCCTCAACTTTAAGGCTATTATGGCAAGGTTGGACTTTACATACATGGATAAAAAATCAATCTTCACGTTAGATCAGGAGCTCTCCACCTTAAGACAGGGCCAGAAAGCTATTATCCAATTTTACGACGAAGTAGAGCGTAAATTGACCGCAATCGTGAATAAACTTATAATATCAAATGAAGGAGATGCCAATCTGATTCAGTCACTGAGCCAAAGGTACCGCGAACAGACTTAAGTGTCTTTGTTTCGGGAGTAAGGAAGCCCTTATGTGACACTTTGTTTTCATGCAAGCCTGCAGACTTGCCATCAGCCCTGGCACTAGCCCAAGAGCTGGAAGCAAGCCAAAATCGCTACCATTTTGCTGCCATTTACAATAATGGTTTGAACAAGGCTTTACAGAGTTCCCCAACGCACACGGCCTCAAGAGAAAATATGCGGCATGTTAAGCAGAACTCCTTTGGCAAACAGAATAATCATTTTAAGCCTTCGCAGAGCTATGTCGGTCAACAAACTTCTCCATTTTACCAAAATCACCCTCAGAAGGTATCTAACCAATCACAGCGACATAATGTTGCGAATTCAAATTTCAGAAATTTCGCTCAAAATCTTTTCAGGCTGTAGGCCAACCAGTATCTCAATCCCTTGACAGTGATGTAAGTATGCGTACGGTGCGAACAAATAACTTTCAGGGTTTTCAAACAAATAAGCGAGGTTTAACATCTGACGAACAGTTCCCTCAGAAGGCCCAAAAGCTTAACCACCTTGGTCAAGAAATGTTGCAAAACGAAGTTTTTGAAACCCTTCGGAACAGATGACTACGCCGATGAGCCGAACTTTTCTGGTAACCAGGAGCAATACGAAAACCCGACTTTTCCTGATCAGTCTTTCGAATACGAGATTAATTTTTTAGAGGAGCGTCAGTTCTCCCCTTCATTGAACGAATGATAGGTGGCAAGAACATTAGGCTTTTAATCGACACTGGTGCCTTTAAAAGTTATATTACCAATATTAACGGATTGAAAAACATTAAAGAAGTAGAAAAAGTATTTTTAGTCAAATCCATTCATGGTGCTGACATAATTAGCAACAAAACATTAGTTAACGTCCTAAATCATACGGAAACATTTTTATCATACCAAATCTATCTGTATTTGACGGCATAATAGGTTTTAGCTTCATGAAGAGTATAAAGGGCGTGATCGACACGGGAAAGGGCATGATTTATTATGACGGCAGCGAGGAAAAATTTAAATATCTTGAGCTAGATGCAGTGAATTCTTTAATAGAAAATGTCTCCATCCCAAAGAATGTGGAAAAAAGTTTTTTCAAAGGATAAACGCTGTTTTCGCTAACCCGAACGAAGCTTTGCGCTTTAACACGAAAATTTCCGCAACAATTAAAACAAAAGATCAGGAGCCCATATATTCTAGATACCAATCCTACCCCATTTCGATGATGGAATTTGTCAATAATGAGGTTGGGGAACTATTAAAAAATGGCATTATAAGGCAATCCCGTTCTCCCTATAACAGCCCCGTTTGGGTTGTCAACAAGAAAGGCACAGACGAGTTGGGCAAGCCCAATAAACGTCTTGTGTTCGACTACACTAAACTTAATTCAAAAACCATCCCCGATAAATATCCTATACCTGCTCCATCTGTCATACTTTCAAATCTCGGCAAGTCCAAGTTCTTCACAACTTTGGATTTGAAAAGCGGTTTTCACCAAATTAACTTGTCTGAACTCGACCGAAAAAAACTGCTTTCAGCGTGAATAATGGTAAATACGAGTTCTGTCGCTTACTATTTGGACTGAAAAATGCCCCGAGCATTTTTCAACGCGCTTTCGATGATGTTTTACGTGACGAAATTGGGAAATCATGTCATATGTACATCGACGATATCATCATATTTTCTACTCTGAGCAGAAACATATTGATGACATTGAGAGCATTTTACGGAAACTGTATAATGCTAGAATGAGGGACTCTTTAGAAAAATCCAAATTCTTCAGAACTTCAGTCGAGTATTTGGGCTTTGTCGTTTCAACCGACGGTATGTCACGACATGTCCAAAGAAAGTTGAAGCCATAGTCAACTACGAAACACCTACAACACTAAGGGGGCTCTGGTCATTTCTAGGGTTGGCCGGTTATTATAGGAAATTCGTAAAAGACTATGCAGCCATAGCGAAACCCGTCACCAAATATTTGCGCGGGGAAAACGGACATGTTGGGACAGTACACTCGAGGTAAGTTAAAATTGCCCTGGATACTGATTCTCTTTACTCCTTTGAAAAAATAAAAAAAAATTCTTTCTTCTGAAGATGTACTTCTCCTTTATCCAAATTTCGACAGAGCCTTTGACCTTACGACAGATGCGTCATCCCATGCTATTGGCGGGGTCCTTTCACAGAATGGTCGTCCAATTACTATGCTCTCTAGGTCCTTGTCACCCGCCGAGGAGAACTATGCAACCAACGAACTTGAACTCTTAGCTATCGTATGGGCCTTGAAAACTCTTAGGCACTATCTGTACGGGGTAAATAACTTGAATATCTTCACCGACCACCAACCCCTCACCTTTTCGACATCTGATAAAAACCCAAACGCGAAATTGAAGCGCTGGAGAGCTTTCATCGGAGAGTACTCTCCAAAATTTTTCTACGCCCTCTCCAGGCAATTTATTAACATTACAGTGGACATCACATACACATGCTCACAACAAGCTTGTGGAAGTGAAATATCACCCACCGAAATTATTCCCGCGGCCGAATACCCAATTAACTATTTCAAAAATCAGATTTTAATTAATCAGGAAAAAAGGGAAACAGAAAAAAAAAGAAAACGAAAATTCTTTTTAGGAACCGCATTCGACACCGCATTTCATACCAAGAAATTGATGATCTTTTGGATACATTTAAAGACTGCATAAACCCAGAGGTAGTGAATGCAGTCTATTGCGACCTACATACTCTCGCTCAAATCCAACATCATTTCAAATTTCCCGTCTGTAAAATTCCGGTACACTAATAAATTTGTTACGGACATCTTTAACACAAGCGATCAAATTGAAATTTTAACAAATGCACGCTATAGGGGGCACATCGCTCGGTTTCGGAAAACACGAAACAAATTCTTCAGGACTATTTCTTTCCAGATATAAGGAAAAAGTTAAAATAAATTATAGCAACCTGCAAAAGCTGCCAGCAAGCGAAATATTAAAGGCATCCAAAAAAACATGAGTTCGCTCAAAACCCCCATACCCTTTCCAGGCGAGATCCTGCATGTTGATATTTTCAATACGGACAAAAAACCAGGCGAGATCCTGCATGTTGATATTTTCAATACGGACAAAAAATTCTACTTAACATGTCTGGATAAATTTTCTAAGTTCGCCATTGTGAAACCTATACCCTCTCGAGCCATAGTAGATGCCAAGCCAGCCCTTCTAGAGATACTTAACTTTTACAGAGGCACAAAGGCCATAGTTTGCGACAACGAAAAGTCCTTAAATTCACAAACCGTAAAGTCATTAATAAAAAATTACTTCGGAGCAGACATTTACGTAACTCCACCCATGCACAGCACCTTTAATGGCCAAGTGTAATTGTGCGGCACTGGTGGAACTTTCGCTTCCTGTTTCCCTGAGCCTTTGCTGGTCGCACGTGCTTGCGAAGGGGCCTAGCTCGCCGGATGGGTGGGGTCTTGCTCAGGCCCAGGGAAACCGCACTACAGATGTTCACGTGCGATTTACAAAAAAAACACTGTCAAAACGGAATCTAAAGGATGGATGGATGGCATACTTACCTTCCGGTGGGGACTAGCTGTTATGCCCCTTTTTGCCCTCCCTACCATGTTACCTGATATTCCATCTTAATTGGAGGTAACCCACTACAATAAAAAAAAAGTTTGGTTTGGTTTGGTTTTCTACATTGGGGTATATACAAAAATTTATTTAACCTTCATGTTAAGCTGTTAAAATTTTAAATTATATTTAGCAAAATTAATTTTATTTTTGTAAAATTTTTAAGTTTAGCTCAATTTGATTTTAGGGAAATTTTAATTTTAGGAAAAGGTTAATTTTAGAAAATTTTTAAAGTATAGCATAATATTAATTTTAGGAGAATTTTTTTTTTAGCAAAATTTTGTTTTAGGAAAATTTTAGCAAAATTTTTATTTTTTAACAAAATTTTAATTTTTAGTTAATTTTAATTTTTGCACAATTTTAATTTTAAAAATTTAATTTTTCGAAATCTTTTAATTTCTAGCAACAAAATTTTTATGTTAAGCAAAAGTAGATTATTATAGTTTAAGTTCATGGTAAAATTGTGATTGTAGGAGATTTGCCGTTTAATATAGTTGTAAACAAATTTTAAAATTAGGAAATTTAGCTCAATTTCATATATTTATATATTACGATAAGTTTTAACTTTTTATTTTAGCAAAAATTTTAAATCTAGAAAATATTTATTAATTAGGAAAATTGTTAACTCTAGAAAATATGTAATGTAGGATAACGGCTTAATTTTAAATATAAGAAAATGTTTAAATTAAGCAAAATTTTATTTGTGGAATAATTTTATATTTAGCAAAATTTTATAAAATTTTTAACTTAAGAAAAATATTTATATGTTACAAAACTTTTTATTTTTTTTTTATAATATAGGTAGCCAAATTTTATTATTTAGACAACTTTTAATTTAAAAGTAGTTTTAGAAATATTTTAATTTCAGTAGTAGTATTTCGTACAAATTTTAATTAAATATTATTTAGAGACAACAATCTAATAATATAAACTGCGTAGTTACCGCCTTGTAGCTGGAGTTATATGGTTCGGTGCCATGTACTTGCTGGGTTGTGGTGGTTCCTGCTGATATTCAGTTGGAGTTCTTTACAAAACAACTAGCAAATGTTGGTGGGGTTTTTTTTTTTAGTTTCTCTAATTAATATATATTGTTGGTTTCTTAGTATTTAATTTTTTTTTTTTTTACCGTAATATCTTGTGTGTAGGGTAACTGTTTATTGTAATACTATGGAGGGATTTGATTTATTTTCTAAGAAATAAACACCGTTGTAAAATAAATGTATTTCTCGTGGATTCATCAGCAAATATTAAAAAAACTTTTTCACTTTCTAGTCTGTAGTTTTATTAAAATATATGGAATTTTGTAAGGCGCCGACACTCAAATTATATTTTACACTCTTTTGTTTTATTAAGAGTTTTATATGCGTAGTTAGCACATTTGACAAAAAAAAAAGTTTGAAATAAATCTTATGTTTACGTTTATTTTAAATATTTTAAACATTTTCCGATTAGTTTTTGTTCTTATGACCGATCCATCTGATTACCCAAACTTCAATGAATTTTAAATTTTTGCGTCATCTTCATAACGACTTAATTATACCAACTTTTTCTTTCCTTACTCAGCGCAACCAAAAAAAAATAAAACCTGTTTTGTATTAATACGCTCAACCACTCATTGAATAGCCTATGTATGTCATTATGTAACATTTCATCTCGTTATCCATAATACACATAGATATACAGACATTCGTTCATAATCTCACTCTTTTCGAAAAAAAATACCAACTCATATTAAAAGGAGAGAGAGGGTAAGTGGGATTACTGAGTGAATGAATATTATATTATATTATATATATATTATATTATATTATATTATATTATATTATATTATATTATATTATATTATATTATATTATATTATATTATATTATATTATATTATATTATATTATATTATATTATATTATATTATATTATATTATATTATATTATATTATATTATATTATATTATATTATATTATATTATATTATATTATATTATATTATATTATATTATATTATATTATATTATATTATATTATATTATATTATATTATATTATATTATATTATATTATATTATATTATATTATATTATATTATATTATATTATATTATATTATATTATATTATATTATATTATATTATATTATATTATATTATATTATATTATATTATATTATATTATATTATATTATATTATATTATATTATATTATATTATATTATATTATATTATATTATATTATATTATATTATATTATATTATATTATATTATATTATATTATATTATATTATATTATATAATATTATATTATATTATATTATATTATATTATATTATATTATATTATATTATATTATATTATATTATATTATATTATATTATATTATATTATATTATATTATATTATATTATATTATATTATATTATATTATATTATATTATATTATATTATATTATATTATATTATATTATATTATATTATATTATATTATATTATATTATATTATATTATATTATATTATATTATATTATATTATATTATATTATATTATATTATATTATATTATATTATATTATATTATATTATATTATATTATATTATATTATATTATATTATATTATATTATATTATATTATATTATATTATATTATATTATATTATATTATATTATATTATATTATATTATATTATATTATATTATATTATATTATATTATATTATATTATATTATATTATATTATATTATATTATATTATATTATATTATACCAATAGCTGAAAACCAAGTGGGAGAACGAGAGGGATTGCAAGTTGTAGTTGACCAATACATACATGAATAATCATGAATTAATATAAAACAACGAAGAGACTGAAAAAAACTCGCGCCATAAATCAGTTTTCAAAAATAGAACCCAAAAAAATTTTGTCATCAACATATTACCATATAAGGTGTTGTATACATGTACATACATGAACTTGAAAATAATTTCAAGATCAAGGTTATTTTTTTTTCTATCTTATTTCGGCATATACCAGAATTCTATGGCTACAGTGAAGAGCAAATCTGATCACCGTCACACAAGTCGAGCGTTTTCATGGAACACTTGCGGAAATCGCAAGATGCCTAAAACTAGAGTGCGCAATAGATGACTCTACAGAGCTTGTCTTGATGGCAACTGCAAAATACAATAGAACAATCCACTCTACTACCAACCATAAGCCCATAGATATAATTCAATCAACACCAGAAGACTTGAAAGAAAATATTCGTGCGAAAATTCTTGCCAAACAGAAATCAGACCTCTACTATCATAACAAAAGGACAGTAATTAAAAAATATAACCCCGGAGATAAGGTTTTTGTCAAAGTTAATAAAAGATTAGGGAATAAATTCAGCAAAGTCTTTGTCGAGAAAACTGTCCAACAAGATCTAGGTACAACTCTTAAGATAGACGACAAAATTTTCCATAAAGATAATATTCGATTCCTCGTTGCAGCTGGTCAATGATCCTCAACATCCTTGCTTTCAACCATGGCACCATTTTGGACTACTCTTCTTCGCATTACATCCCGATATCGGATGGGAGCGCAGTAATTTTTGACAATTATGTAATTTTGGCTCACGTTACAAACTTAACGGACTTCGTAAGAATATCATATGACACCAAGCAGTTAACCGAATTGCTGGACCAAATTCTTAAAATGACAAAATCTCTTCAAATACACCACAGGCATTCGCGCAGCGTAAATTTTATTGGAACAGCGCTGAAGTATACAGCTGGTACCTCTGATTATGACGATTTTGCAGAAATTAGCAACAAACAAAACGAGTTAATTACGGCAAGTAACATACAAATAAATATCAACACGGCCATGCAATACCAAATAAATAACTTAACAAAAACCCTTAACATTTTGCTTAACAAAACAAAAACCACAGATATTGACACCGGTCATTTATATAATCTGCTTAGTGGTAGAAATAGGGCAATCATTAGGGAATTAGATAATATAGCGTTGTCAATAACTTTGGGAAAGCTACAAATCATCAACCCCATTTTGTTGGATAGCTCGGAAGTAGATTTCATTTTAAAATCGGAGGTAAATTTGAACATTAGCATCAGCGAAATAATTGTAAACTCTAAGCTCAAAATTTTGCTGGATGAAAATATAATAACATTTTTAATAAAATTTCCTAAAATTAAATCTGTAAGTTAGAAAAAACACATATATCCTGTTATCCACGAAAACAAAATTCTATCATTCGAAAGTGAAAATGTTGTAAAATGTGATTCTAAATATTCGATTTTGACGAATTGTAAGAGGAAATCAACAATTTCATTTTGCCAAGAACTAAACCATGGAAACAGCTCATGCCTTAATGGCTTGCTAAATAACTACACGGCTACTTGCGATACTCTTTCGGCTCATAACATGCCATCCATCTCAGAAATCGATGATGGGATCGTCATTATCAATGACAAATCTTTTAAACTAATGGACAGAAATGAAACCACAATCGTCCAAAAAGGGACCTTTCTAGTAACTTTCAAGAGTGAAATATTTATTAATTGCACAAAGTTCGAAAATCTCCGCAAAATTGCTTTCAAAAGTCCGGAAACTCCCATAGCTCACTCTGTCAGCCTTGCTGACCATACCTCCATCCTATTACTCCCATACTTACACGAGCTGAATATTAAAAACATGAACCATATTTCCCATTTGCATTCCAAAGTCAGAGGAACTTGATATATCTCCGCTTCTCTTTTTACTTTGATTTTGGCACTTTGCGCTGCATACTTTGTAGCCAAGAGGAACCGTAAAATCGAAATAAGTAATATCCTCAATAATTACGACCAGCCGGGGACGTCTGGATCTCAACGGGGGAGCAGTTAAGGCACGTCGCCCTCAACATTTCAACATAATTAAATTTATACCAATATTTTGGTATTCGTTCCTTAGCAACTCAAATTTTCTGCATTAGTTGCAAAATAGTTTTACGTTTTTTCTGAATTATATTTTTTGTGTCAAATAAATTTTGCAGCATTTCCATAAATGCAAAAATCCTATGGTCAAAGCAGCGGTGTCAGGTAGCTTTGCAATTTCATTAATTTTAGTAAGTCAGTCTGCACGTTCTACAAAGTCAGCAAATTGTAATTGTTGGTTGCCTTAAAAAATAATAATTATGTAGAAATTAAGTCAGTTCTTATTGCCTTTTAGATTGAAGAAATAAAAAAACAAACTCAAGTGTTTTACTAAAAGCACATAGTGCTGCCTATCATTTTAGTATTAAGAAATAAATAAGCACATAGTGCTGGTAATAAAAAACATTCAATAAAAAACAACTCAAGTGTTTTACTTATTTAACTTCATTTATTTAACTTTAATTTGCAATATATTGATTTTACTGAATTTAGTTCATAATATTTGATTATATTTACATTGGATTTTTCATTTTATTAATTTAGTTTCACAATTTTAGTAACATACTTTAAAGGTAAGTCTAATAAAATGTGTGTAAGCTTAAATAGCAAGTGCACTTTTTTAAAAATACCTTTTTTAAAAAGTACCCGTTTAAAAACACCGATTTTTAAGAAGAACCCTTCTTTAAAAAAGTATCTCATTTTAAAAAGTATGCTTTTTTTTAAGTAAACTTTATTAAAAAAAAGTACATATAATTTTAAAGAATTGCCATTTTTTAAGAAGTAAAATTTTTTTCTAAGTACTTTTTTTCAAATAACTTTTTTTAACAGTGCTCGTTTCTTAAAGTACCCTTCTTCTGAAAAAAACTTTAAAAAAGTACCTTTTTTTTAGAAGTACCATTTTTTTAAATGTAAATGAAAAATTGTCTTTTTTAAATATCATTTTTTAAAAGCACCCTCTTTTAAAAAAGTAAATTTTTTAAATTTTTTAAAAATAAAAATTTATAAAAAAAGTATCGATTTTCAAAAAGTACTATTTTATTTTAAATGTACATTTTCCTTAAACAGGCGCCTTTTCTTTAAAAATTTTCTTTTCCTAAAAATTACCTTTTCTTAAAAAAGTATCTTTCATAGTACCTTATTTAGAAAAAAAACTACCTGTTTAAAGTAATTTTTCTTAAAAAAAATACTTTTTAAAAAAAAATTACCTATTTTTAAAAATAATCTTTAAAAAAAAGCATACCTTTTTTAAAAACTTACCTACAATTCAAAGCTAAAAAGTGCCTTATTTTAAAAAGAAACTTTTTGAAGAAATAACCTTTGTAAAAAGATTACATTTGTCAGATTCTAACGTTGCATATAAAATCATTGAAAATCTAACAAAGTTTCAGAAAAGTTAATGAAGCCTAATGATCAAAACTATTTACCCTAGGCTTTACAAAAATAATTCAGTAAAGGTCATGATGTGTTTTTTACATATGTACTGTCACTTTTTTGAGCCATATGTAATTCCGTATTTCTGTCAAAATTATCATTTTACATACGATTCATAATTTTTTCTATGACACGTTCATATGTATTTCCGTCTGACATAACCTCTGAGTGTAAACAATAGCTGATTTAATTTGTGAGTTTGCAAAAATTTATTGTTAAAAATAGAGTTATATATTTTATATATTTTTTAATTGTTAATTAATATTAAACATTTTACTTTTCTTTCAATATTAATCTTTATAATTTACTCTGTTTTTCTTTCGCCACAAGCAGTATGTTTGTCATGCCAAAATAAAACCTGTTCTAATTGAAAAATGTACATGTGACTTTCCTCATGTATTGTACATAAACAATGTTTCATATGTATCACACGATGTGTACAACTTGTGTTGTGGGAAAATTTGACAGTACATATCGTGTGATAGCACCTTAAACCTCTGCGACTTACGTGGTAGTCTAGCAGACACCAACAAACACATAATAGTATTTTGTACCGTTCTCTGTACCTTCTTATTGTTTACTCATACGCATGTTAGTTTGTTTAAGCTGCGTTCACACTACGTGTTTTGCTTATGTTTTTCTTAGTTTTCTAACACGTGTAATTTGTACACATAGTGTGAACCATTTCAAACATTTTTTATGTACAACACATTTTGCAAGACATATGTAAATTTTTCAATTAGAGAAGGTTCTATTTTGGCAAGACAGACATATGAAAATACAACACTGCTTGTGGCGAAAGAAAACAGAGTAAATTATAAAGATTATTATTGAAAGAAAAATAAATTGTTTAATATTAATTAACAATTAAAAAATATATAAAATATATAACTTTATTTTTAACAATAAATTTTTGTAAATTCACAAATTAAATCAGCTGTTGTTTACATTTAGAGGTTATATCATACGGAAATACATATTATTATGGAGCATTCAAACACATCGGAAGTTCCACACTGCTCTAAGAGAACGTTATCTGAAACTTTTAAAAACCGCGATGAGGTCATACGACAGTGGTTGGAGGAAGAGAGTGAGCATGAGTTCAACGATATGGATGATGAAAGCAGTGACCCCAATTTTCAGCCAGCAACGGAACTTTTAGATACTGATGAAATTTCAAATGATGAAGACGATGAAGAACAATTTGCGACTACCTCTGAGCCACAACAAATTTCTGAAGAAGTGAATCAAGAGCAAACAAGCGACTATAATAAAGGTAATAAAGGATTTATGTGGAGCACAAGAGCGCGACCAAAAACATCCAGAACAGAATCCCACAACATAGATAAATTACCAGGTCGTCTGCATACTTCTACCTTTGAAGGATATTTGCAGCTTTGCTCCAAAATTTTTGACGAATCCATGTTGGAGTGTTTAGTAAAATATACTAATCAAAAACTCTGTAGTTACCGAGCAAAATTTAATAATACTACAAAGGTAGAACTTACGGATACATATGTAACGGAAAAAA
Organism: Cordilura impudica; assembly: GCA_963682025.1. Classification (NCBI taxonomy): domain Eukaryota; kingdom Metazoa; phylum Arthropoda; class Insecta; order Diptera; family Scathophagidae; genus Cordilura; species Cordilura impudica. Next base: position 166,218,930 of record OY821518.1, on the reverse strand, counting down.
AGCATTCATTGTCTACTGTACTACAGTTCAGTTTTCAAATGTAATGACGAAGATCTTAGAACAGTGTTCGCGACTGATGGCAGTGGCCGTGAAATATTTCGTTGTGGGATATCCAATTTGCGTTTTTCTTGTTTGATAAACTGCCTCAGATTTGATGATACAACTACTAGAGCGGAGCGTCTCAGGGAAGATCCACTTGCAGCAATTTCAAATTTCTTCAACAAATTCATCCTAAACAGTCAATCTCAATATACTCCTGGACCATACCTTTGCATCGATGAAATGTTAAAAATGCTGACGGCATAGGGCTAAATGAACAGGAAAGGAAACTTGCAGTACCAACTTAGTCTGTATTGAGACTTGTGAAAGTTGTCGAAAACTCAAACCGAAACATTACGGTTGACAAATGGTTTAGTTCTATACCACTTACGGAAGCTCTGCTGAAAACGGGATTAACTTACTTAGGAACTCTAAAAAAATAAAGCTGAGATACCATCTTCTTTCTTACCGTGCAAAACTAGAGAAGTCGGGAGTTCCATGTATGGTTTTACGAAGGAATATGCTATCGTATGTACCGAAAAAAAATAAAGCTCTTCTGCTGATTTCGTCTTCTCACCGTTGTCAAGAAATAGATACTGACACAAAAAAGCCTCTCATGATAGTAGACTACAACCATACAAAAGGAGGAGTTGACGAAGTTGATAAAAAGTGTTCAATATATTCATGCAGTAGAAAAACTCGTCGATGGCCTATGGCAGTATTTCAAAGACTACTAGACATGGTTGGTATTAATACCTTTGTCTTATATCAAATGTCTACTGACAGTGACGTAAAAATGAGAAGAAAAACTTTAGTCTAAATAAAACAAAATTAAAAACATTTGTTCAAAAAAACGTATTTATGATTTTTTTTTTTTGCTGTTTTAGTACAGGTCTAAGTTTTTTACAGAAAATTCATGCCATGCCGATAAATAACATAAAACACGAATTTTCGCTTTGAATTAGAAAAATAACTATATAAATAGTAACTTACACTCATAAACAATAAACAAAAATGGTTTTATTAGTTTTACAAAACGGAACTTTGGAAAATATAAGCCATGGAAATGGTGTCTGGTAGTCTACCACGTCAATATAATTGTGATAACTATATCACGTCAGTCGCAGAGGGTTAAGCCTGGTAAGCCTTACTTTAAGGAAATATATAATTTCAAACATACTAACTGTGATGTCAACTATATATATCATTTCACACTTTACAATTTCTAGTAGGCGTTTTTTAGAATTTGGTTTAATTTTATTATTTAATAATTAAGCAAATCCTAACCAGACTTAAAATTCCAAGCTTGAAAATACTTGATTATTGTTTTATTTTAAAACGGTCCAAAGCAGACTCTAAAGTCCAAACCTGTCCTCGTTTTAGTTTTTTGTTTTGTTTTTTTTTTCCAAATAAAACTCCGCTTTTATATTAGAGTTGAGTTCCTCGGTCGATTGATCATAAGCGAATGAATTTATTGAAATTAAAATTTTCTAACGTAGCTTAAACAAAAATATAATACAGAAAATAAACAGTTTTTGCTGAATTTAAATGAGTTATTAAATTGAGTACTCATACATTACATTAAATGAAAATGGAAAAGATTAAAGGATTAACAAAAAGTGAAACAATAACTTTTACAAAATTTTTTGAGCAAACAAATTTGAGTCAATTACTTGAAAATAATTGAGATGAAAAATAATAAATCAGTAACTGAATACAGTATTGTACAATAAAACAAATGCAATAAATATTTAGAGACTCAATTAAATCGAAAACAATTTATATGAATAAAATGAATTTAAATTGTAAAGAGCTGTATGCAGCTTGCTAAGGAATCAAAAACTTCATATAAAAAAATTTCTGTTGTTAGTCTGCAGCTTTTTAAAAAAGTAGTATTGTTTTTATTACTTTTTTTGACGTAAATTAAGTTAGGCAACCCAGGCTTCGAGCAGGAATATCAAATTTTTCGTTCTTTCTGAACGGAATTTTGACAGGAGAGGTAAGCATAAACAAAATGTAATAAGCTTAAAAAATTAGAAGTTCTTTTTCAGTTGCAAACATGGTTGTTTTCAATTTCAATTTCACAATTCTTAATAATTGACGGTAAACAGCTGATTGCTACTGTTTCACTGAAAGGTAATTTTTTGCTTTTTTTCTTTAAGAAATATATGAAAATTTTCTGCTAAGATTCCTTAACAAGCTGCATACAGCTCTTAAAACAAAATTTTAAAAATTAATAATCATTTGTAAATAAATATTAAGCGGCTGCTACACTCTCCCCCTCTGCCTCAGAAATCGTCCCGATGATGGGGCAGCATATCTTTGAATCTTGTAGGTTGCTTCGTCTGACGTTGGGATCTTCTATAAGCTGGACTTGGTACATGGATTTGTGTTGCATTAGTGTCTTTTGTTGAATCAGCATCTTTTGTGGCATAAACATTATTTGCTGCGTTGTTGAGATTTGTTGTCGCAGTATTGCAGTTTGTTGTTAACTTTACTGCGTTTGCCATACTAGGTTGGTGTATACTTAAGTTGCTGGTTGTTGCATTATCTTCACCAGGCTCATTTGATATATTGTTGTCGATTGTTGTAAGACTATTAACAGGATCATTAAGCTTAGTGTTGTCGGTTGTTGCGTGACTATTGACAGGATCAATGTTGTTGTTTGCATTATATGTGTTTTTCTTCGGGCGACCTCTTTGTTTGATAGAATACACAGGTTTATCAGAACGACCTTTATACGTGGTTAAGGGTACATTAGGGTTACCCACTGCAGCAATAGTATAACATGAAGAACCATTTTTGATGATTTCAATGTATGGGCCACCACGGCGTGGTACAAATTTTGACGTTATATTGTTGTCTTTTTTACTAAGAACGTGCTTCGACACAAGTACTTTATCTCCAACTTCAATAATTTCTTGTGGTTTACGTTTCAAATCAGCATATAATTTGTTTCTATCTTGCATTTTCTCCTCTGATTCGTTTGCTAAGTTAAGGGTATCTGCAGGACGAATCAGATGTGGCGTTATCTGTGGCACAAAATGTTCAGCATTAACAATATTTCTCAAATCATTTTGAACTTCAGTGGGAGTTCTTAACTTACGACCAAAAGTTAAATATGCGGCAGAATAACCTGTTGTTGCATATTTTGCTGTGTTCATTGCAAATTTTATTGAGGGTAATTTTAAATCCCAGGTGGTATGATCCTTACCAACACAAATTGACAATAGCACCTTAAGGTCTCTATTCTTCCGCTCTACTGAATTAGCTTCCGGGTGGCATACCGGTGTGAAAGTTAGCTGGATTCCTAGACAATAAGTAAGCTTTTGCATTATTGCAGAAATAAATTGAGTTACATTATCTGAGTGGAGTCTTATGGGAACACCATATCTTAGAAAAACTTATCTTAGAAAAACTTCGTTTAATAGTATACGAGCACAGTTTTCAGCTGCTGCTATAGGTAGTGGAAATAGTTCAGTCCAACGGCTACATAAATCCCCCACAATTAAAATGCATTGGTTACATTGTGGGGTGCGAGCATAAATAAATCTACAGCTATGATTTCAAATCTACGGCTACTACAGACGGTTTGGATAAAACCTTCTGGTTTCATATTCGTAAGTTTGTAACGTTTGCATTCAATAATGGTATATCTAACAATATTTTCATCATTAGATTCGAATGAATTAATAATAGATTTTATATATGTATCTTCCAATTGCGCCTTTCTGAAATCCTCGACTCCTTTTCGTGGAAAGTCAATGTAAATTGACATACACTCAATTTTACATCATTGTGGTTTTGAAGTGGGCATGGAGGTCTTGATAACGTGTCTGCTACTGCATTTTGATAGCCTGGAGTGTATCCCAATTGTATATTAATTTTTTGTAGTTAGATTCGAATGAATTAATAACAGATTTTATATATGGATCTTCCATTTGCGCCTTTCTGAAATCTTCGGCTCCTTTGCGTGGAAAGTCAATGTAAATTGACATACACTCAATTTTACATCATTGTGGTTTTGAAGTGGACATGGAGGTCTTGGTAACGTGTCTGCTACTGTATTTTGACAGCCTGTAGTTTATCCCAATTGTATATTAATTGTTTGTAGTTGCAACGCCCATCTAGCAAGGCGACCCGGTGGGCTTTTTAAGCTGAACGACAATTTTAGGGGTTGATGGTCAGTAATAACGAGAATCTCAGAACCTTCTATATATCCCTTGACTTTTGAACTGACCAAACAACTGCTAGCGCTTCCCGCTCAGTTGTGGAATAATTTTTTTCCGCAGGAAGTAGTAAACGACCGGCATATTCAATTTATGCTCAGATTCTTCTCCCCCTGTAGCGCGATTCAGTAACTTCTTTTAACGATAATCGAATCGTTAAAAAAAGAAAACAACAAAATTATCGATTTTCAATTTATGCTCAGATTCTTCTCCCCCTGTAGCGCGATTCAGTAACTTCTTTTAACGATAATCGAATCGTTAAAAAAAGAAAACAACAAAATTATCGATTTTGGTATTCATTAAAATTTTTAAACGATATTCGCTATTGTTAAAGTCAGCTGTTATTGTCATCTAAACGACAACAACTTTTCTGTTGTTTATTCAATCGTTAAAAAGTTAAATTTTTAGGTTGAAATGTTATCACACATAAATAAAATCATAAAATTATGAAAATATTTTGCTTTTATTATACAAACTTTTTATATAAATAAAAAAAATTAAATTATGTATTCAATTCATTATTTTATATTCAAATAAATAAACAAAAATATTAAGAAAAAATAAAGAAATTAAACATAAACATAAAATCATCCTGTCAAACACAAAGTGATTTTTTTTATATTCTTCTTTGCGTTTTCCGCTTATTTTTCGTTTACAATTTAAATAAATAGAAAAACAAATTTGTCGACTATCGTTAAGGTGTAGTTAGTGAATCACTTAATCGTTAGTGCAAACAACAATAGCTGTCGATATATTTTGCGATTGTCGGATCATTAAAATTTACAGAATCGCACTACTGGAATAAAACTGCAAGGCAAATTTTCATTTACTTCTTATAAATGCTTTTAAAGAATTAAAAGCACGTTGTTCCTTTTCAGACCGCTGCCAAGTTGCTTTCTTTTTAGTGAGATATGACAAAGGTTTCGGAACATTAGCAAAGTACGGTATAAAACGTTTGTACCAGGAGCCGGTTTGCAACAACGATAACATTTCTTTTGGATTTCAAGGATTTGGTCTCTTTATAATCGCCTTAGTCTTTTCAGGGTCTACTTCCAGACAACTATCTGTAAGAATATGTCCCAAATACTTTACTTCCGTTGTACAGAAGAAACATTTTTCACTGTGTAGATGAAAAACAAACTATTTAAGTTTTGTGAATGTTTGCTTTAGATCAGAAATATGTGACTGTAGGTCCTTCGAACAAATAATATCGTTGAGGTTAGCCAAAATTAAAATATCAGGTAGACCAGTACGAATCTTGTCGATTACCCTTTGAAAGGTAGCTGGAGCATTTTTGAGCCCAAACGGCATTCTATTAAAACAAAAATTCCGAATGGAGTTGTAAAATCAGTTTTTAATTTATTTATCTGCGACTTTAATTTGCCAATAACCAGAACGTAAATATAAAGTATACATAAATGAAGTTGTTTTCGCCGAGTGTAAGAGGTCATCAATAGATGAGGACCTTCATTTGATTTTAACTTTATATCAAATGTGTCCAATTCTAATGGCTTAAAAACTTCTTCTGAACTGCTTGGAGTTTCTAAATTTTCAGAAACTGCATTTTCAAAAATTTTAGTAATACTACCCGGCGAGTAATCGTTATTACCACTTTCAAACCAGGATAAAAATTTATTTACCTCATCGGGTCTTACATTTTCCGACAATGATATATTGTTTATTATTTCAGATTGATTATATGTGAACTCAAAAATTTTTAAAAGGATCACCTTTATAATGCCATGTACGTTGAGCTAGGTCTAAAAGAATACCATTTTGTTCCATAAAATCTACTCCGATTAGAGTTCTATTAGCTTTAGCCTTTGGAAAACAGCTAAATTGAATTTTTTAGAATAAACCACTTCATTGTGTGGAATTCCGTCAACTAAAATCACTTCAGCACATACTTTTTGGAATGCTACACCTTATTTCATTAATTTCCGTTCATACCTGCAATGTTGATTTTGACAACTGGAACATTTCGTCCTACCAACGTGGTATGTATGGAGTTAAAATCAAGTTTTTCCCCACTAACATTTGAATTACCTTTATTACATGATAGGCAATTTGAGCGGTAATATCCAGATGCTCCACATCCATAACAATTAAGTTTTGTTATTAACATAAACAAGTAAAGATGCCTGAACCTTTACTTGTTTATGTTTTTCGGCCTCAATATTTTTAAAACAATTTTCTGCCAAATGATTTTTCTTTCTGCAATATGTACATCTTAAGCCAGAAATTTGGGAATTTAGGGAATTTTCAACAGATTTTGTTCTTTCATCTTTATTTCCCTGCTTATTTTCAATAACGAGCATTTCTATTTCCCTTGCTTTGCTCAAAAGATCTTGAAATGCAAAAAGGCTATCACGAGATAATTTTTCTCGAATCTGAAGATTTAATTGACAGAATACCATGTCTAACATTATTTTCTAAGAAAATTCTTCTTTTAGTTGGGCAAAAAGTGTTCTTTTTCTGCAGATACAACTGTCAGTTGTTTCAAAATTTTTCTGTTTTTCTTGAAAAATTTCATTAATAAATACCAATCAGGCTTTGGGGGTGCAAAAGCTTTCCTCAATAGATCTACTACCTCATTAAACATGTTTGCTTCATGCTTCACTCCTTGCCACCATGTAGAGGCGTAGCCTTCTAATAGTAATGGGAGACTTATTAAAGCATAGCGGCTTCCTTATACACTAGGGCGGGTCGATTTATTTTTCGACAATTTCCATATGATTTCCGTATTCTATGGGTTATTCCATGAAAATTTGCCAAAGGAACCATACCTCTATCGTTAAAATAGAGTCCCCTACTTTTTGTTGGGAGATTTTTTTCCCAAATTGATGTTCGTATGAAATATTACCTACACGTTCACATCCATAACTCAAAAACTACCTCGAATCAGTAGATAATTCATCATCTTCATCTCTATCCTTCTTGCACTGGAATATTATAAACAAACAAAAATAAAGAAGTCTATCGTAAGGTTCGTAAGCTTCGTAAGTCAAAAAAATTGAGCCAAAAAAATGGCCATGAAAGTAATATTCTTGGACAAAATCATGAAAAAAATGGAAAAATGCTCAAAAATTTGGACAAAAATGCCCGTAACTTTTGAACCGTTGCACCAATGTTGGAGATTGATCAAAATGAGCTCACCTTTCCAACGCGCCTACTAAATCCGATGAGTTATGGATGTGAACGTGTAGGTAATATTTCATACGAACGTCAATTTGGGAAAAAATCTACCAACAAAACGTAGGGGACTCGATTTTAACGATAGAGGTATGGTTCCTTCGGCAAATTTTCATGGAATAACCCATAGAATACGGAAATCATAGGGAATTTGGTGAATTTTTTCACTCCCTACAAATCGACCTGCCCTATTATACACCAAAATAGTAGCCAGAAAATCTTCAACTTTACTGGAATAACGACCACCACTAAAACGTGCAGTGCAGTTGCTAAACAAAACAAAATTCAATTACAACAAATTTATGATGACAAAACACTGGGTACTGCTGAAAACAAGAACTACACTAATAGCCAAAACAAAAACGGTGATAATATGCAAAGCAATTATGATAATATGCAAAGAAATAACAATGATGATGATGAACCGTAGCAACAATAACGATGGAAACGATGACGTATAACCTCGCTGGAGTTTCTTATAACTGCACAATAGCACACAAGTTATGTTTTTTTTTTTAAATAACCTTCGGACACTTTTAGCAACAAAACCCTAGGAAAAATTTTCTTCTTTTACCAAATCTAGGATCTGCTTCAATGTTGATGACTTAAAAAATTTTCGTTGGGCGCCACTTGTAGAAAGGAGGAATCTACTCTTTCCTAAGGTTATGTTTGGTTTAATTTTATTATTTAATTATTAAGCAAATCCTAACCAGACTTTAAAGTCCAAGCGGGAAAATAGGTTAGGTTAGGTTAGGTTGGAAGTGGCTGCTGATCCAAGGACCAGCACACTTAGACTCTGGGGTCCGTTGTGATACCACGGGACGAATGGGTGTTCCCCTCAGTCCCCACCGGAAAACCAGTTCGAGCTTCTAATGAAGCCCCTAAGATGTGAAATTTCCACGTTTGAGAGGTCAGAGAGATCGTGAAGAAACGGCGATCCCAATGTCCGTAATCTTGTTCTGGATAGCGCCGGGCAGTGGCAGAGGAAGTGTTCTACGCTCTCTACCTCCTCCACATCCAAGCAGCTACGACAGATATCATTTGACGAGACCTTAAGGCGCTCAGCGTGTCTCCCTATAAGGCAGTGCCCAGTAACAACTGCAACTACCGTTGAGATCTCCCCACGGGAGAGTGATAATAGCGCATTTGTACGCTTTCGATTCAGAGCAGGCCAGATTTGTCTTGTGATCCTACACGTTAATCCATTAGCCCATCTGTTATTCGTTATGCCAGCGGTGTGAAGCCGAAGTTCAAGCTTGCACGATCCCAGGGGTGTACCAACACATTCCAAATCCGCTGGAACCTGTAAGGTAGTACCCTGTCTTGCCAGCTCATCCGCTTTGCAGTTTCCCGGTATGTTCCTGTGCCCTGGGACCCATATGAGCCTGATGTCGAACTGCTTGGCCATCTCATTTAAGGACGTGCGGCAGCTAAGGGTGGTTCTCGTTTTCAGGAACATTGATCGCATGGATTTTACTGCGGCTTGACTATCAGAATAGATGTTGACTGCGGTCGTAGACAGAATATTCCGACCCAACCAGTCAGCAACCTCCTTTATTGCCAGTAACTCTGCCTGATATACACTGCAGTGGTCTGGTAACCTTCGAGCCAGATTTAGTCCAAGCTCCCCTGAATGGACTCCAAAACCAACCTGACAGCAAAATTTCGATCCGTCAGTATAGAAATTTACGGAACGCCTACTGACTGGTGTCCTCCCAGACCAAGATTCCCTGGTCGGTATTAGTGTACAGTAGTGACGTTCAAATACGCTCCTTGGAGTAGTGTAATCCACGTTCACAATTGTAGCCCCGCCATTGTAGTGTGCTTCTTAATCGAATGGCCGATGAGGCCGCCGACTACTTCCCTAATATGTCCAGTGGTATTAGGTGTAATAGGATGTTCAAGGCATCCGAAGGTGTAGTACGAAGGGCTCCAGTGATGTACATGGAAGCAGGTCTCTGTACCCTTGCGAGAAGGTTGTTATTGGTGGCCTTCTCCAAAGCAGGCCACCAGACGATGACTCCGTACAGGAGTATTGGACGGACCACCGCTGTATAGATCCAGTGAGCAATTTTCGGACAAAAGCCCCATCGCTTACCAATGGCCTTCTTACAGGAGTATAAAGCTATAGTCGCCTTCTTCACCCGCTCCTCCAAATTCCGTCTGAAGTTCAGCTTCCTGTCCAGGAATACGCCAAGATACTTGGCTCCATCAGAGAAGACGACTTCAGTGCCGTTGAGAGAAATGGGATCGAAGGTAGGGATCTTATACTTCCTAGTGAAAAGCACAAGTTCCGTTTTGGTCGGATTAACCCCCAGACCGCAACCCCTTGCCCAGATAGATAGCTCTGTGAGAGCCCGTTGCAGGATATCTCTAATTGTAGATAGAAACTTCCCATTTACGGCCATGGCCACGTCGTCAGCATATGCGACTACGCTGCAGCCTTGCCCCTCCAACGATACTAGCACTGGGTTTAGCGCCAAGTTCCAGAGAAGTGGTGATAGAACGCCACCTTGTGGCGTTCCCCTGTTCACAAATCGGGATATTTCCGACGTTCCCAGTTTAGAAGTTATCCGCCTGTTGACAAGCAGATTTCCAATCAATGAGATGATCACAGAATTCACTCCTAGACTAGATAGTGCCGCTACTATCGAGTCCGGTGTGATGTTGTTAAAAGCCCTTCTATATCCAAAAAGGCTGTCATAGTGTATTCTCCTGCCGAGAGCGATTTCTCGATGGTACCTACAAGCTCGTGTAGAGCTGTTTCAGTTGACCTTCCCTTGCTGTAGGCATGTTGCCTCGTTGGTAGCAGTTTAGGGTCAATAATTCTACGTAAATAAGAGTCTATCATACGTTCCATTGTCTTCAATAGGAACGATGATAGGCTTATTGGTCTGAAATCCTTTGGGACAGTGTGTGAGCTCTTTCCAGCTTTTGGAATGAACACCACTCTTGTCTCCTTCCATTTCAAAGGAATATACGCTGTGTTTATGCAGCAAGTGAAAAGACTGCATAGCCAAGGGGAAATGTAGTCCGACACATGCTGCAATTCAGCTGGAATGATACCGTCAGGTCCCGGAGATTTGTAAGGTTTGAAGCTTTTAATCGCCCAGGTCAATGTTGGTACATTAACTATCTCCGAAGCAATGTCCGCCGTGCTAGCGTCAGAGTATTCCAACGCCTGTAGTGACGTATGAGAATTGCCCGGAAAATGGGTGTCCAGTAGCAAGCTAAGTGATTCTCCACTGGAGGTGGTCCACACCCCCTCTGGATCCTTCAAATAGCCTAATGTGTGAGGGGTAGAAGCCAGAACCTTTCGCAGCCTGGATGCCTCGGAAACGTCCTCTATGTTATCACAGAATTTTTTCCAAGAATCGCATTTTTCCGTTCTAATCTTCTTCTTATAGGTCCTAAGCTGCAGCTTGTATGCCGACCAATCCTCGTCCGCTCTTGAAGACTTTGCCTTGTTAAAGAGTTTTCTGCAGGAGTCTCTACCCTGCTGCAGCTCGCTAGACCACCATGGTGGTTTCTTCTTGCCCTTAGGCCTTGCCACTGGGCAAGAAGAATCTAAAGACTTGTTAAAAACCGTCGTAATATGATGTACAAGACAACCAATGTCCGCAGAATTGCGCGGTTCGGTTAAGGGTGTTGTTTCCAGTAACCCAGCGAAGGTTTTCCTATACTTAACCCAATCTGTCCTCTTCCGATTCCTGGGGACACTCTCCGTTGGGTCCTTTTCTCTAAGTAAGAATTCGATATAGCGACGGTCAGAAAAGGAGTGGTCATCCAACACCCTCCAACCATCAATTTTATCAAATAGTGTATCTGATACAAAGGTAGCGTCAAGAACCTCCCTTCTAATACTAGTCACAAAGGTCGGTTCATTTCCCTTGTTACATATATACAGGTTAGTACTAAGTAAAAACTCAAAAAGCAACTCACCTCTTTCGTTTATGTCCGTACTTCCCCAGATCGGATGATGCGCATCGACGTCACAGCACAGCACCAGTTCGTGTGCAGTCCCTTCGGCCTTCCGGATCAGATTTGCCACGCTGTCCGGGGGAATAGGCCCAGGATCGCAAAAATAGGCGGAGGCGAGCCAGATTGTTTTACCATCTAACTCCAGGCTAGCCGCTGTCACATCTCTGTCACTGAAATTAGATAACAAGAAAATATTTAAACTGTTCTTCGCCAAAATGCAGGTCCTTGGTGTACCTTCATACTTAGCGACGAGGAGCTTATAATTAGGAGTCTTCAATCCACAAACCCTGCCACCACAAACCCAGGGCTCTTGGATGAAGACTATGTCTACTCCGCCTGTCGTCAGGCGAACCAGCAATGCAGCCGTTGCTGCTTTACAGTGGTGAAGATTTATGCCTGCCTGCACATCCATCTTCACCACCGTGATTTCGGCTTCGTCCTCCGTGCTTTCAAGGAGGTCTTCGTAGAATAAGCCAGTAGCATCCCCTAACAGCACAGAATCAGATGTTAGGTACCCATCTTCCTCCATAGCTGTGTGGGAACCCACCTCAGCTTGAGCTTCACCAGAGGTCCCCTCCCCAGCAGACTTCTCTACTGGTTTGACGATCTCCGGGATTGGTCCCTGATCGCTTTTATAGACCTTGATCATAGTCTGCCCAAATCCGTAGGAAATGATGCTGTTTGTCTCGGTTAAACGCGGGAGGGATTCGGCATTAAGTAACAGTGTTACCTGCCGACGTGCCCCCTCTGTATCACCAAATCTACCAATCTTCCAATTGTGCGTTGGAAGATCAGGATTGCAGACCTTCAGCATCTTTAGCACGGATTCCGCATCCCCAGGAGTTGCCGGAAGCCAAGCATGCGCTCTGGGTCGGGACGGGATGTCATGCTTGTGCACAACATCCAGTTTTGCTCCCGGCCAGAGCTCTCCTAGTTTGCTGACGGCAGCCCTGTAAAGGGATAATGAGCGTTGGTCAGCAAAAGCCACCAGCTTAGCACGACCTTGGTGCCAGCCTGCGTCGCGGCAGGTTGGAGGTGGACCTGGCATATCCTCAAGGACAGTGATGAATACTTCGGCTAATTTAGCCTCCACATAACTCCACTTGTCCTTGGGGATAGTGCCATCTTCATCTCCCCTGTTAATGATAGACATTACAAGGTTGTCTTTGACAACCTGACTAAACGACTTCGGCACAGCGTTGCCGGCCACTTTAGTACGTTTAGGTAATGGTTTCTCATCTGGCGAGCGCAGCCTTTTACCCGCCTTCGAGGTACTAGCAACCTGTTTATCAGGTACACTAATCTTAGCTGAGAGGTCCTGCTCTTCAGTGACCTTCTTAGCCCATGTGAGCGACTCTCTCTGTCTATCAGACAGCTTCGCTTGGTCGAGTTTGCCTAGCCTATCGATAATCTTAAGGCATAGTCTCCTCTGATTATATTTCGCCTTTGACGGACGGACGTGATTGACCCCAGTCTTACCAGACTTGGACCCTCCTTAGCTACATTCCCAAGATGACCGGATTTGTCCATAGCCTTCATGGGTTTGCTGCCAGTGATGGAGATTGTAGTCGGACTGACAACGGACCCCAACCCGCTAGAGCTTTGACCAGAGGTCGCAGCGTTTTCTAAATGGCCAGACTCCTGGGTCTTACCCTTCGGACAACTGCTAGATGAACTAGCAGCGGACTGTGAGGCAGAGCCTCGATTTTTGTTTTTGTTTTTGTTTGTTTTACAAAAATTCATTTTTGTTCCCACGAGTGCAGGGGAAAAATAATGTCGACCGCGTCATAGCCCCCAGTAACGCAGCAAGGGCGGCCCACTGCCTCTACCTACTCACTGAGGTGCCCAGGTATCAGTGAGGCTCCGTTAAAATACAGTCGCTTACCCCTGACTGCAAACCATCCGATAAGCACGGGTCGCGTGACACTCCGGATTAGGGGTGAGTAACCTTTAGTCGTGCATCTTCAAGGTTCCGAACTTGACACAGGTTTAGGAAGTGGTACTGATACAGTAAAACCCTCTTCCATTACTAGCATCAAGTAAGGAGCCGCAGTGCACTTAAGCCACCGCATCGCGACAAGATTGTTACTCATGGTGGTGGAAGCGGGAAAATACTTGGTTATTGTTTTGTTTTAAAACGGTCGAAATCAGACTTTAAAGTCCAAACATAAATGATCAATGTTTAGATCTACGTAAGAGAAAAATTTGTAATGTAATTGAACCTACTGATACTAAAGATGCAGTAACCAAAGTTTATCTTGTTAAAATGACTAATTTACTAACAGATAAAATAGATAACATAAAAAATGATATAGAAAATATTTCCGTTACTAATCAAAATGAGCTGAATAAATTTAAACGCGAAATCAAAACTCGAACGGATAAAGATTTTCAAGAATTTACTGAAAAAGAATTGATAAAAAGAGAGTGTTGTAGAAAAAATCAATAATGCCGTTCATAGCTTTATTAATAGGGAAGCTGAAGTGCTTGATAAAACTATTAAGAATCGTGTATTGAATACAAATAAGGCGTATACAGATAAAATTGAGGAAAGGTTCAATAAGATTGAAGATGGAGATGGAGATGGAGATTGGAATGGAGCAACTACAAAATGAATATAATTCAAAATTAGATGGCATCGGAAGTGATATTAAACAATTGCAAAATACGCAAACGCAAAATATTGAAGAGGATTCAAAAATTTAAGAAACCTTAAAGGAAAATTTATACAATGCAAATAAAGTTTTTGTAACTGAATTTGAAGAAAGATTCAACAAAATCTAGACTATATTTTCAAATATATAGGTGAAACAGGTATGACGACAAATGTTGTAAAAAAGAAAAAAACTTGAACCACCTAAAATTAAAATAGGTAAATAAATAGTATAAAAAACAACACAGACATACATTCACACAATATGGACTTGAATGAGGACAAAAAGGAAATCCAGAATGAACTACACAAAAATGCGCGTAAAAATGTTAAAAGAAGACGAGATGTGGTGAAAGGAATTGATTAACTATGTCAAGCAGAAATGGGAAATTATGAAGCAAATAATAACGGATATCGTTATCTTCTAACTGTAATAGATAGCTTTTCGAAAAAAGCTTGGACTGTAGCAATAAAAAATAAAACTGCTCAAAACGTAACGAAAGCTATGCATAGCATTTTTAACAATATTTTCGAAAACCAAAATATTAACAAACAAACAATGGAAAGAATTTCATAATAAAAAATTTCATCAACTGATGCAATCCAATATAATTAATCGCTATTCAACATATAGCATTCTAAAAGCATATATAGTTGAACTATTTAATCGAACATTAAAAGGAATGATGTGGAAAGATGGATTAATAAGTATCAAGAACTTGTTTCTAAATATAATAATACATTTCATAGAACAATTAAAATGTCTCCAAATGAAGTAAACTCTTCAACTAAAAAATCTCTATTCGATACAGTCTACAATAACTTAAAAGTATTTAAAAAACCAAAGTTGAAAGTTAATGATAGTAAATATAAACATACATTTAAAAAGGTTATACTCCGAATTGGACTACAGAAATCTTTAGAGTTAAAACTACAAAGAATACCAACCCTAATACATATATTTTAGAGGATTATCAAGGTTGTGAAATTAAAGGTGGTTTTTACGAATTTGAGTTGATGAAAACTAAATATCCACACATGTATTTAGTTGAGAAAGTTCTATAGAGGAAAAGAAATATGATTTATGTTAAATGGTTAGGATTTTCATCAGAACACAACTCTTGGATTAATGACGACACACATACACCTCTATAAAATCATTATAAATTTGTTTAAAAAATTATTCATTTACCAGCTGTTAAGATGTCAATAACATTAACATTAAACGGAGACTCTTCAATATTTGTTGCAAACTATTTTCCACCAATTCAACTTGAACAAAATTATGTTTGAGGTCTAATAAGCTTTGACACATATCATTCCATTCCAAATGTTGATGTACAAAATAATTTATTTCATATTGGCAATCATGAAATAGTTATTCCAGTGGGATCATATGAATTATCTGATATACCTGATTTACTTATTAATAAATATCGAGAATTGAATTCAAAAGGATCTCTTGTTATTCAAACAAATTATAATACTTTACAAACATATATAAAGAGCACAAAAGATGACATTAATTTAGCTAAGGAACGTTCGATTGGGCCACTATTAGGTTTAAGTAACAAAGTATTAAGAAAAGGAATGGTACATTGTTCAGATAAAGCAATAGGTATAACAAAAATAAATACAATAATCGTTGAATGTAATATCGTATGCGGATCATATATAAATAACGTGTCAGCACATACACTCTATCAGTTTTCACTTGTTGTTAGTCCAGGTTATAAAAAAACTGAGATACCTGCTAATGTAATATATTTACCTGTAAATACAAGAATAATAAATTCTCTTGGTTTGAAAGTTGCTGATGAGGATAGTAATATGGTAAATTTTCGTGGAGAAAAAATATCGGTAAGATTGCATTTGA
Source organism: Cordilura impudica (assembly GCA_963682025.1). Classification (NCBI taxonomy): domain Eukaryota; kingdom Metazoa; phylum Arthropoda; class Insecta; order Diptera; family Scathophagidae; genus Cordilura; species Cordilura impudica. Next base: position 166,202,960 of record OY821518.1, on the reverse strand, counting down.
AACTATTGAAAGAATGATTATTAATATTTAATAAAAGTGAATTGTATAACAATTCATCATTCACTTTGCCACCATCAACGGAACAGGCCACGAAAAAATCAACGCAAAAAAATCTAAATATAGAGGTGTAAAGCTACAGAAACATAATATCTTAAGTAAGACTAATTAGGAGTTTCTCAAAAATTTGGGATTTGAATTAAAATAAAGATTTGCTTATAAAAAAAATTAATAATATACTAAATACACTACAGAAACCGCATTTTGGCAATTCGATTATCAAAAAGCTATATATCTTATTTACAATTATTTCAAAACAATGATGAAATTCGTATAACAATTCAAAATCAACATTTATATGTGTTATCAAGCGAAAGCTTTATATTGAAGGATTTGCAACGAAGGAAGATTCTACAATATCTTTATCCATAAAACTGTTGAATAATTGTATAGCACATCTATTGGACGAAATTCGGTATGAACTTAACGATGCATCGTGGCTGAAAATCGTTTTTCATTGGCCAAAATTCTGTAACTTTTGAACCGATTAAATTATTTAAGTAATTTTTTTTATTGGATAGATATTTAGTTCAGCTTAACTCAGTTTTAATTACATTAAAATTGATTGAGGACTTTTTATGGAATTCTAGGTCAAAGTTGAACTTTTGATTTTTTTAACTTTTAGAGTGAAATATGTGTTTATTTTTTTATTTATTAAAAAATTTCATATATGGATTTTAATAACAATTATAAACATTTTTTGTAATAATGGGATTTTTTTAATGTTACACTCAAAAAAATTTTTACACTCAAAAAAAAAAATAGTAAGATCAACTGGAGATTTTGCTATTATTACTGAAAAATTAAAAATTGTTTGTTGTCAAATTTGCAAATTTGTTTACACTCAAAGAATATTTACACTTAAAAAAAACGTTAATAATATTATCTAAAAATCTTGCTATTACTACAGCAAAATTTATTATTTTTTGATGAAAAATTTGATAATTTTAAAAATAAAAACTGCAATAGATTTTAATTGCATTTGTAACAATGGTAGGTTCCGTTTATTATTATTTTTTACTAATAACAATAAAAGGCAATTATAATTATTATTCATTTGACTGAAATATTGATTGCAAATATTCCATATTTTGTTCTATGTTATTTCTGTTCTTTAGTAGTTTTTTGACTTCTTCATCTAAATCCCGATGTTCCACTTTCCATTGATTTCGAATACTGGAAATGAACGGATCTGATGTTGCCAATAAAATATTAAATAGATCTTCATTTGTGGAATATCGTGAAATTTTTCAAGTATTGTTCTCTCTATAAAATCTATAATTCTTATTCCTTTTTTCCTGAGCTTCCTCTGATAGATTTTCAGTTGGCACCAAATGATATTTAATGACATCTTCTGCATCGTAAAGAACAGTTGCAGACATATTTCTACATGGTACTTGGTTGTATATATTATTGCTGTTTCCTTAGCATAATCTCCAAATTTTTTTGGAGTAAATTTCTTCATTGCACGCAAGTACTTTTAGGATTATTTTAAATCTGAAAATAAGGTTTAAATCCACTCCTATTATATCAGATGCTGTTTCTGGATTTGAAAAGAATCTTCTTGCAGTATTGCCATCATTTGTATTGCCTGACCCTTGTTTGGCTCAATCCAAATTTGCAATATTCATCTTCAACATGTTTCTTTTTTGAACTTCTTTACTCTTTGTTGGTTTCGTTGGTTCTTATTGATCCTGAAGACCGGAAATCCAAATCATAACTGATTTTTAGTAATTATTCCATAAGTCGTATTCTTGCATGTAGTGCTGATAATTCAAATTCATATGCATCGGTATTATCTAATGATTTTGTCGGAACTTGGTTTAATTGGCTTGATGTTGCTTGGCATATAATGCAGCTGGATGCAGCCTTCGTGTTAGTCAAAGCCTGACCTACTTTTCCACCTGTCATTGTCAGCACTAATTGGTAACTTACTTCAATTTGCTGCCCATCTAACTGTAATTGTAATGGCTGTAGTGTTGCAATTTGGGCCATGATATCACTAACTTCTTTGTTAGTTGTTTGATGTTGTTGTTTGATTGGCCTCCAGTATTTCGTAGAAGATGGTGTCTCATTTTTCCAAATATCCATTGTTTGCATTGTACTAGTCGAAGGCTCTGAATCTTCCAAAACTTTAGTGCATTGTTAGGTAAAATAAAAAGGTATAAAAAAGGTATGATAATAAAAAAAAACCCAGGTTACTAATGAATTACATCCTCTGTGTATTGACATTCTTACTTACAAATATATGATGGTAATAGAACAAATAATGACTATTATAAGCTATAAAATACCTAAAGCACAAATTTAATACACCATTGTATACGAGTACTTATAGGGCTGTTTAAATTATCGTAATTTGAATTTTTTTAGAGTAATTCGTCACGGGTGCAAAAGTATAAATAGGGTTAAAGAGGACACTTTCACCTTTCTTCGGGTGGTATATGTTTCTTGTTCTCTTTTGTTCCCTAGAAGTTCTATTCCACTAAAGTTGAAATTTGAGAAAAATATAGTAGTTTCATAAATATTTTGTTTTTATTAAACGGTAGAGCTATGACCACTTACAAAAACTAAAGACTGTAATCCTACCAACATTATAAAAAACACCGCAGGTCATTATCGATGATAGCTTGCGAGTAGTAACCATTTATTTTTGATAAAAAATCACATTTTTCTGGAAATTAAAAAAACAGTTAAGTTTGACAGCATGCCACGCCCACAATATGCAATAGCTTAACCTAATTTTTTGGCTACCTTAATCTGGATATGTTAGCTACAAAAAGGCGTTAAAATTTTAAAAATCGGTGTCAAAAAAAAATTATACTTTTGGCCAATGAAATCAAAATTTCAGCCACAGTGCGATGTCGAAATTGATCGTACACGTCATTTGGGTAATGCAGCAGAACTAAAAAAGAATGTATCATTGAATAAACGGGAGAGTGAGAATTTAGTAAATGCAGACTGGCCACTATTTAATACTGACGATGTTGCTCTTGTTAGCGGTTACTTCAATTACTGTATACCATTAAAATTACTATTTGGATTTGCTGAAGATTTTAATAAAATAATAGTCAATTCAAAGCATGAATTGATTTTATTACGATCTAAAGATGATAAACAAATTCTTAACTCAATCATTGCAACCGATAAATGTAAATTATCTATTTTAAATATTACATGGAAAGTACCACATATTCAGAACCGAAATATTGGCCATCAGACCGTAATAAATTACCAGATCTTATTGATTTTGAAGTGACAAAAAATACTGCTAGAAATATTGTACGTGTAGAATCCTCTCTGGAGCTCTCATCTGATCACACTCCTACTATTGTTAGCCTTTTTACCCCTCGGGAAAAGCTACCCCCGACAGGTGACTTAGCACTTACAGGCAAGGGAACTGAATGGTTGAAATATAAGAAGTTTATCATTACACATTGCTCAGAAAACATATCGCTAAGAACGCCAAATGATATTAACCTCTCGCTCAAAAATTTTGAATCTAATCTCAAGGTAGCTGCTCAACTTGCTACTAAACCCGTCCAACAGTCCAGAAATAATTCCGTTTTTTCTGTTGACGTCGAACGATTCCTCCATGAAAAATGAAGAACTCGTAGAGAATGGCAACTGCACAGATCTCCACATCTCAAGACTCGATTGAAAGAATGCACAAATAATTTACGAATGTAACTCGAAGAACAGAGAACCAACTCATTAAACAGATTTTTAGAAAAATCTGTGCCGTGCTACTGGTGTGCAACCATGAATTTAAAAAGACCTGTTGTACGTAAGCCTCCTTTACGAAAACGGAGGTTGGGCAAGTGTTAGAGTTGAGTTGCAACCATTTTCACAGAGCACAGCTGTACCCATACGTTTTGAGATTCGTGAGGTCGAAAAGGCTATTTTTTAACTAAACCTTAAAAAAGCATTTGGAATTGATAAAATCAGCAATAAAATGCTTTCAGAGTTACCCCGTGTAGCATTAAGAATTATTCTTTTTATTTTCAATGCTATATTACGCCTAGAATATTATCCCCCAGAATGGGAAAGGATCACACGAAAGTCGACTCGTATAGGCTTGTCAGCCTATTATCTAATTTATCAAAACTTTTCGAAAAACTACTCGTAAATATATTAAACATAGCTGTAACACAAAGCAACTCTATTCCAGCACATCAGTTTGGCTTTCGAAAACAACATGGCGCTATTGAACAAGTTCATAGACTGGTAAGTGAAATTCAAAGGGCCTACGAAGAGAATAAGTATTGTTCCGCACTTTTTATTGATGTTTCACAAGCCTTTGATAAAGTTTGGATTAAAACTATATTACCCTCCAATACACAGAAGTTACTCGAGAGCTATATTACAAACCGAAAATTTAAAATTAAAGAAAATGATTTTATAAGCACACCACAAACTATAAAAGCTGGAGTACCTCAAGGTAGCATGTTGGGGCCTCTTTTGTATATCTTATTCACATCAGATATGCCAACTAATTTCAATAGACACAGCAATATTAAGCATTCATAATAACCCACATGATGCATCTAGAATATTGCAAAATCATATCAATGAATTAGAGACCTGTACCCGTGTTCTGTATTTTATGTGAAAAGTTCTCACATCGAAAAAGTGTGAAACAAAAAATTCGACTGTTTCTCGATTTGTGAGTAAAAACTGTGTCTGTATCTTAATGTGAAAAGTTATAACACTGGTTACGTTGTTATTGGAATATTCCAAGTCAGCTGTCAAAAAATAAAAACAAACAAAGCAAATAAAAGTAAACATAAAATTATGTGTATAAAAATTTAAGAACTTGAAATAATTTTTTTAATTTAAATTTGTGAAAAATGTTCAATATACTTCTATTAACTGATACGATAATGATGATATGATAACTGAATGATAACACGCTGCCTTTTTTGTGCAAGAATATTTTTAATGGGGGGGCTAAAAGTTCACTATGGTTAAACATGTTATCTTATAGAGAATTAAATTTTAATACCTTCCGAAGAATACATTGCCCTATTAACCGAATGTTTGTCGGAGCAAACTTTTGTGTTCGATTATGAACGTCATTATTCCGTGGGCTTAGATATAGAAATATTAAAGCAAGATTGCAGTTATTTGTGAGTGTGCATTATAAATTTTAAAAAATCATATCTAAATATATTTGAACGTCATTATTCCGTGGGCTTAGATATAGAAATATTAAAGCAAGCTTGCAGTTATTTGTGAGTATGCATTGTAAATATTAAAAAATCATATCTAAATATATTTGTTTTCTAGAGATTCTATTAAAGCCAACGTTATAGTACAAGGTTATAAAAATGCTACGATGGAAACCATAAATGATTTACAAAATCTAATAATACATCAAGTAATTATTGATACGAATGCTAAGACCATCAAAACGGATCCTAAAATTTAGCTGAAAGAAAAGGTTACAAAAAACAACACTAAAAACCCTGCGAAGAGAGATGTTGAGTTAGAAATTGCTATGATATTGGATTGGGCACTGGTTTTATTAGATGGCTTTCATCTCGGTGTGCTTCTAGTGAAGAAGCTATAGCGGCGGTATTGGAACACAATTTGCCACCTGATTTAGATCAAATGTGAAAATCCAGAAGACGCAAGAGCTCGTTATGAAGCTGTCTGAAACTTTAATAAAATTATTTAAAAAGTGCATATAAGTACTTAAAAAGTACATATATAAGTGCCTAAAAAGTGCATATATAAGTACTTAAAAAGTGCATATGTAAGTACTTAAAAAGTGCCCATATAAGTGAATATTGTCTCAGAATGATTTTTCTTTATCCTTATCATCATAGTCCGATATTGTTACAGTTTCAGTATCATTCAAGTTTAAGGTGTGTGGTGGTATCAACGCTATGGTATTAAAGCTATTAATCGCTTCAAATAGTCAGTTGATTGATTAATAAAAACATCAATTAAATGTTAAATTAATAATACAATTGTTTAACTTAAAAAAATTGATTAGTTAAAAAAACATTTTATTAATTGATAAAACAATTAATTGGTTAATTAAAAAACCAAACAATTTATAATTAAAAAGCCATTAGAGTTAAATTATAATGATTGATTTGTTAAAAAATTAATTTATTCATTAAATATTAATTCGATTAATTCAAATGCAAATAATTAAATAAGTTAATAAATTTATACTTTTAGTTAAATAATAATAACTTAATTAAATGAATTTAATAAACAATTAATTTAAAATCAACCATTTTTAAGTCATTTGAGCCCAAAAGGCCCCCACTGAATTTTGATTGATTTTTTTATTAATTAATCAACTGATTATCTGATTTATAAATTAATTTATTAATCAATCAACTGATTATCTGATTAATAAATTAATTTATTCCTTTATTATACTGTCGAACATGTTTGTGGGCATTGTAAAAGTATAGAAAATCCTCCAAAAAGTTCTCCCCTCCCAGAATGGCTGTTATACTATTTAAAAAAATAACTTTATTGATTCAAATAATCAATTGATTGTTTAATTAAAAAAACAGTTTAATTTAAAAAAAAATTAATTAAAAAATTGAGTTTTATTATAAACTTAATAATTTAATTTAAATAATAATCTATTTATGAAATAAAGATTAATTAAAATCAATATATTTTCAATAATTCAAAAATTAAATTGTATATCAAGAAAACATGTTAATTAATTTTACCCCACGTAAAGAACCTATCACATAGAAATAATTTTTAACTTTATCAAAAAATGGATTTATGAAATTATATTTTTATAGTATAATATACTAATATAATATACTATATTATACAGTTTATACAGTTTTGTTTAAACTTTTACGTATACGTGAATTTACAAAATTAGCTCATTAATGAAATAAATAAATACATAAATGTATTAATAATATTAGATAATACTAAAATTAATCATTTATTTAAACAATTTATCATTTTATTAATAAATTTATTCATTAAATATTTTTTTTAACAGATTTTATTTATTTTTTCAGCTTTTTATAGTAGAAATGTAGTAAAAGAGAAAAGGCTTACTTCTGCCTTAAATTAATTACTACTTTTACGATTTTTTTAGTTCTTGAATTACTATTTTATTTTGTTTTAAAATTATACAACATTTACTACAAAATCATTCGAACAACTAAAAAAATAAATACATATTTTCAAAATTGATACAATAAAATTTGTGATTGTAACAAAACTTTTACTACACATTCGCTTTATCTGTTTTGCTTTTATTATCTGTTAGGAAAAGATCAAGAATTAGCCTTAAAAAGTGTGATTAAGTGTGATCCGTTGAATCATACAAAATGTCCTCTGGCAAATTCCAAATTGGAAGACATGTAGTCCACAAGCTTTTTTTTGAATTTGGGAAATTCGTTGCACTTTCTGAATAATTGCAAAAAAAAATTTTAAATGTAAATACTAAAAGTAAAATATAAATAAAAAATTAATATATTTTTTACCTTTTCTCCAATATTCGATGTCATCTTATATATTTATTTATTTATTTTATTTATTTATTGGAACTGCTCCATACACAAGACTAAAAGTCTTATTTTGCAGTATGGAACTGATTGTATTTAAAATTATAAAATCGTTAATAAATTAATAACTAATTACAAATTTTCTTTATATAAAATGCAAAGAACAATAAGATTAAAATTAAAGAATAAAGTTGAAATATTTGAAATTTAATTTAATCAAATGTATTATAATATCAAATAATATTTAATGTTTTAAATTGTTATGCTGAAAACAGTTTAAAAATATTTTCTTTAAATTTTCGTGCGTTACTTAAAAGTTGAGAGCTATGGGGTATAGAATTCCAGAGAGATACTGCGAATATGTAGAAATGCCACTCCGATATTAAACTTTTATATCTAATTGATCTGAAATATAAAGTTTGTCGTACAGATGTTCCGGTTTGTGGGTATACACTATTTTATGTAAAAAAACTAAAACTCTTATATTTAAAAGATTATCTAAAGAAACGCCATATAGCTGCGATGAAAACAAAGATACACTAGAACGTCTATTAAGTCCATACACATATCTGATTATGTTGTTAAATGCAACGTTCAATTTCCTTTTACTAATTGTATCACATTTCGCATTATATATATATTTTTTTTAAAGCAACTGAATTTAAAAACTTATCTCGCATAGATTTGAGTTGTGAGTGAATTTGACAGTTCAATTTCAAATCTTTTCAAATGCCAACTTTACAGAAACACTTTTTTCTCATTTTTCCAATAAATGTGAGAAAAAACGTTACGTGACAGATAGTTCTCACAAAATAAAGTTACAGAACCAGTCGAATGCGAGAAAAAATATTTTGTGTCAGTTCGCAACGTTTTTGTTTCATTTTTATACGTTCCATGTGAAAACTTTCCGATGTGAGAGTTACAGAACATAGCTACTGGTTAAAAAAGTGGAAGATTAAGGTGAATGAACAAAAATGCATACATGTTACTTTCACGCTAAGAAGAGAAACTTGTCCATTAATTCAAATAAATAATCATTACGTACCCCAACAAGATAACGTTAAATATCTCGGAATACATCTTGACCATCGTCTCACGAGGAGAAATCACATAGATGCAAAGTTAACCCAGATGAAATAAAAAACTGTTGAACTCAATTGGTTAATTGGAAGAAACTCTAAGCTTAGCCTAGATTGTAAACTTTTGTTATAACTTCGATTATAAAGCCAATATGGTCCTATGGAGGACAACTCTGGGGCATTGCCTCTGCTTCCAATGTAGAGAAAATTCAAAGAAAGCAGAATAATATTTTAAGAATAATAACCGGCGCACCATGGTATGTGAGAAATTCCAATATACACTCCGACTTGAATGTAAACTTTGTCAAAGATGAAATCGCAAAGCATGCTCAAAGCTTTTTAAGAAGACTGGAGGAACATCCCAATAATTTGGCGCGTAACCTGCTTGTAAATCGCGGCCATCAGCGACTTAGAAGGAGAGACACGGCGGACCTGGTTAACTAAAAGTATGAAATGATTATTATTTTTTATTATATATATCGCACCTGTACCTCTAAAGCAGTGAAGGCCGTGCCAAACACGCTGGTGCTCGGCTTCTTATATGTATACAGCCGAGCGAAAACAAAAATACTCACCAAAGAGTAAAAGTAAACAACAATTTCATTCAGTCTTATGAAAGCTTTTGGACGAAGCAGGTCTACATATGTCGCATTGCCTTTTGAAATTCATATATATTTTTTTTAATAGGTACACAGAGAATATTTGTTTAAAAGAAACCAAAAATGTTGAGAAAATTTCGAAGACTTGATAAACTATAAATTAAACATTTTCTATAAATTACATACGTCGCCTCCATTTGACAACAGGCTGGTAAGTTTTTTAGTTTTTGGTAACATACCGCTTAATAACCTTTGAAATTTCTTATCCTTTTAAGTTTTGTTATTTTGTGTTTTACTTTATTTTTTTTTTTTTTTTGTTTTTTAAAGAATTGAATTACTTATTATTACTTATTTGATTTAATAAACTTCAAACTTATTAATAAAAGAGATTTAATATTCTTCACATTTTGTTTTACATTTTCAGAATGTAAGATTTTGAATTTTAAAACAACAAAATATATTTAAAATTTTACCATATTCTTCGTTAACTCAACTATTTTCCCTTTTATGCATTCATATAAACATTCATACAAAATCTACACAAACCCATTTAATATCGGCATTGTGTTACGTCCATGGATTTCGATCAGTGTAGTACAACTAACACATGCTCATAAACACTATTACAAACTCAATTCTCTCGATGGCCACCACTGCTCTAAAGTGAGTCAACTCAAAATTTACAAATTTTCAGTAGAGGCAAAAAATGGTTTTTTTAATTATTACTATAAAATTTAAAAACAGTTGTTTCATTGTAAGGAATTTCGAATAATAAGTATATGACAGTAGTTGTTTTTGAGATTTTTTTCAGTGATCATCAGAAATACCAAGTTTTTTGGGTGCAACTCAAAATATGTCTATTTACTGAGTTCTAAAGAATCTACTCTTATAACACAAAGAGGGTTACAACTGTAATTTTTGTTTTGCGAAAGACAAGAACAACCAATGTAAGATTTTTACAGTGGATAGCTATGACTACTGTGTATCGTTTTCTTGCAAAAAGTGAATATTGAAAAATTTTGAGTTGGCTCACTTTAGAGGTACGATATGTATATATATATTTTTTTTTTAATATATGAACAAATGAAATTTTTACCTGGCACTGGCTAGACTTTATTCTTAATTTTAGTTTTAAGATTTGAATACTTATTGTTAGTTCACATTATATAAGTGAAGATTCAATAAATAAAATACGAGAATAAAAAAAAAAAAAATAAAAAATATTCAACTTGTCGATGTATACAAATTGGAAATGTTTAAAACAGTAAATAGTCGTCGACCATTAACTATATCATTCAGAAGTTCGGATATGTATTATTATCCTTCACTACAAGAAAGTACAAATGTTGAATGTTAATCTAGCCAGCGAAAATGAAAGACCACGTTTCCTACTTTTAGCGTTTCGAGACAACGATAACAAGTTTCAACATTGTGATTTAAATTATATAGAAGTACATCACAATTCTTATACATATCCTTATGATGATCTAAATCTTAAACTTGATCGAAATCGTATTGCTCTATTTTTGATGTGTATGCAAAGTTTCAACAGAGGTTTTATGTGCGCGATTCACAGCCGCTGTTAAAAGAGATAAATTTAAATCAATTGCACCAATAATTGATTTGGATGTAACACATCAAAATGAATCGGTTAAAACTGGACCAATCGATATTCTTTTTGAATTAAAACATTGAGCAACATACCAGCGAATACATCTACATATTGTTTAATTATATGCATTATATGGAGGGAAAAAAGCCCCCAGAAAAAAGCGAATAGCAAAAAAAGTGAGAAATACAAAGTTTTGGGCCAATCAAAAAACATTGGGAGCTGGCTCAACGCGATTGAAAATTTCAAGTGTGTTTATATGGGGAAAATATAACTTTTTTTTAGATTTTACAAAAACTTCGTTCTAGGTTTAATTTTTCCGACAAATTGTTAAATAATTCGGGCTCAGTATTAAATTATCTTTCGAAAAAGCTACAAAACTTCAAAATCGAACAAAAACTCGCCAATAAATATCAAATGCGCCAGACCAATTTTGTGCCAAAAAAAACTAGGTCATGAAATTGATGGCATTTATTTTTATTTTTATTTTTTTATTAAGGGCCACCTTAATATATATATATGATTGTGGTAAGTTGTCAATTTTATTATCTATATAAATCTATGCTTTTGATTTTTCTTATCGTTATAACTTTATACACAGTTATGTACGAACGTATACAATGAAATTAATTGCATTTATTTTATTCACTGCGTCGTTAGTAGTAATTGGTAATTCATTTTCACCATCTTATTATACTATTACTAGTCCTCAGTAGGGTGAAAGCGGTTTGTATGAAAAAAAAAATTTGGCCGCATTTTGAGGTATGCAGGTCGGATTATTGTGACACTGGATCTAAAACTTTAGTGCGCAAAATTTGAGCCAAATCGGACAATGCCCTCTGGACGCGCATTGACTTCAACGTTCAAACATGCATTTATATGTAAACATTATCAAAAAAGAAGAATTTTTCACAAAAATTTTGATATTAATAATTGCGCTTCAATTAAATTAATTAATAAACCATAATCTAGAGTAAATTATCTTTCTAATAACACAATAAAATCTATTATCGGTTGAAAAATAGCCTAGTTATATCAAGTTCCACAGGCAATAAATGCGCCGCAGACCACTTGATTCAGAAAATCGAGCACATATTTTTAAAGACATTGAAATAATTTACAACAACAACATTTTTGTATTCTCCTGATCCCTAAATGGGCATATTGTATATTACCAATGATTGATAACATATGTTTTATGTTGATGAAGGAATTAAGTTAATGTTGATCAGCCCGAACACATTAATCCGTACTGACATTAATCTTTATTCCTTTTGATCCCTTCAAGCACTTGAAACTTGAAAGGTGATGATGATGATAGTAATAACAAGACAAGTTTTGCTGTATTACTAGAAAGTTATTTATTTTGTTGGGCTTTTTATACTTTATAAATATTCTATGTTGTTGCTTTGTAGTGATTTAGTTATAAATGGTCAAGTAATTGATTGAACTATATTTGTTAGTCTAGTTAAGCATTATTATGTTTGGTAATAATAAGTATGCGGAAATAATAATAATAAATTGGTACAAATGTGTATAGTGTTGTGTCGTCATTTTATTTACCAAATGTAACAATGCTTAATAGTAATTTCATCGACTGTCGGTCAATCAATTTATTATTGACTGTCGGTCAATCAATTTATTATTGACTGACTTGGATTCTTGGCTTGACTAAGCATTATTATATCCGGCAACAATAAATGTGACAAAATAATGCAATGTATGTAATATGGTGTGTGTTTGCAAACAGTTAATTTGTGTAAAGTGAAATGAACAAAAATAAAACAGATGGTGAATCATTGACAGTGCTGGGTATAAACACATATGCAAAGTATTTTGCATCTCGCCTACTGTTATGCCGTTCAAAATTAATGTCAAAACGGTACGTATTTTTAGCACTATTTCAAAATCTCCAATTTTACTTTTTCAAAATTTTTCTTCAATAAATTTTTCGAAATCAACTATTGAACTTTAAGGTCTTATTAACAAAATATTTCTGACTAAAAATGCCAAGTATTGTAGGTCGCATTTTGAGGGCAGCGTTTTTATTTCAGCGGATTTGAATAAAAATGTTTTTTTTCATACTTTTGGTGTTTTCATATTTAAAATATCTTTTTTCAAAATATTATACTACTTAATATAAGTTCTCAATCTTGTAAATTAAGGTTAAATTGAAACACTATAAAATGTCCCTCTTTAGGGTCAAAAATCAAATTTAAGGAGATTTACATCAAATCCGCTGAAATAAAAACACTGCTCTCGCCAAATTAAGAACAGGATACCTACAATAATAATACTAATACTACTACTACATGAGATACAAGCAAATATTTAAATTTTGGAATGAAACTTCAAAATGAAACTGTTGATGTGAGAGTGCATTTATCAACTCAATTGCAAAATCATCCACAACAACAACATTCAAACCAATTTATAGAGAACAGAGAAATGCTGAATCAGAAATATATTCCACTGTAGATGATGCAAACGAAGCTTTTAGAAAGAATTTAATTGAAAAAGAAACTAATATTGGTGGTATAATTGAAAGCTCAACGGTATTCCTTCGACATTTCAATTTAAAATATGATCAGCTTAATATTAGACTTAGGTGTAGCTATTATGGTAACGACGAGCAGCGAAATCTTAACATTTATTACTTTGAGTATGATGCAAAAAGTGAGTATGAAGTACAAAAAAGAAAATGAGAATATGAAACTAGTCCTTTATTCGATCAACGTAAAAGTGCTATAAATACAGGAACTATTGATATTAAAGATTATTTACAAACATTGTCTATGACCATAGAGTAAGGCCCAATTCACACCACGATTTTTGGCGACGTCGTTTTTCTTAATTCTCTTTTGAAGCTGCTAACAAAAACCTATTGCATTCTTACGATGATTTTTAGTTTCATGTCTTTTTTTAAAATCTGCTTTAGTTTTTTTTTCGCATTAAGAAATATATAAAAAATATATGAATTAATCTAAATTCAAATTATCTTTTTTTATTTTTCAATTCAATTTATTTATTTGTTAAACATTTTTTACATTATTTCATTATAAGATTTAATCTTTTTATACTACATAATTTATCATAATTTTTCAACTATATATAAAAACCTATTTAATATTTAAATTATTAAGAGTAGAATGTTTAGAATATCCAATCAAATATCAGAACGGATCAATATTTAAAAGTTTTAAGTTAAAACATATTCAGTTTAAAGAAATTATGCATATATTACACTTCAAAGTACGAAAAATAATAAAACGTAACAAGAAAAAAAGAAATGGGTGTAAAGAGAAATATGAAAAAAGTCTTGAAAAACAGAAATCTTGTCTTTTTTTACCCCTCTTGCTTCTCAACACCGTTCGCCTACAAACAAAAAAAGACGTCGAAAAACGACGTCGTCAAAAGTCGCTGTGTAAACACAGCCCAAGACGTATTAAGGTGCTATTACATGATGTGTTTTTTACATATGTACTGTCAAATTTTCCCACAACAAAAGTTGTACACATCGTGTGATACATATGAAACATTGTTTATGTACAATACATGAGGAAAGTCACATGTACATTTTTCAATTAGAGCAGGTTCTATTTTTGTATGACAAACATATGAAAATACAACACTGCTTGTGGCGAAAGAAAAACAGAGTAAATTATAAAGATTAATATTGAAAGAAAAATAAATTGTTTAATATTAATTAACAATTAAAAAATATATAACTTTTTTTTAACAATAAATTTTTGTAAATTCACAAATTAAATCAGCTGTTGTTTACATTTAGAGGTTATGTCATACGGAAATTTTGACAGACATGAGGAATTTCATATGGATAAAAAAAGTGACAGTACATATGTAAAAAACACATCGTGTAATAGCACCTTTAGCAAATATGATGATTAATATTTAATATTTAATTTTTTCAAAACATTTTCCAATATTATTTCGGATGAGCATAAAAATAAACTCAACTCTATTAAATCGCATATAGAGTTTGTAAACAATTTAAAAGTATTCAAAACTAAATTTGGAGAACATTATGAGGATTGCGTTTTATCAAATGAAGATGCTGAATGTGGTCCACACACTTGTAATTGCATAACATATAATAGAAGAAATATTGAAGCTGAAGCAAAAAAAATTATACATTTTTATTAATAAAATTTAAACAATAAACAATAATTTTTTTAATTCTTGTCTTGTTATCAGATAAATTTTTTTATTTGAATTAGTTATACGCATAATAAAATCACAAAATTATATAAACATCACAAATTATTACAACTATGTTTTTAGTTGTTATCAGCAATATTTTAAGTTGAACGTTTTAATAAATCCCACCGCTAATTCGTTAATTATTATCGTTAATTATTTATTCATCAAATGGACTACATAAATATAATTGTATTTGCTTAACAAATGACTATACTAACACATGTGATCGTTATCAGTTAATCCAAAAACGTTTCAATCTATAAATACGAATTTTTACTAAACATGCAATTCCATATTATTGCCCAAAGTCTAGGTAACAAATTAGACGAATTTTGTTATATATTTGAAAATTCTGGTATAGATGCAATATGTGTTTCTGAAACGTGGTTTAATCCGGATATACATGACAATACACTTAATATTAATGGCTACCAGTTGTTTCGCGCTGATAGAGTAGCTCATGCTTACAGAACAGGTCGTGGTGGTGGAGTTGCCATATTCCTCAGGAAAGGTATCAATGGAAAGGTTATTTTTAAATCAAATACTGAACATGATATGGAGTACATTTTCTTAGATATAACGTGTCATTGTAGAAAGGTGTTGCTAGGAACTGTTTATAGACCAAAAAAGGAAATTAGAATGGACACCCTGTTTGAAGAACTTGTAAATCTTACATTTAATTACACTGATATTATCATAGCTGGAGATTTCAATAGTAATATTCTTGTGGAGACCAACCTTATCGATCCAATGAAATCCATTAATATTACACCTGTAAATTCTTCTACACCCACGCATTTTACAAACATGGATGTCTTCCTTGTAAATGACAAACAGAATATACTGCATTACGACCAATTATCAGCACCTATGTTTTCGAAGCGCGATCTAATCTTTTTGAGCTACAACGTCCAGCCAAATAGTAAAATTTACACTTTTTCATACCGTGATTTTGATAATTTGAATAGATGGGAACGAATTTTTTACATGCCAAATGTTGATGACCAATGTCAATTTCTACAAGACAATATTCTCTTCCTTTACAATGAACATGTTCCTATTAAAACAAGGAAAATGTCCTCTAAAGACAGACCTTGGTTTTCAAATGAGTCTAAACGCTTAATGGAAGAACGCAACGTTGCATATGCTAGGTGGAAAAGGTTTAAACCACCTGAACTACATGAAATATATCGCAGGAAGGGTAGAACAGTTGTGTCCAAGATAAGGCAGGACAAATCTACCTATTATGAAAACAAATTTAATATTGCTGTCGGTGGTAATAAAACGTGGAAGGAAATAAGAAAAATTTGAATTATAAATAAGCTGACGTAACACTGATACCTTGAACATTGAGGAACTCAATGAAAAATTTGCTAATATAGAAATGGCTGATGTCAATTCTTCGTTCTACAATAATCAAACTGCCCCAATTGATGAAAATCTATTTAACTTTCATTGCTTCAGTCAATCAGATGTTTTTCAAGGTTTTCTGTCCATAAAATCTAATTCTGTCGGTTACGACGATATGCATCCAAAATTTATAAAGTTAATATTGTCTTTCTTCTTAATTCTATAACAACAACAAGCACATTCGCTACATAGTGGAAGTTCGCCAAAATAGTTGCTGTTCCGAAGGCTAGAAATGATTATCGGCCAATTGCAATCTTGCCATATTTCTTAAAAGTTTTTGAAAAACTAATCCATAAACAAATGCTGCATTATGTTCTTGACAGAGGTTTAATAACTAGTCGCAAATCTGGCTTTAGGCCGAAACATAGTTGCATAACTGCTCTTGCAGATGTTATTGAAGACATTCGGAGTAATATTGACGATGATCAGGTCAAGTTTTTATTACTTCTAGACCATTCAAAAGCCTTCGACGCAGTTCATCATGGAACACTTTGTTCAAAGCTAAGCTACTTGTTCCATTTTTCATCTTCTTCGATTAAGTTAATTTCAACTTATTTGAATGGAAGACATCAAGCTGTTTTTAATGACTCGCATTATTCAACATGGCTACCGGTCACAAAAGGAGTTCCGCAAGGATCAATCCTTGGACCACTACTATATACTATATACTCCAACTACTTACCAATGCATTTGAGTTTCATGAACATACAAATGTATGCTGATGACGTTCAGCTTTTTATTGGCTGCAAAGTTTCTGCAATTAATGATTATATTTCAAAGATAAACTCTGACCTATCAAAAGTCTCCGAATGGGCAACTGCTAATGGATTACGCTTAAATTCTTTAAAATCAAAATGCATTCCTATATCTAGAAGAGCTGTAGAATCCATAAATAGTTTAAGTATCCAACTTAGATCTTCTCACATTGATATGGTACCATCGGCAAAGAATTTGGGCATTATTTTTAATGAAAAACTTTCTTGGTCAGACCAGATTAACTTTGCAACAGGTAGAACATATGGTATGCTAAGGACGTTATGGATAAACCAATATTTTACACCACTAAAGATCAGAATGCTTTTAGCCAAAACTTCTTTGATACGTCTATGGTTGTGAATTATTTGCTGGTTGTGATTCATCCGATAAACGTAAATTAACAAATACATACAATAATATTACAAGATATGTTTTCGGTTTAAAAAGATATGATATGGCGTCTCACTTTTCGAAGAAACTATTTGGAATACCATTTGACAATCTTTTGAAATGCAGAAGTCTTTTATTTTTGCATAAAATTTTTATACAAGACATCCAAACTATTTGTTTAAAAAATTGTTCTTTGCACGATCCAATAGAGGTAAAACAATAATTCAAATTCGTCACCAATATCTGTTCTCAGAGCGCCAATTTTTCATTTATGCAATCCGTCTCTGGAACCAATTACCCCATTGTTTACAAAATATTAACAACGCAATACAATTTAAAAAATCAATTTTTAATTATTTTGAGGGATTATAATTTTTAAATTTTCTTATAAATCTTTATTTTTAAATTATTAAATGTTGAATGTTTTGTTTTCTCATTATATATAGATATTTTTACATCCACTTATATATCTTTGTTATATTATTTACTTATACTTATACTTATACTTATACTTATTTACTTATACTTATTTATATTTTTATATTATATTATGTCGTTATGAAAATTGTATGCGCCATTATAAGTTTTTCCAGTGCTAAATCTAAAAGATATTATATCTTACTGCACTGGTTACAATTTGAATAAATACAAATACAAAGACTCCGCTACATTTACCTACAAGAAATAATATATATATATATATACATATATATATATATATATATATATATATATATATATATATATATACTGCAAAGTAAAACAAATCTTGTAACCATATTTAAGAAACTATAATTGTAATTAATATTAGTTAATAAAAATAAGAATTTAAAAAAAAATCAGTAAAAATTTATATTTTTAAATTAAAAACAAAAATCTTTTTATTTGCATAGGCTCACAGGTTTCCCCCAATCATAGCTATCTAATCCCCCGATCTTAGGTTTGTATCCCCTAATCATAGCTATCTACTCCCTCCGATCATAGGTTTGTATCCCCCGATCATAGGTTTGTATTCCCCCCCCCCCCAATCATCACACAATTAATCACTCATTTATAGCTCTGACTCACATCAGTTATGTACTTCTTATCGGTGTTGACCTTCTTATCAGTTATGTGCTTCTTATCAGTGTTGACCTTGATGACGTCATAGCTGATAAGAAAAAGTAAGCGGTGCCGACCTCCTTATCAGTGTTGACCGTGATGACGTCATAGCTGATAAGAAAAGTGGCAGTGCCACGCCCTGTGGAGGCGCACTTGTACTGAAAAAGTGATCTAGAACATACGTATACATACTAATGTTGACTTCCTTGGTCAATTGATTATAAGCGAATGAATTTATTGAAATTAAAATTTTCTAACATATGTAGCTTAAACAAAAATATAATACAGAAAATAAACTGTTATTGTTAAATTTAAATGAGTTATTAATTTGAGTAGTCATACATTACATTAAATGAACATTTAAATGAATAAAATGAATTTAAATTATAAAACAAAATTATAAAAATTAATAATCATTTGTAAATAAATACAACATATGGTAATATTATTGCTTAATAACAAATAATTTTAACTTGGTAATAAGTGTGCTTATAAATTTATAAATTAAAATTTTTTATGAAATATTTATGTTATTTTTAAATAACATATCTTTTATGTATCCAGTAAGTTTAAGATGGTAAGATTTTTTATTATGTATGTTTTTTTATTCATTTCATAATTAATTTTTTTCTCTTTTTAGAATTATCAGGAAAAATTTAATATTGCTCAAGGGATTAAGTGTGAATATACAGGAATAGATGACTCACCACAATATTAGAATTTAAAAGTTGTGAAATTTCAATTGAAAGATACAATATATGGATGTGAAGTAGCTGTATATTTGGATAATAATAAATAGTTATATTTTCCACCAAGACTAAATAAAGCATTATTAAATGAAGATCTTTATATAACAATGATGAATTAAAGAGTGGGAAAGAGACACCAAATGGAATAGCAAATTTGATTTAAAATTTGATTATTAGAATGTTAACATTAATTTTATTTTATTATATTAAAATGTTTAAAGAATACTACACAACTTTTGGAATTGTGATAAATAAAATAAAATAAATATAAAAACAATGATGTTTTATTTTTTAATATTTTTGATTTTATTATATATTTGATAGCAACATTATGTGAATACCCATAATAAATTAATAAACATGGTGAATACCCCTTCAATTAATATCATATTACAAGTTGTTTGTTGCTTATGAATTTTAATTGCTGTTTTGTGATTGGTTAACATCGCAAAAATTTTAATAAATTAAATTTGCTCGAAAAAACACTGCTGAATTGTGATTGCTTAATATCGCGAAAATTTTAATGCTCAAGAAATGCTGACAGCATAAACCTAACTTATATTAAAGTACACACGTTTTACACTTTCAATAGTATATACTAACCTTAAAGTTATAAACGTGTGACGGTTTTGCATCGAAAATTTTATCGGATTTTTTAGTAAACAAATTTAATTTATTAAAATTTTAACGGATTTTTTACAAAATTAAAAGTGATAAAAGTATCGGTTTTTCATAAACTTCACAACAACCTATTATCAAAAATTTCACAACAAACTGTTATAAAAAATTCAAAAAAAGAATTTTACAAAAAATATTAAATTAAAAAATTTTACAACAAAAACAATATAAAACTAATCCCAAATACTAAAAATATTTTTATCTACAAAAAATAAATAAATAAATATAAACAAGTAAGAAATTATAGTCGGTCTTGACCGACTATACGATACCCTATACCAACTAATTCGATATAGAAAATAAGCATAAACCAAATTTGAGTGGCATTGTTATTAATTTTTTTGGCTGCAGATATGAAAAAGTTCATATCGGATGCTATATTTATATGGGGACTAGGTCTAAATGTGGACCGATCCTGACCATATTTGGTAAAGTCAATTATATTTTGAAAAAATATATACAAACCAAATTTGAAAAACATCTGTGCAATATTTTTGTTGTTTGATAAATTTAAGTGAAGATCGGGAAGCATCTCTATATGGGGCCTATGACTAAGAATTGTCCTATAGGGATTATTTTTGGACTACTGATTAATGGATATAAGAAACACATAGAAACCCAATTTGACTGAGATCTATATGATAATTTGGATCTTACGACAATTTATGTCGATTGCATAGGGGTCATTTGTATTGGGACTAGGTCTGAACATGGAGAGAAATTCACCAATTTCAATAGCGTTCATCATATGGCCCATAAAAGCGCATATACCAAATTTATTCAATATATATTCATATTTACGACCTGTAGTTTGATTACAAGTTTTACATGGGCACACAGACGAACGGACGGACGGGCATCGCTATATCGACTCAGAAAGTGATTCTGATTCAGAAAGTGATTCTGAGTCGATTGGTATAATAAAAGATGGGTCTAGGTCAAATATTTCCTGACCATATTTGGTAAAGTCAATTATATTTTGAAAAAATATATATAAACCAAATTTGAGAAACATCTGTGCAATATTTTTGTTATACCCTCCACCCCAATATGCAGAGGGTATATAAGTTTGTCATTCCATTTGTAATAATTAGAAAAAAAAATCTGGACCCCATAAAATATATATTTGTGACCCTTATAACAAGCGGAGTTGATATAGCGATGTCCGTCTGTCCGTCTGTGGAAATCAAGATGACAACATGAATCGAGCAGCTACAGTGCTCTTTTGCATAAAAAATGATTCATTGACATTCTGAGAAGTTTACTATAAAATCGTCCAAATCGGTTGAATATGGCCCGAGATGTGAATGAAGAACTAAAAAAGTGTTAAAAAAAATATGATTTTCTATGTTGTTCTTGTCACGATCACGGCCTCAATAGGACAGCTAGGGTGATCATTTTTAGTGAGAATGATTCACTAAGATCATGAGAAGATTTCTGTTTCAAAAATCATTAAAAGCAGTAGAACAGGTCCCTGTACCTCTCTGAAAAAGTAAAAAAAAATGAAAAATATGATGTTTCTATATTGTTCTTGTTGTTATTCTAAATGTTGTATTGTTGTCATAGCTGGACTTGTTGTTTTTTTGGTCGTTGTGGCAATAATATAATAAAAACTAACCCTTTGTACCTTTTTTTTATCAAATCTGGTAGAAAAATTTCAAAGTTTCCATTATTTTGGCATCACTAAAAAATCGGTTAGATCATTTTTGTCTTCGCCACGAGCCTGCTTGCAAAGTTTCAGATCGATTTGGTCACGGGAAAGGGGTTAAAAATCAATCCAAAACTTTTTCGACAAGCAGACACTACGAGTTAATATAAAGGGAGTAAAAATTCACGAACATCTAAAGTAAATAATGCTAAACTACCTATGTAGTTGTAAATGAAAAAAAATCTGAATTTACCAAAAGAGAATTTTATCTATTAATTTATTTAAAGAAAAACACAAGAATAACTTTGAATGTTGTATTTTTTGTGTGTAATATTTACATATACATACATATATTAAATAAATAGAAAATATGTATAATAAATATCTGGGATTTCTATAACACGGTGTCTCGACTAGCTGTTATTCATTGCAATGTTCATGTTCAAGTCAGAGAAATATAATAACGTCAAAACGCGAAGTGGGCAAATTATGACTAGACATTTCATTTTCAAAATGTCTTTGAACCGTAAACACTTAAATCTGTGTCCAATTTTTTCCAACGCTTTTCTTTTTAAATCCGTTTTTTATAGCTTTAACTTTTGTAGTTCCATAAACACTCATATTCGCGATATATAATAATGAAATTATTAATTTGTCTTTTATTTGATTTAAGTTGCGCCATTTTAAAATACTAAAACGTCAAAATCGAATGAAACTTCAAATTAATCGCAGGGTTTGTGGCATAATTTCCGTCATGGCAAAAAGTTGGATTTTAAAGTCATGACATGAACATTAGCGTCTCCACTAGCCATTGACTTGGACATTGCCATGAATTATAGCTAGTCGAGACACCATGTAACATCGCAAGTTTTGCAAATATCAAAATACTCTAAATAATATACATATGTATAATATAATATGCATATACATGAAAAACATTTAGAACATTACTCAACGTAACCGGTACGTCCCAACGCTTTTCATGCAACTAACAACAGCTTACACGTTACGTTACTGTTAGGTGTGGTTAACTAGGCCTTAAGTTAGTTCTGTCATTATTGCTTGCTGCCACTAATGATGAATAATGTTATCCTGTTAAATATGTAATGGAAATTTACCAGATTACTGTAAAATTGCAATTAAAGTTTAAGCTTGTTATATGTATTATTATAATTTATTTCTCGAAATGCGCATATAAAAACGGAAGTTTGTTAATTATAGAGCATAAATGTTATTAAAATAATACTAATGATAATAAATGTTAACCATTTCCCCAAAAATGTGCGTATATGATGAACTCGGTAGCTCTATTTTGTAAACATAACAAAAAGTTAATATGCCAAACTTATGGCCATACTTGTAAAAAAAATTATGGAAAAACGTATGGTTTTTGTTTCTTATTAAAAAAAGTAATATTTATTTATTTAGTATTTTGGAGTTGTATTTTTTGTGTGTAATATTTACATATATATTATATAATAAAATAATATACATATATCTATATATGTATATCCATAATAACCGCATGTTAGAAATAAATCGGTATATTATTTTATTTATATAAAATTCTTCAATATTTTGTTTTAGGGAAAATATGTTTCTTTTGCATTAACAAACAGAGTGTCACTTCATTTTGCTCAGTGTGACTATGCCACAGTACATGGCGCCACAAATTTTGTTATATTAGCTTTGCAATAGTTATTCCTATTTTAACATGAATGTCAACATTTTCAATTAGATATCAAACACAACACTGTTAAAAGTATACACAGAGTAAAGAAGAAGCAATGATTTTTTTGCTTTCAAAACTGTTCTACTGAATTTTTAAAATATTAATTTTATTCTTTAAACAGAAATTGAAATTCAGAAAACACCAAATATGTTTACATTTAAAAAATAAACTGAAATTAAAAAAAAATATTGCGATTGAGAAGACATTAATAGCATTTCAGGATAAGAAAATATTAATTTAAATTCAATGAAGTTTAGAAAACCTCATATGATAATAAAGCGCAAATTGATGAGAATGTTATTTATGTATTATTTTTCACAATTTTTTTGCATGAAAATTTGTAGTCCTTCAGATAATAAAGATAACAAATTATTTTATTTAAAATTTTCGGGACATTTGGGCTTTGCGTTTGGCATCCCTAATTTGAACCAGTGTTCATGATGACTTCAAAATTTGACTTCATGGTAGGCAAGGTAAAACCCAAAACATTGAAGTTCGATAATAATTCCCAGGTAGTAGTATTTGGAGGCAATAAATGAAAATATATTTTATTAACATAATTTAATTCAAAATCAAAAGCTGGCATCACTGGGCTAGATTTTGTATTGTATTGTGTAAATAGTGAAAACTCCCTTTTAGTATGTAAAAAAATTTATTTTCCAAATATGGCAATATTTTAACAAAAAAAAAATTGAGAGATCTTTTTTTTGAATAATTATTTGGCCAGTTAAAAGAAACTATACAGCCATCTCCAATTAGCACGATTTAATGCGTATAGCCACTCTACACAACCATTACCTTCGCAATGGAGGTTAGGGTGAGCTATTTAATTTGCAAAAACTTAAACTAAATTAATTAACTAATTATGTCATATAACCGGAAACGCATGCATATAGTTATATAACCTAAAAGCATGCTGATCAGCACCCCCGATGACCAAAAAGCAAACACCGAAACGTGTTTTCTTTTATCCGAAATAATAGAAAAGACGAAAACGATCTTTCCTCGTTGGAGCGCGAATTACTAATGTGAGAGAGCTTTATATACCAACTTTGGAATAAACAAAAATCCAGATCAAACCAAAGAAGGTGCTGAAATAATTTGGTATTAAGTTTAACAAATTGTTTACTTTTTCAAATATTTTGTTTACATTTATTATCAATACTCAAACCGAGGTGGAGGGTATCAAAGATTCGGCACAGCCGAATTTAACACTCTTACTTGTTTTTTGATAGATTTAAGTGAAGACCGGGAAGCAGCTCTATATGGGGCCTACGACTATGAATTGTCTTATAGGGATTATTTTTGGACTACTGATTAATGAATATAAGAAACACATACAAACCCAATTTGACTGAGATCTATATGATAATTTGGATCTTACGGCAATTTATGTCGATTTCATAGGGGTCATTTGTATTGGGACTAGGTCTGAACATGACCGAATTTCACCAATTTCAATTTCATATTTACGAACTGTAGTGTGATTTTGAGTCGATCGGTATAATAAAAGATGGGTCTAGGTCAAATATTTTTTGTAGTTACAAACAGCAGCACAAAGTGATTATACCCAAATCACATGGTGGTATAGGGTATAAAATGGATGGCCAACACTTTTCTTTAAAACGTCAGAATACATCATCAAGGATCATCAATGAAGTGTTCAACACTTTTCTCAGATAGAAAAGAATATATAAGACATGTACATTTAATAGAATATAAAAATAAAAAAAATGGAGAAAGTGCACACTGCAATGATTCACGTACGTACAATCAATCACCAAAAAAATTGTCTTAAAATTGTAGATGAAGAGAATAATATCAAATGTTTTGATGGATGCTTCAAAAATCGTATATCAACTTTTCGATTTGAAAACAGTGATAAGGAAAATTTGATTCTTGAAGAATTTTTACATAATTAAGGAAAAAGTAATTAAAAATTTTAATATCTCTTTTAAATAAATTCATATACATTAGATTTAATTTTGAACTACATTGTAAATATATATTAATTAAAGATGATGATGCAGAAAGTGAGATTACAACAATGTTACATCAAACAAAAATATGTGTTTTAAATTCATCAAACAACGACATTGACATACATCAATATTACTCCAATAATTCCAATAAACTTGTAGAAAAATGAGTGAATTTCAAGAGCATGGTAGTGGATGGGCTCTAATCGAAATCACACATCTTGAAGCAAATATAAATAAATATACAAGCATAAAAGGATCCGAATTTATATGTTTACCACCACATATTACCAACAAAAAGGCTTGTATTAATGTGAAAAATAATTATGAATATTGTTTTAAGTGTGCAATAATATCAGCATTATATCCAGCTACTATAAATACAGAAAGATGTTCTTCATATGGAAATATAGACATTGAAGATTTCATCATATTATTGGAAAACAATATAGCATTAAATTTCTTAAATCTGAATATCCCACTGTCAACAAAATTCAAATCTTTGAAGAAAACAACCCGTCTATAAGCGTTAATGTCTTTGGTTTGGAGGATGGTAATATTGTGCGCCCATATTATTTCACCAAAAAGGAAAAACCTACCCACATAAATTTGCTTCTATTGGAGGACGAAGATCGATTCCATTATGTGTGGATAAAAAAAATTCAAGGTATTTAACTCGTATTTTATATTGATATATACCCATACCCTACGAATCTCCTCTACGCCTTAGTGACGGTAATTGGGCGAGAAGTCACTGCGATAAAGCCAACGCTTTTTCCGATCATTTAGAAGAGGTATTTACACCCAACATCAATATGTCGGACATACAAATTCCTCAAATAAATGACGTAGTAGTTTCTCCCATGAAACTTAGATTCTCTAACATAACAACAATTGTAAAAAATCTCAACACTAAAAAATCTCCTGGTATAGACTCAATAACATCTAAAATGATCTGCGAATTGCCATACAGTGCGCTAAGACTTATACTGTTCATCTTTAATGGTATCCTACGCATAGGTTTTTTTCCTCCGTCCTGGAAATCGTCAGAAATTATAATGATACCCAAATCGGGAAAGGCTCCTAGTATGGTCACCTCATATAGACCAATCAGCTTACTTTCCATCCTATCAAAGTTGTTTGAAAGAGTATTCCTGCAGGCACTGACACCATACCTTAATGACCAACAATTAATTCCCGCACATCAGTTCGGATTTCGTAAGGACCATAACACCATTGAACAAGTACATCGTATCGTGACTCAAATTAGAAAGGCATTTGAAGAAAAACTTTACTGCTCTTCATTATTTATTGACATCTCACAGGCATTTGATAAAGTCTGGCACAAAGGGCTTATATATAAAATAGTTCAATCCTTACCGCAAAATACCCATAGATTACTCCAAAGTTACCTGACAGACAGATCATTTGTAGTCAAATATAAAACCTACACTTCAAGCTCTCGAAACATCTCAGCTGGGGTTCCTCAAGGCAGTATACTTGGTCCCATGATGTATATTCTTTATACAGCAGATATGCCAACAAATTTTCAAATTCATACCTCAACTTTTGCAGACGATACTGCATTTATGAGCACTCACAAAGATCCCAAAATTGCCTCATCCAACCTACAGTCTCATATACATGAGCTGGAATCATGGCTTAACAAATGCAAGATAAAAGTTAATCCAGCTAAGTGTGCACATGTGACTTTTACACTGCGAAGAGAAAACTGCCCTACAGTTACAATAAATATCACCAGAATACCTGAAAAACCCCACATTAAATACCTAGGAATTCACCTTGATCGCCGTCTCACATGGTCCAAACATATTGACTCGAAAACTACGCAACTAGAACTCAAAACTGCCCAACTTGGATGGCTTCTAAACTCCTCATCTTCGCTTAGTTTAGAATGCAAAGCTTTACTCTACAAAACCATTCTCAAGCCAATATGGACCTATGGAATCCAACTATGGGGAACAGCATCCACTTCCAATATTGCAAAGTTACAAAGAAGACAGTCAAAAATATTAAGATACATAACAGGCGACCCCTGGTTCATTCGTAACGACAATATATATAAAGAACTCAATATTCCGTCAGTTCGCGATGAAATAGAAAAATATTGTTCTAAATATATATCCAAACTAGCATCTCACCCTAATCCCCTAGCACAGAACCTACTCTCGTTTAGAGGCCACTCACGGCTAAAGAGGGTAGACACCTTGGCCATAGCACAAAGCTAAAATATGTTTAATGTTCTCAATATGGCCTTCTATTGCACTGGCAATAGAATCATAAATCAAAAATAGTTTTTAAGATTTTATTACTTATTGTTATTTTCTACTAAGAAAGATCCAATAAACTAATTAAAAGTTGAAAACAAAAAAAAAAAAAGATATATAAAACATATTAATTAAAAATGTTTTATTACTATATAAAATTAAAATATACTATTTAAAAATTTTTTATTCTTTTTTATTTAATTATAGATTGATAAAATCTCAACTCACAAGCCGCCGTAGACATGTGTATATTTGCAATACATGTCTAATACATTTCCATAATGAAGAGACGTTGATAGACACAAGAAGGAATGCAACAAAATGGTGACAACAAAGCCAAATGAAGAAAATTATATACTTAATTTTAAGAACACTAAAAAGCAAATGGATGCACCTTTTGTAGTTTACGCTGATTGTATTTTAGAATCAATTAATATTCAAAATTCAACAAATGTAAATTCGGTACAAAAGCATATTCCATTTGCTTATAGTTATTATTTTAAATGCTCATATAATTCTAGTCTAGATATATTTAAAACTTATAGTGCTGAAAATTCATGTGAAAATATTTATCAATAGAAGATAGAGCAGCTGATCATTGTCATTTAACGGGTGACTATAGAGGTCCGGCTCACAACAAATGTAATTAAGAATACCAAATTGCAAATTTCATCCCTATTTTTTTCTACAACCTTTCAGCATATGGTTGCCATTTGTTTGTAAGAGAACTGAATATAATAGAAGGTGATATAAATATCATTAAATAAAGAATTATATGTATCCATATCGAAGAGAATTGCGGTGAATGATAAAGATACTATTGAACTCCGTTTTCTAGATTCGTACCGTTTTATGTCATCAAATTTAGATCAACTTGCATGTTTCTTATCAGATGATGATTTAAAAATTGTAATGAAACGTAAAGGTGACAAGAAAGGCAACTACCAGCACAGTCTTTATTTTTTTTTAATAAATTAACTAATGAGTCGTGTAGTGTTTTTTTTTATTCATTAAATAATTATTTAACATACACACTATATGTAATAAATACAATTAAAAACAATATATACGAAATACTTAAAACTCCTAGTCGGAGCATAGGGCGGAAACGAAATCAGTCCATTGTCGTCTGTCTTGTGCTGTTCGTTTAATCTCCTGCCATGTACCTCTGGATATGTGTTCAGCATGAATAGATCTCATCCACGTACTTTGGGCCTTCCTGGCCGTCTCGTGCCCTGCGGGTTCCATTCAAAAGACATTTTAGCAATGTAGTGTAGTGTAGATAGTTATCAACATGCTGAAAAAGTGTGGAATACTTTTAAATGTAGTATTCTAATGGATTATTTACTTTTATATTTAAAAGTATATGTTCTTTTACTTTGCGATATTTTTTAAAATTTCCGTAAAGTTTTTAAAAACATTTATAATTTAGACCCCTGTCAATATTATATAATACCTGGATTATCATGGGATGCAATGTTGAAAACCACAAAAATAGAATTAGAACTATTGACAGATGTCAACAAATATATTTTTGTTATACGTGGTATTAGGGGAGGTATTGTTCAATGTAGTAAACGCTAATCAATTGCAAAAAATAAATATATTAGTGATTATGATTCTACTAAAGGATCAGATTATTTAATTTATTTAGATGTTAACAACTTATACGGTTATGCCATGTCACAATATCTCCCCTATAAAAACTTTGAATGGGTTGAAAACATTGACGATTTTAATGTTAATGATACAGAAGATGATTCACCAGTAGGCTATATATTAGAAGTAGATTTACAACATCCATCTACAATACACGACCATCTCAATGATTTACCATTTTGTGCAGGAAATAAAAAAATTTAAACCATGAAACAAAGCAAATTAATAACAGACTTGAATTATAAAACAAGCTATGTGATACACTATAGCAAACTTAAACATTGTATTAAACTTGGTCTTATTTTGAAAAAAATTCATAGAATTCTCTAATTTAATCAGTCGGACTGGTTAAAGAAGTATATTCATGTAAATAATCATCATAGAACCTTAGCAAAAAATTCATTTGAACAAAATTTTTTCAAATTATTAAATAATGTACTATATGGTAAGACTATGGAAAATGTTGATAAAAGATAGTGTGTGCATGGAAAAATAGAGGAAAGAGGTTGGGAGCTAGAGCTCTTATAGCTAAACCCAATTTTCAAAGGTTGTTGAAATTTCATGATGAAATGGTTGCAATTCAAATGAGTAGAGTGAAAACTGATTATAATAAACCAATTTACGTTGGTTTTTCAGTTTTAGAAATTTCAAAATGGAAAATGTATGATTTTCATTATGAATATATGAAACCCAAATATCAGGAAAACATAAGTCTAAATTATATGGATACTGATTCTTTTATTTATGATATAAAAACAAATGATTTTTATGATGATATTCGAAATGAAATCAGTAGCTATGTTCTGTAACTCTCACATCGGAAAGTTTTCACATGGAACGTATAAAAATGAAACAAAAACGTTGCGAACTGACACAAAATACTGTTTCTCGCATTAGACTGGTTCTGTAACTTTATTTTGTGAGAACTATCTGTCACGTAACGTTTTTTCTCACATTTATTGGGAAAATGAGAAAAAAGTGTTTCTGTAAAGTAGGCATGTGAAAAGATTTGAAATTGAACTGTCAAATTCACTCACATCTGAAATCTATGTAAAATGAGTTTTTAAATTCAGTTGCTTTAAAAAAAATATATATATACCATATATATAATATGGCACCGAATATTGGAGAAAAGGTAAGAAATAGTTAATTTTTTATTTATCATTTACTTTTAGTATTTACATTTAAATTTTTCTTTTTGCAATTATTCAGAATGTGCAACGAATTTTCCAAATTCAAAAAAAAAAAAACTTGTGGACTACATGTCTTCCAATTTAATTTTAAAGAAAACCCTGATCTTCATTATGTCGGCACGAATTTATGGTCTGCTTCAGAAGTTGTGGCAGAAGAAGATGTTATAGATAGCATATACGAAACCATAGCGTTGGTACCACCACACACCTTAAACTTGAATGATACTGAAACTGTAACAATATCGGACAATGATGATAAGGATAAAGAAAAATCATTCTGAGACAAAATTCACTTGTATATGCACTTTTTAAGTAATTATATATGCACTTTTTAAGCACTTATATATGTACTTTTTAAGTAATTATATATGCATTTTTTAAGTAATTTTTCATGTCTTTTGATTTTATAACTCTTGTTTCACTTTCCAACAATGCCTAAGAGCTATCATCGTATTCATCATCATATTCTTCACCATATTCTGGTTCTCTTTCGCTGATCATGGAATATTCTTGATAGCGATGTTTAATTGCGGCCAAGTCACTTTTATCGTCTAGGAGTTGTGTAGCATTTTGTGGAGCATTTGGAAAACCCTTACCCTGATTAATAATACATTGAGGATTATCTTGGTTCATTATATCATATTTATCACCACCACCATCACACATTATAATGTTCAATACCGCTTTCTTGATAGAACTTATCTTGTGAATCGGGTGGTATATAAACTTCATTAACATCGGTTTGATCTAAATCAGGTCGCAAATTGTGTTCATTATATCATATTTATCACCATCGAAAACATTATAATGTTCAATACCGCTTTCTTGATAGAACTTATCTTGTGAATCGGGTGGTATATAAATATCATTAACATCGGCTTGATCTAAATCAGGTGGCAAATTGTGTTCCAATACCGCCGCTATAGCTTCTTCACTAGAAGCATACCGAGATGAATGCTGTCTAATGAAGCCAGTATCCAGATGAGGTAGACAATCCAATGTCATGGCAATTTCTAACTCAAAATCTCTCTTCGCAGGGTTTTTAGTGTTGTTTTTTGTAACCTTTTTTTCTGCTCAATTTTAGGATCCGTTTTGATGGTCTTAGCATCAATAATATCTTGATGTACTATTAGATTTTGTAAATCGTTTATGGTTTCCATGGTAGCAGCTTAATTTTTATAACGTACTATAAAGTTGGCTTTAAAAGAATCTCTAGAAAACGAATTTATTTAACATGATTTTTTAAAATTTATAATGCATACTCACAAATCGCTGCAAGCTTGCTTTAATATATCTATATCTAAACCCACGGAATAGTGACGTTCATAATCGACCACAAAAGTTTGCTCTGACAAACATTCGGTTAATAAGACAATGTATTCTTGGGAAGGCATTAAACTCATTTCTCTATAAGATAACATGTTTCTTAAAAGTTACACGAAACTTTTAGCAAAGTACTTACTAAGCTAAGACCGTTTCGATATATGAGTAGGCAATACTACGAAACGCTTTCAAAAACTACAAACGAGCATAATTTAACCATAGTAAACTTTTAGCCCCCTCATTAATCAGAAAAATATTCTTGTACAGAAAAGGCAGCGTGTTATCATAAAAGTTGGCTTTTCTTTGAGTCAATTTGATTTCGCCACACATAGATCTTACAGCAGGACATACATCCAGCATTACATTTAGGGTAAATGCACAATCTAAAGTTTATAAAACGATATTATTTTAAGTTCTTATATTTTTATATACACAATTTTATGTTTACTTTTATTTGCTTTGTTTGTTTTTATTTTTTGACAGCTGACTTGGAATATTCCAATAACAATGTAACCAGTGTTGTAACTTCTCACATTAAGATACAGACACAGTTTTTACTCACAAATCGAAAAACAGTGGAATTTTTTGTTTCATACTTTTTCGATGTGAGAACTTTTCACATAAAATACAGAACACGGGCTCAGTTCATATTTTGATACATCTTCATATCCGAAAGATAATGTTTTTAAATTTCCGTTGTTAAATAAAAAAGTTTTAGGCATGATGAAAGATGAATGCAATGGCAAATTAATTAAGGAATTCATTGGTTTACGAGCAAAAATGTGTTCAACAAAAATAGATAAGGAAGAAAAAGAAATTAAAACAAGTAAGAGTGTTAAATTCGGCTGGGCCGAATCTTTGATACCTTCAACCTTTTTCATTTTCAATTTTCATTTTTTTTATCATTTTCCATTTTTCACTTTTCAATTTTCATCTTTTGTTTTTCATTTTTAGTTTTTCATTTTTAATATCCCATTTTCCATTTTACATTTTCCACTTTTCATTTTCCATTTTTCATTTTTCATTTTCCATTTTTCATTTTTATATTTTCATTTTCCATATTCTACTTTCCATTTTTCATTTTTCATTTTTAATTTTTCATTTTCCATTTGCCATTTTTAATTTAAAATTTTTCATTTTCCATTTTTCATTTTCCATTTTTCACTTTCAATTTTCCATTTTCCATTTATCATTTTTCATTTTCAATTTTCCATTTTTCATTTTTAATTTAACATTTTCCATTTTTAATTTTTTGTTTTCCGCTTACCGTTTTCCATTTTTAAATTTTCATTTTCTATTTTTCATTTTCCATTTTCCATTTTTCGTTTTCCATTTTTTATTTTTTTATTAAGTTTTAATATTTAATTTTAGTGATAAAAAAAATATGTGGTAAAACTTGCTTAGACCAATGTGAACCGTGTAGTATTAATATACACACAACTGTAAAGACTTCAACAATACGAAGAATTACAACATATAAAGGGTCCGCCATCTAACGTTTTTTTCAACTAGTGCTTATTTCGTGAATGGTAACACTTAGCTCATGTCTGATTTGACAGATAATTAGTTTTATCTTTCCGCTGAACGAATATGGTTGTGTATACGCTTGAACAACGCTGGGAAATATTGCGACATTTGTTTGAAAATCATGGTAATGTTGCAGAATGTGTGCGAAAATTGCGTACGGATATTGGAAGAAGAGAAGCATCGTCAGCTCCGTATGTTCGTTGCCTTGTGAAAAAAGTGAAAGAAACTGGCATCCTCATCGATAAACCAAAGAGTGAAAAGGCAAAAACAGTGCGTACACCCGAGAATATTGCTGCTGTGGCAGAAAGTGTGCGTGAAGCGCCATCAACATCAATTCACCGTCGTTCTCAACAATTGAACATTTCGGAGGGCATCATTGAGACGAATTTTGCATAAAGACCTTGGTATGACGCCATACAAAGTCCAATTGGTTTAGGAGTTGAAGCCAACTGACCATCCAATGCGTTTTCGCTTCGCTAAGTGGGGCTGCGATCGACTTACAGAAGATGCCGATTTTGCCAAAAAAAAATCATCTTTACAGATGAAGCTCATTTTGATCTTGGTGGGTATGTAAACAAGCAAAATTTTCGCATTTGGGGCACAGAAAACCCGCACGCATACATTGAAAAGCCGATACACCCAAAACGGGTCACTGTTTGGTGCGGATTTTGGTCCAGAGGCATAATTGGGCCATTTTTCTTCGAAAATGAGCAAGGAGTGGCCGTTACAGTCAATGGCGATCGTTATCGGGCCATGCTGAACGAATTTTTGTTCACAAAAATTGAAGAGGAGGATATTGGCAACATTTGGTTTCAACAGGACGGCGCTACGTGCCACACAGCCGAAGCTACACTTGATGTTTTGCGCCCTGTTTTTGAAGATCGCATTATCAGCCGCAGTGCTGATGTCGTTTGGCCACCTCGGAGCTGCGATTTGACACCGTTGGACTATTATTTGTGGGGTGCCCTCAAAGATAAGTGTTACGCCAACAAGCCAGAGACAACTGACGCTTTAAAGGACAATATTCATGAAGCCATTGGTGAAATACACCTGCACACAATCGATAATGTGCTTAAAAATTGGACCGATCGTGTAGGCTACTGCATGGCCAGCCGAGGCAGCCATTTGAATGAAATTATTTTCCATTATTAACCGGAAGGATCGTACTTTCAAATAAAAAAAGAAATTTGAGATAATATTCAGTAGTTTTTTTTATAGCATTTTCAAAAAAAAAAAAAGTTATTTGGCGGACCCTTTACAACACATCTTAAGAAAAACGACAAACAACCTGAAAAATTTTATTTTTTCAAGAGTTTTTTCAAAGTTTCATTCATAGCTCGTGAACCCTTTGACCGATTTTGACGATTTTAAATAGCAACTACTTTGGGATGTTAATAAACGATGTTATATAAAAACGAACGGTATAGCTAGATATTGACGGCGTGATCGTGATTTCCACAGGCAGACGAACAGACGGACATACTGTCATCGGTAAATCAATTTCCCTTGTTATAAGGATCAAGAAAATTTATTTTTTTGGGTCTCAGGAATTTATTTCCATGCGTTACACACGGAATGACAAACCTATATACCCTCTGCCACTGAAGTGTGGAGGGTATAATAAGGGTGTAAAGAAATGTGTAACCATTAGACTTAAGTTTAATGATTTTAGAAAATGTTTGATTGAAAAAAATTGTATTATGATTCAATGTATATATTTAGATCTAAGGTTCATCAAATTTAAACATGTTAGCAAATTAGCATTAAGTTACTTAGATGATTAGAGATATATTAGAGACAAGGGTATTAATACATTTGCATGGGATCATTTTTATGTAGATATGTTAAAAGATATAGATTGAAATTTATGTAAATTTTATGATTTTTGAAAAAAATAAAAAATATATTAATAATAATAATAATAACAATAATAATAATACAAAATCAATTTTGTTTTTATTCAAATTATATTTATTAAAAGAGAGGTAATTGAAACATAAATTTGAATTTTTTGATTTTATTATGTATTTTTCCATTTTACATTTTCAGGAATAAACCCAAATTTTTATTTTTTTGATTTCTAGTTCGATGTGATAATTTCCGATAATTTTCTAAACTTTGGTGATCCTTTATTTGAAAAATCTTTAAGACGTTTAGCTACCGATGATGCTGAATCATTATTAATTTTATGTATTGTTGTATCTATATCCATAAAATTGTCTTCAGTTTCACCTTTATTTTCAAAAACTTCCTCTGCTAGATTAAAATTTGCTTGAGAACCAAGATTTTTTAATTCTTTTCCTAACGTTTGGGTATCAATATATTTTAAGACTCTTTCTTTTTTACTCTTTCTTTAACTATCTGTCTGTCTGTCTGTCTGCCATGGGTGGACCCCATTCCCCCTAATGCAATTGACCTGAAACTTGGCCCGTAGTCTTGTCGTTACTACAGATTCATTTTGGAGTAGCCACGCAGTCACAAAGTGATATAAATGTCATTTCCCCTCATCCGATCGATCTCACACATGGTCCATACACTTGCTGTGAAAAAAGATTAACTTTGAATTAATCATGCACAGTCACGCGTGGTCACGCACAGTCACGGAATGATCTAAATGTCATTTCCCCTCATCCGATCGATTTCAAACTTGGTCCATACACTTGCTGTGAAAAAAGATTAACTTTGACTTAGTCTCGCATGGTAACGCACAGTCACGGAGTGATCTAAATGTCATTTACCCTCATTCGACCGACCTGAAACTTGGTCGATATACTTGCTGTAAAGAAAGATCAACTTCGACACAGTCACTGAGATATTCAAAACTCATATGCATAACTTAAGAATGAGTTTTAATAAAAACTTTGTTTTTATTGGTTAGATTATTTATATATTCTTCTTGTCTGAGTTTCATTATCATGGAGGTTTTCCCATTTATTTTTATCCATCTTGTTCTTTGAAATGTTAATCTTTTGTTTTTCAATTAGAAATTTTGCTAATTCTTGTTTGATATCATACCACCTAATAATGTCTATGAGGGAGAAGCATAGATTGAAAGAAGTTTACGTTGTAAAAAATCCGAATCGGATATATTTTTATTAAATTTATCAAATGTAATTGCATCTAGAACAATTGGTTTTGATAATTTACTTGACATATTCTAAAATTTTCCCAATAACACCACTTAAAACTGAAGAAATTATTATTGGTAGAAATCCTCCTTTTTGAATAAGATGTTTTCTCTTTAGTGTCATAGACGTTTTTGGTGAATAAACTTTTCTAATTGTGTTTTTATATGGTTTCATTTTAATTAAAACTTTTTTTTATTAATTTTGTAGTTTTTCTGCATAATATTAAATAAAATTTCATGAAAAGTTTTAATAACAACATCATCAACATTTTTCAATAATGCTTTTCTTAGTTTTGGTTATGCTTTTTTAAGTACAAAGAAAATATGTTTGTTTTCTTTCAACAATTTTAGATTGGATGTCATCATTAATTTGTGTAAATATTGTACAATATAATGTACTAAAATTATCAGTTCTAAATCTTAATGCGTTGTGTATTTGTTGATTAAGATCAATCAATAAATAACCATGGGC
The DNA here is from genome assembly GCA_963682025.1 of Cordilura impudica. Lineage (NCBI taxonomy): Eukaryota > Metazoa > Arthropoda > Insecta > Diptera > Scathophagidae > Cordilura > Cordilura impudica. The sequence continues at coordinate 166,165,858 of OY821518.1, read as the reverse complement.
ATGAGATGTACATTTATTATATACCTCAACTAAAGCTTTTGAGTTCTCTGGATATATTTCACGAGCTAGACATTAGAATTCTAGTTTAGCTCTTGGATTTTTAAAATGACTATATATTTCGAATTTAATGAAATATCTCTTGAATAAGTTCCTTTATGAAAGATGTTTTGTGTCACTAATGTAACACATAAATTTCTGTGGCGAGAACCTTTAGTGAAAAGTTCACAAATTTTTATATTATATGACGCAAGCATTAAATCATCTAAAATTATTAAATTGTTATTATTAAATTGTTATCAGTTATTTTATGTTGACCAGTGTCAACATATGAAGCGGGTGGAGTCTTTTTTAATGTTTTTTGTTTTGTTTTTTCGTTTTTAATTGTTTACTTATAAAAAAATTTTTCTTCTTGTTTTATATTAATAATATTTGTTCTGTATTATGTGTTTAATTGTAGACATGCTGAGGATGATCTTCGAAGAGGATCGAAATATTCGTGTAAAATAGAAATTTAAAAAGAAATAAAAAACTGACCTTATGCTTGAAAAATTAAAATAACTAATAATATAGTAGAAAGGTCGAATAAAGTCTAAAATTTATATATATAATTATTAAATTGTTTTCATCATCATTAGTAATAACATTTTCAGGTATTCCTTCTATGAATTCTACATTTTTAATTGATGAAAGTGCATTTTGTTCCGCATAACACCAAATAATTCTATCCACTTATGAGAAATTAAATGTTGGTTTTTAATTAAATTTATAATAAATGTGGATTTTCCAAACCGGAAGGTCCACAAAGATGAACTTCATCGTCAAGCTAGAAAAAACTTTAAACGACGTCGGTTTATTCAAAAGGGTATTTTAGATACATGGCAAATCGATTTAGTGGAAATGATACCATATGCAAAATCGAATAAAGGTTATAAATACATAATGACAGTACTTGATGTATTTTCAAAATATGCTTATGCTTTACCCATAAAAACCAAATCGGGTATTGATATTATAAATGCATTCAAAAAGAATATCGAGTTAAACAAAAATAAACGATGAAGGAAAAGACTTTAATATGACAGACTTAATACCAGTTTATTGAAACTTCATTTCAAAAAATTATAAAATGTTTGTTTGTTCTTATATACAAATCATTTATAAAATAACCATGGATGTGTTATATACAAGATATAATAATCAGTCTGGTGAAAATATACATAATATTGGTGAAATATATCAATCACCAAGAATTATACAGCATGGAAAAGGTATTGGTTCACTTTTTAAAACCCTTTTATCATACATAAAAGCTATATTTAAAAGTGGAATAAATGGTATATTAGAAGAAATTTGAACAAAACCATTAAAAGATATTTTGCTTAAGCAGGGGAAAATAGCTATTAACCATATTAAAGAAGTTACTTTAGAAAGATTAAATAAATTACAAAAAGGAGAAGGAAAACGTATAAAACTTAAACGATTAAAACAAAAACCACATATTAAATCAAAACATTGTGGAGGAAAGAACATTAAAGATATTAAATTAAAAATGTCGGAATTTATTGAATGTATGAAAAGCGAACTAGATTTATTTCAATCACCACCAATTCAAACAAATGTTATTAAACTGAAGGAATTTCTTATAACCCAATTGCTTCGTTAGATAACTCTTCAACTATAGAGTTTATTTCTTTAGGAAATGGTGAAACATATAGAGATCTAATAGTATATATCTAAGACTAATTGTTGAATTAAATGGAAGTAGAAGTGTTGTAAACAACTTTCTTCATTCAATATTCAGAAATTGTACAGTCCATCTAAATAATAAATATGTTTCCTAAATATGCTCTATAGCGATAGTATTATCAGGTTATACTATCGCTATAGAGCATATTTAGGAACTTTACTACATTATGTAACTGACGCTACATCTTGAATCATTTGGATGGTCAGTAGATACGAAAAAAATTAATGGATTGATTGAAAAAGAAAACCCTGTATTGGATAAATGTAAAAAAACGTTTAAAGATGGTAAAAAAGTTGAACTTTTTGGAAAATTTCATGTCGATATATGTAATGAACATAAATATCTACTTAATAATGTTGATATTAAAGTATCATTAAACTTAGAAAAACCTGAGTTTTATATGTTAGAAACTGGAGGAAAAAATGATTCGTTTATTAAAATACATCAAGCTAATTTATATATTAATCATCTAACTATCAATAATAATATATCATTAGCGCATCATAATGTATTGCAATCAAGAAATGCTATATACCCCTATAAACGAGTAGATATGAAAACATTTACCATTCATCCAGGCAGTCATTCATTAATGCTTGATAATGTAGTTCTTGGACAATTACCTAATTTTTATACCCTATACTATGTGGTTTGGCTATAATGTCTTTGTGCTGCTGTTTGTAACTACCAAAAATATTTGACCTAGACCCATGTGTTATTATACCGATCGGCTCAGAATCATTTTCTGAGTCGATTTAGCGATGTCAGTCCGTCCGTCCGTCCGTCTATCCGTCTGTGTGTTCATGTAAACTTTGTAATCAAACTACAGGTCGCAAATATGAATATATTTTAATGAAATTTGGTGTATAAGCTTTTGTCGATCATAGGATGAACGCTATTGCAACTGGTGAAATTCGGTCCATGTTCAGACCTAGTCCCCATACAAATGACCACTATGAAATCGACTTAAATTCCCATAAGATCCAAATTATCATATAGATCTCGGTCAAATTGGGTTTGTGTGTGTTTATTACATCCATTTTTCAGTTGTGCTAAAATAAACCCCATATGGCAATTTTTTGTCATAGCCCCCAGATAAATCTGCTTCCGATTTTCACTTAAATCTATAAAAAACAAGTAAGAAAATTATAGTCGGTCTAGCCCGATTATACGATACCCTATACCATGGTTAAGAAACCCTATCTCTTCGGTCCAACTAATTGGATATAGCAATATTTTTGTTTTTTGATTGATTTAAGTGAAGATCGGGAAACAGCTTTATATGGGGCCTATGACTAAGAATTTTCCTGTAGGGAGTAATTTTGAACTACTGAATAATGGATGTAATAAACACATACAAACCCAATTGGACTGAGATCTATATGATAATTTGGAACTTATGGCACTTATGTCGATTTCATAGGGGTCATTTGTATGGGGGCTAGGTCTGAAAATGGACCGATTCTCACCAATTTCAATAGTAGCGTTTATCCCATGGCCGACGAAAGCTTATATATCAAATTTCATTAAAATTTATTCATATTTGCGACCTGTAGTTTGATTACAAGCTTTACATGAACACACAGACGGACGGACGGACGGACATGGCTATTTCGACTTAAAAAGTGATTCTGAGTCGATCGGTATAATTAAAGAACGGTCTAGGACGAATATTTTTGGTTGTTACAAACAGCAGCACAAAGTCATTATACCCAAACCACATAGTGGTATAGGGTATAAAAAACAAAAATATTGCACTGATTTTCTCAAATTTGGTTTGTATATTTTTTTTTTTGCAAAAAATGAGTGACCTTACCAAATATGGTCAGGATCGGTCCATTTTTGTACCTAGTCCCCATTTAGACATAGCATCCGATATGAACTTTTTCATATCTGCAGCCAAAAAAATTAATAACAATGCCACTCAAATTTGGTTTATGCTTATTTTCTATTTCCAAATGGTTGGACCGAAGAGATAGGGTCGCTATACCATGGTATAGGGTATCGTGCAGTCGGTTTAGACGGACTATAATTTTCTCACTTGTTTAGTTTTTGGTATGGTATCTAATAAAGCATATACTGGAGATCGAAAGGAAAATCCGTTTAATTTTCAACACTTTAGTTTGCAAAGATTTAACTTGGTTCTTAACGGAGTAGGATTTCCTGCCCAACCAATCGAATTTAACTATAACAATGATGGTGTCATAAGCACACGTGGTTATCAAACTCTATTTAAAGGAACTGGAATACGTCATTTTGATAGAGGTCATCAGATCACTAAAAATCTTTTTGATAACGGATACTTTCTACTTGCTTTTGATTTAACTCAACATCATATTAATAATTCTCATTGTGGAAATCTAATAAATCAAGGTTCTATTCGTATTGAAGGTTGTTTTGATGCACCGATTTCTGAAGCTATTTCCTGTTTAGTATATTGTGAATTTGCTAGTATACTTGAAATTGATAAATCACGTGTAATTATTCAATCACTATGAATTCAGTTAAAATCAATCAATATATGAAATCGAACAGTACAACTAAAAATCATTTTAAAGATGTATTTGCTTCTGATCAACTACCTAAGAAAGCTGTTGTAAAACCATCATTCAGTATAACAAACACCGATCCATCATATAAACCAGGACAGCATTGGGTTGCGTTTTATTTCCCAAAGAATAAACCTGGTGATTCTTTTGTCCAGCTGGTCAACCTCCTATTAAACATTTTATTAAATGTTCGAATATATGTTCCAAATCGTATATTTATAACAAAAAAACGTTTTCAAAGCGAATATTCAATATTATGTGGAATTTAGTGCTGTATTTTCATTTATTTTGGATGTAAAAAGTATCATTTTATGAAATTTTAAAATTTTTTAATTATTCAAACTTATTTTTAACTGCTGTATTAATAATAAGTATTTTTTTAAATATTTCTTGTAAATAAAATAACAATAAAACAAAATTATTTATCTGTTGTTTTTATTTCATTCATTGCATTATAATAAAAACAAGTAAGAAAATTATAGGCGGTCTAGACCGACTATACGATACCCTATACCATGTGTTTGGAGACCCTATCTCTTAGGCCCAACTAATTTGAATGGCATTTTTTATTAATTTTTTGGCTGCAGATATGAAAAAGTTCATATCTGATGCTATGTCTATATGGGGACTAGGTCCAAAAATGGACCGATCATGACAATGGTTGGCAAAGTCTCCTGTATTTTGCGAAAATATATACAAACAAAATTTGTGATGAATCAGTGCAATATTTTTGTTTTTTGATAGATTTAAGTGAAGATCGGGAAGCAGCTCTATATGGGGCCTATGACTAAGATCGTTTTTGGGCTACTCATTAATGGACGTAATAAACACATACAAACCCAATTTGACTAAGATCTATACAACAATTTGGATCTTGTGGCAATTTATGTCGATTTCATAGGAGTCATTTGTATGGGGCTAGGTCTGAACATGGACCGATTCTCAACAATTTGGATAGCGTTCATCCCATGGCCGATGAAAGCTTATATACCAAATTTGCGACCTGCAGTTTGATTACAAGGTTTACATGGACACAGATAGTGATTCTGATTCGATCGGTGTAATAAAAGATGGGTCTAGGTCAAATATTTTTGGTAGTTACAAACAGCAGCACAAAGTCATTATACCCAAACCACATATAACAATTGTTTTAATTTTTTAACGTAGCAGTAAACATGTTCTACACTTTGAATTTTGTATGTTTGCGTATATATAAACGAAAGAAGAAATGTGTGCTAACATGTTTGTGTTATAAACATTGCGAAATTCAACATGACTAATAGTATTGCTAACTATAAGTAAAGCGAATATGGTTGTGAGTTTTTATTAAACATTGCGAAATTCAACATAATTAATAGTATTTCTAACTATACCTATGTAAGGTGAATATGGCTGTGAGATTTGCTAAACATTAGGTTTTCAACTCTAAGTAAGGTGAATATGGGTGTGATTTTTGCTAAACATCTTGAATACGGTGGCGCCCTCTGCGGTACTACTTGCGGTGACATTTCGAACTTAATACGCTCCACAAAATGCACTGAAAAAAAAGTTTGAAGGTACATAAATATACTACTTACCAAAATAGAGAAAACCTTACCAGTTAAAAAATATGTTAATTTTTTATTTATCATTTACTTTTAAGTATTTACATTTAATTTTTTTTTTTAATTATTCAGAAAGTATAACGAATTTCCCAAATTACAAATAAAAAACGTATGTCTCTAAATTTTGAATTCGCCAGAGGAAATTTTGGAGGCATTAGCTTCAATAATAGTGGCAAGAAGAAGTTGGAAGCGCTCAGAATATCGTAGAATGCAATGGGAGTTAGCGATAAGTCGGTGGAGCAGTGGAAAAAGGTAGGTTAAGATTACAAATTTTTTTCTTATATTGTTGGCTTGACTTAAAATCTGGAGCTAAGAAGCAGGTTAATTCCATTATCACGGTATATGTTGTTGATGGTCATTCGGTTACACCGGAATCAGGAGTAATAGTTTAATGTAACATAATTCCATATATAACTCGAACAAAAAAATTTTGGATCTACTTTTTGTAGATAATGTTGAAAGTTTTGTAGTGAATTGCATTGACCCAATATCCTTACCTGAAGATCGATATCACCCTCCTCTTGGTATAATTCTTGATGTTGGCTAAGAAGAGCTTACAACGGGGCTAAGTACTGCGATGAGTAAATCATTTTGATTTAAACGTACTGATTATAATAAATTAAATGAACTGCTTTATCATATTGACTGATTATTTTTGGTTGATGATCGGCTCCATAATACTTGCACCATGGACTTTCTTTTGGTAAAATCTTATGATATTTTTAATGATTATTTTTCAAAATGCATTGCTCTCTCCCATCAGAACTTTGAGCATACTGGTCCTCCGTCGAATTCAAAGGAGTAAAAAAGGGGGTAAAAAACAGAAAAACTCGCCTTTTTGAAGGATACACAAAATCCTGTTAAATTTTAGATTATAAAATAAATATTCTACCGCTCGCCCTGATTATAATTTACTGAATAATAATTGCTATACGAAGTATTTGCATAACTTAAAATCAAACTTTGCTAATAACCCAAAGTCGTTTGCAATGATAATTCATCCTCAGATTATTTTGATATTACGAATATGCTTACGTATAGCAATTCTATTTCAAATACTTTAACCGTCGCTAACTATCCGTATTAAGTTATTATTAGTTGAATGGTGTAATGTGAACTTGATGGAACTAAATCTTAATATATGTAAACATATGGTATTTGACAGAAAGGGGATAATTTCTAACGAGTATTGCATTAAAGGAATAGTATTGGATACCGTTCAAATATTTATGGATCATGGTGTACTTATGGATAGGAAACTTGCCTCCATTGGTCATATTAGTATGATTGTACTAAGGCAAGATCTACTTTTGGTTTCGTTAAAAGATAGGCCAAGGGAGTTGTAAGACCAATTTTGGAATATGCATCAATAATATGGAATCCATATTATCAGGTTCACGCCAGTGCAATCAGTGTTGCCATGTTAGCATTTTAGTTGCTAGATTTAAGGACTTTTTTGTCGTTTATCATCCAACATTTATAAAAAGATGCTAGATCAGTGGTGGCCATCGAGAGAATTGAGTTAGTAATAGTGTTTATGAGCACGTGTTAGTTGTACTACACTAATCGAAATCCATGGACGTAACACAGTGCCGATATTAAATGGGTTTGTGTAGATTTTGTATGAATGTTTATATGAATGCATAAAAGGGAAAATAGTTGAGTTAACGAAGAATATGGTAAAATTTTAAATATATTTTGTTGTTTTAAAATTTTAAATCTTACATTCTGAAAATGTAAAACAAAATGTGAAGAACATTTAATCTCTTTTATCCATAAGTTTAAAGTTTATTAAATAAAGTAAGTAATAATAAGTAATTCATTACTTAAAAAAAAAAAAACACAAAATAGCAAAATTTAAAAAGATAAGAAATTTCAAAGTTTATTAAGTGGTATGTTACCAAAAACTAAAAAACTTACCAGCCTGCAGTAACTGGATATTTTTTGGTTTCTTTTAAACAAATATTCTCTGTGTACCCATTAAAAAAAATATATATATGAATTTAAAAAGGCAATGCGACAGGTCTACTTTGTTCAAAAGCTTTCATAAGACTTAATGAAATTGTTGTTTACTTTTACTCTCTGGTGAGTATTTTTGTTTTCGTTCGGCTGTATACATATAAGAAGCCGAGCACCAGCGTGTTTGGCACGGCCTTCACTGATATAGGTATATAACCTAAATGCATGCCGATCAGCAACCACGATGACCAAAAAGCAAACACCGAAATAAATCCGAAATAATAGAAAAGACGAAAACCAACCCAAAGAATTTTCTGAAATAATTTGGTATTAAGTTTAACAAATTGTTTACTTTTTCCAATATTTTGTTTACATTTATTATCAATACTCAAACCGATGTGGAGGGTATCAAAGATTCGGCACAGCCGAATTTAACACTCTTACTTGTTTTACATAAAATTCTGCAATATTTTGTTGTGGGAAAAATACATTTCTTTTGCATTAATAGAGTGTCACTTCATTATGCTCAGCGTTACTATGCCACAGTAGATGGCGCCACAATTTTTGTTCTAATTAGCTTTGCAATAGTTATTTCTATTTTAACATGAATGTCAATATTTTCAACTAGATATTATACAGAACAATGTTAAGAGTATACACGGGCTGGTCTTTTATTTCATACGTTTTTTCATTATTCTTTTACAAATATGAACATAAGTTTGGCATATTAACTTTTTGTTGTCTTTACAAAATATATGTAGTTACTGAGTTCATCAATGAGTTTTTTGCTTTCAAAACAGTTCTACATAATTATATAGAACTATTATTCTGCTTTACCTACAAAATATCTGATTGCGATTACATCTAATTTTTAAAAATTGTTTATAATTACTAAAGCATTATTATTAAAAAAAATACAAAATTGCACTTTTTAAATTTTGCATTAAAATTTAAGAAAATATCAATTCTAAAAATTGGAATTAATATTTCCAATTATAAATTAGAAAATATTAATTGAATTTCAGAAAATCATATTTAAATGTCGGAAATAATAATTTTAAATTTAGAAGACATCAATTGCATCTTTAATATATAAATTTTATTCGTTAAACACAAATTGAAATTCCAAAAAAAAAAAACACCAAATATGTTTACATTTAAAAAAAATATTGCCATTCTGGAGAAATTAATAGCTTTTCAGTACCGCGTTAAAAAAAAAAATAGCAAAATTATCAGTAAAATTTTTAAACGATATTCGTTATTGTTAAAGTCAGCTGTTGTTGTTATCTAAACGACAACCATTTTTGTGTTGTTTATTCAATCGATAAAAACTTAAATTTTTAGGTTGAAATGTCGTCATACATAAATAAAAATCATAAAATAGTGAAAATATTTTGGTTTTATTAAAAAAGTTTTTTATATAAATAAAAAAATTAAGTAGCATATTCAATTCATTATTTCATTTTCAAATAAATAAACAGAAATAAGAAATAATTTGTTTTTTTTCTATTCTTTTGTGTTTTTCGCTTATTTTGACAGAGATGCCACTCGTTTACAATTTAAATAAATAGAAAAATAGATTTGTCGACTGTCGTTAAGATGTATATACTTAGTGAACTACTTAATCCTTAGTGCAAACAACAATAGCTGTCGATATATTTTGCGATTGTCGGATCGTTGAAATGTACAGAATCGCATACAGAAAACATTAATTTAAATTCAATGAATTTTAGAAAACCTCAAATGATATTTAAGAATTGCGAACATAAAAATTGTTACATAAATAAAAGCAATTTGATGAGAATGTTATTTATATATAAATTTTCACAATTTTTTTTTTTGGATGAAAATTTTGAAGTTTTTCAGAAAATAAAGATAACAAATTATTTTATTTAAAATGTTTGGGACATTTGGTTTTTTGCGTTCGGCAAACCTAATTTGCTTATTTATTATTATAAATCTATTCTCTATGTTTTAAAATATGGCAATGTTTTAAAAAAAAGTTGAGAGAGCATTTTTTTGGTTATTATTTTGTTACTCCATCCGACCTATATGGCCGCAATGAAGAAATATTTGGCCAGTTAAAAGAAACTATGCAGCCATCTCCAATTAGAACCGAGCACCAGCGTGTTTGGCACAGCCTTCACTGTGCTAGATGCTAACTTAGCATCTTTTATTAATAAAAAGTTGTTTTAACATCTTTTATTTTTTTTATTCTTTTTTCATTATTTTTGAATATACAATTTTAAATTTATTGCTATTGATATATTTTAATTTCTCAAAGTGTAATAAGAGAAATTTGTGTACTACTCTTTTTACCACTCTGCTCGTTTCTTTCAACAAATATAAAAAAACATTTTGAAATAGAAGAATGTAAGCAGCATCAACAGTTGCTAATAAATTAAAAAATCGATTGCCAAAAAATATTATGGTATTAAAAAAATTGGCAAAACTTTCAACACAAAACACATTGAACCGGGTAAAGGAACCGATAACCAATAAATTAAAAGCGTTTAAATTTAGATCATCTGAAGCAGAAAAAATTAAAATCCAATGGAGTTATATCACAGAACAATATTAGGATACACCACTGAATACAACCTCTGTATGGATTGAAGTTAATACTTTCAAAAATTTTATTGGCGAAAATCCATTCAAAGAGTTATCCACATTCGTATTATCTTTATTAGTTTTGTCTTTCTCTTGTTCGTTTGTTTAGTTTAATTGCTTTAGTTAAAAGCAAACCTTGCAACAGAATAAAATCCGAGTTATGTTCTATAAATCGGATAAAAGAGGGTTGGAAATTGAAAAATGCGTGCTGTTACACTTACAATATACCGAGCGAAGTCGTTGATAAAAGTCGATCGTCTAAAAAATATCAGAGCCAAGAAGAACTTGAAGATGAACACGGAAATATTAGACTCCATAAACCAATTATTGTAATATACTCGTATCTTTTGATAATGTAAATTCTGTTTTATTTGAAATTAAAAAAAAATCTCTCTAAAATTAAAAATATTTAATTTAAAATTAAAAAAACTTAATTTGATGTTAAAAAAATTACAGTTGAAATTCAAAATATTTTAATTAATATTTAAAAAAAAAAATCTAAACTTATGTTTTATATTAATTTTTCCATTTAAAACCCAAAGAATTTATTAATAAGTATATAATTTTTCAAAAAAAAAAAAAAAGATAATGAAATTTGAAAAAATAATTTGCATATTTTTTTGACTCCGGTACATTTTAGCATCTTTTTTTTGCAAGATGGTAAATCTTTACAATTTCAAATTATGGCAACACTGAGCGTAATTGAGTCTGTGAAGAAAAATTTTTTGCCATTCTGTCTACGTGGTTTAGGTTGGAGTTATGATGACTTACAATCATATACTAATAGACTAAAGCTTATCAGGCTTCCAACTCTTGGGAGCAGGACGACCATGTTGGGTGTCACCTTTGTTTTCCGCCTTGGGAATGGTGACGTTGACTCGGAGTTTCTTTTATCAAATTTAAATTTTAACATACCTTGTAGATTAACATTTTAATCCGCTTCATCTGGATTATTTTAGGACTAATTATGCTAATTCTTATCCTTTCCGAAGAATTGGTTCCGATTATAATGTGTGAAACAATTTCGTTGATTTTAATTGTAATGTATTGAAAGTACTATATAACTATTATTTGTACATTGTGTTGTTTAAGTTTCTCTATTATCAATATCAGCTGATGTCATAGTCTGTAGCTGATTTACGACCACGCAATCTACTTACCAGCACTTGGAATCAGTCAGGGTTCGGACCATGGTGCGTACGCGGTCCCCACATTAAGGAGGCGTGCCCCTTGGTCGGGTGGGGTGGGTAAGTGTGAGGCGGGGTTCGGTCGTATAAATAATATACTTGTAAAATTTTTTAGTTATACTTGTAAAAAATTCCTATAAAATTAAAAACCGCCCTAATTCTTTATTGAAAAATCCTCCATATAAAAAAACTTAATCCTTAAAATTTGCTGTATATTTGTCTATTATATCCATTAATTAGTTAAAACATGCATCTGTTATTTTTGTTAATCTTATAAAAATTTAATAACGAAAAGCGTCTACAAATAATTGAATTTCAATGGTGCGTGGTAGAGAAGAAGAAAGCATATATTTCTGTATTCTTAGTCGGACCGGTTTCTGGCATTTCAGCCTTCATCAGCGATTTATTGAACATTGTAATAATTGTTATGTAATTGAATAGATTGTTTCTACATAAAATTTTTCTACTTAGGGCGGCCTTGCGGTTTGAACCCAGAACACCCAGAACCTTCACCTCACTAAAATCATGTACATTTACTGAATAAAACCCGTTACGATTTTAAACACGAATTAAAAAACAGTACGCGTTGTTCTTTTTCGAATGCTAGTAAGACTATCTTTATTTAAAATTATTTTCTATAAACTATATTACAAAATACTATCTATGTTAAATTCTTTTCTAAACGCAGCCTGTACACATGTGTTATCAGTTAACCCAACAAGAGTTTTTTCCGATAAGTGTACAGCATGCAGCAGGTCATAAAATATATAAATACTTTAATCGTTTACTGCCCAAATACATGTTGTAAACATACACAATTCTTTAGTATCTGGGATAAAACGTGATAACATTTATTACCTACTAATACAAACAACCATTTCAAAACTAAGATTATTTTAAGTTATTTTTTTTTTTTAAAATACATGTGTTCAATTCTGAACATTCTGCCGGGGGCCGGTAAATTGTATGGCTAGTAACCTCCTACGTACGGTGATTTGGTAACATCCATATATTAGTAGCAGTAGTATTACTAGTGTGGAAATGCCTAAAGTGGTGTGACCACTTAAATGATGAAAAGTCAGCCCTCTTAATTTAATGTCTTCTTTCTTAAGATCTGCAACATCCTTCTGCAATTCAGTAATCTCCTTGCGGTGGTTGATGATAACATTAACCAGTGGTTTTCTTATTTCCTCGTTAGGGTTTACATCTTTGGTTAGAAAATTGTGGAATTCTTGTTTTCTACCGCTTCGAACCTTATGCGTAGCTATAAGGGTTATCTCGTCCATTCAGGCGGTACATTCTTCTTCCAGAGAAAGAATTGCTTGTCTGGGTAGCTGGATTATTGATTGTTGATTGTTTGCACATTTGATATGCGCAGAGGTATTTCTAAAAAGCTTGTACAACCAATTTTCTTTGTTTTGTAGCTCTGTCCAAAAAGGCATTTCATATACTTCATCATATGAACAGTTTATTGCGCTATGAGGTTAATTGGTGATAACTCGCAACCGTTAGTATTTGCAGCTATCAATGGAAAGTTTTCTTTACAAACTATTTGATTGCTGAGCGTTTTTGTACAATCATTGAGTATTGCTTGTGATATGAAGTGGTATGAATCAAGTTCATAGTTGTATACAAGATACGGATGTTTAATCCGCTTCATCTGGATTATTTTAGGACTAATTATGCTAATTCTTATCCTTTCCGAAGAATTGGTTCCGATTATAATGTGTGAAACAATTTCGTTGATTTTAATTGTAATGTATTGAAAGTACTATATAACTATTTTTTGTACATTGTGTTGTTTAAGTTTCTCTATTATCAATATCAGCTGATGTCATAGTCTGTAGCTGATTTACGACCACACAATCTACTTACCAGCACTTGGAATCAGTCAGGGTTCGGACCATGGTGCGTACGCGGTCCCCACATTAAGGAGGCGTGCCCCTTGGTCAGGTGGGGTGGGTAAGTGTGAGGCGGGGTTCGGTCGTATAAATAATATACTTGTAAAATTTTTTAGTTATACTTGTAAAAAATTCCTATAAAATTAAAAACCGCCCTAATTCTTTATTGAAAAATCCTCCATATAAAAAAACTTAATCCTTAAAATTTGCTGTATATTTGTCTATTATATCCATTAATTAGTTAAAACATGCATCTGTTATTTTTATTAATCTTATAAAAATTTAATAACGAAAAGCGTCTACAAATAATTGAATTTCAATGGTGCGTGGTAGAGAAGAAGAAAGCATATATTTCTGTATTCTTAGTCGGACCGGTTTCTGGCATTTCAGCCTTCATCAGCGATTTATTGAACATTGTAATAATTGTTATGTAATTGAATAGATTGTTTCTACATAAAATTTTTCTACTTAGGGCGGCCTTGCGGTTTGAACCCAGAACACCCAGAACCTTCACCTCACTAAAATCATGTACATTTACTGAATAAAACCCGTTACGATTTTAAACACGAATTAAAAAACAGTACGCGTTGTTCTTTTTCGAATGCTTGTAAGACACTATCTTTATTTAAAATTATTTTCTATAAACTATATTACAAAATACTATATATGTTAAATTCTTTTCTAAACGCAGCCTGTACACATGTGTTATCAGTTAACCCAACAAGAGTTTTTTCCGATAAGTGTACAGCATGCAGCAGGTCATAAAATATATAAATACTTTAATCGTTTACTGCCCAAATACATATTGTAAACATACACAATTCTTTAGTATCTGGGATAAAACGTGATAACATTTATTACCTACTAATACAAACAACCATTTCAAAACTAAGATTATTTTAAGTTATTTTTTTTTTTTTAAATACATGTGTTCAATTCTGAACATTCTGCCGGGGGCCGGTAAATTGTATGGCTAGTAACCTCCTACGTACGGTGATTTGGTAACATCCATATATTAGTAGCAGTAGTATTACTAGTGTGGAAATGCCTAAAGCGGTGTGACCACTTAAATGATGAAAATTCAGCCCTCTTAATTTAATGTCTTCTTTCTTAAGATCTGCAACATCCTTCTGCAATTCAGTAATCTCCTTGCGGTGGTTGATGATAACATTAACCAGTGGTTTTCTTATTTCCTCGTTAGGGTTTACATCTTTGGTTAGAAAATTGTGGAATTCTTGTTTTTTACCGCTTCGAACCTTATGCGTAGCTATAAGAGTTATCTCGTCCATTCGGGCGGTACATTCTTCTTCCAGAGAAAGAATTGCTTGTCTGGGTAGCTGGATTATTGATTGTTTGCACATTTGATATGCGCAGAGGTATTTCTAAAAAGCTTGTACAACCAATTTTCTTTGTTTTGTAGCTCTGTCCAAAAAGGCATTTCATCTACTTCATCATATGAACAGTTTATTGCGCTATGAGGTTAATTGGTGATAACTCGCAACCGTTAGTATTTGCAGCTATCCATGGAAAGTTTTCTTTACAAACTATTTGATTGCTGAGCGTTTTTGTACAATCATTGAGTATTGCTTGTGATATGAAGTGGTATGAATCAAGTTCATAGTTGTATACAAGATACGGATGTTTAACTTTAGCAATCAGCTATAAAATTGCCAGTCTTGTCGACTAAACAGTGGAATTTCCAAGTCGATTATAAGCTGGGTTCCAACAAAGATGCCTGTACCCATCAGAAGGTGCCATATCTCCTTAAGTTCTGTTCCTGTATGCTTTCCAGGCAGTACATACTTATCAGGCAGAGCATCTCGAATTTTTCTTATCTCCAATTGTAGTTGCTGTAGGCTAATCAGAGCTGGATGAACTTTTCCATGATTTACATCAAGCAATAGATCGATCGATTCTTTCTGAACTTCGTTACATTCGTTAATAAGGTCATGTAACTCTTTTGTTATCATAAAAAACCTGATGGATTCTCTGTACACATAATACTGTTCTTCCATTGTTCTGCTTATATTTTCTATGTTGTTTTTCATAACTAAAAAATTGGCATTTACCTCCTCAGTTGTCCTTTTCAACAAGTTAACAGTAGAATCTACTACTGAGGTTTGCTTCTTTGCCAGCGCCTTGAGATCATGTTGATTTTCTAATAATTGTTTCATATGATCCTCAAATGCTTGGCGATCATCTTCATCCATAAGACCAAAAATTATATGTTAGAACGATCCTACGAATTTCAGGGGCGTTTCTCGCTTAACTCTTGACTCTTTATGCAGTAGCAGCCTCTGATGTAAAAACCATCAGAGGCTGCTGGAGTTTTTATGGAGTTTTTCATTTTGCGTCGATACGTTGTCAATCGGAATATCTTCTTCACATTCAAGAGGACAAACTTTTGTAATGGGACGTTTTACAAGTCCTCCGCGAGTTTTTAGTTCAATTACCCGAACTTTTCCATCTTTACCCGCGTTTGTATCCACTACCAGAGCCATCGGCCACTTTGCTGGCGGTGTATTTTCATTTTTGACCAGGACTACCTGACCTTTTTTTAGATTATCCGTCTCTTCCTTCCATTTATACCCTTGTTGTAGAGAGTTTAAATATTCTTCCTTCCAACGTTTCCAGAAGTCCCTTTTTATCTTCTGAATTAACTTCCAGCGATCAAGAGAACCGAGGCGACCTTCTGCCAATGACTCTGGTAATGACAGCATTGGTCGACCAATAAGAAAATGACCAGGTGTTAATACATCAATATCATCGATGTCATCTCCTGTCGCATACAGTGGCCGAGAGTTTAAAACAGCTTCAATTTGGCTTAAAAGAGTTGACATTTCTTCATATGTCAAGATGTTTTCGCCAATTACTCGCTTGAGGTGGAATTTAAACGATTTTACGCCAGCCTCCCAAATTCCTCCAAAGTGAGGAGCTGCCGGGGGGATAAAGTGCCACTTAATACCATCAGCTTCCAATGTGGGCACCAATTTATTATTGTTTTTAATTGCCTTAACTAAATCGTTGTTAATCATTTTGGCCGCTCCAACAAAATTTGTTCCATTATCAGAATATATGTTGGCACTTTTTCCTCTTCTTGAGAAAAACCGTTTCAACGCCGCCATAAAAGCTTCAGATGTCATATCACTGACTAATTCCAAATGAAGACACCTTGTTGCCATGCACACAAAGACAGCTACATAGCCCTTATAAGTTTTTTGTCCTCTTCCTTTTGAACATTTAATGCTGATTGGACCAGCATAATCGACACCAGTGTTGACAAATGGATGAACTTCTGACACTCTAGATTCGGAAAGGTTACCCATAATTTGATGAACCCCTTCTTGTTTAAATCTAATGCAATTTACACATTTTCTCACATGATATTTTAGCATATTCCGCAAACCAATTATCCAGTATGATCGTCTGATATTCGTTTTCATTAGATTAAGTCCACCGTGCAATGTGACATTATGAGCTTGATATATTATAAGTTCAGCAAGATGAGAATTCTTTAAAACAAATGGATGCTTCCTATTGTAGTTTAATGATGAATTTTGTAACCTGCCACCAACTCTTAATAAGCCGTCACCATCCAAAAATGGGTGAAGTGTTAATAGCTTATTTTTCATCTCCAGACTTCCACCTCGTCGTATAGTATTTATTTCGTGTCCGAAATCCCTTGACTGTTGAGTTTTTATTAATAAATATCTTGCTCGTTTGAGTTCATTTGCTGTTAGATAGGCTGCATCGTTGTTGGTGTCTTTCTTCAATTTGCTTATAAACCGTAAAATATAAGCCAAAACGCATTCCAGATTATTAAGAGATGAATATTTTTCAATCATACTATCAATCACACTGCTTTTCGCGCACGCTGTTGCAACGATTATATTTTCTTTACAACTGTTGTATTCTGGCCATTCTGATTTATTTAGCTTCAGTCACTTAGGACCATGCCACCATAGAATATTGTTGATGAATTTTTCCGGCTTTATACCTCTAGATGCTGCGTCGGCTGGATTATCTTCGGATTTTACGTACCGCCACGATATATTCGGCTGCTTCTTTATATCGTCAACTCTTGCTCGAACAAATTTTTCTTTGCTCTTGTTGTTTTTTATCCAAGCAAGTGTAATTTGTGAATCACACCATCCAAATATTGAACCACTCCAATTTAAAATATTAACCATCTTAGCTAATAGTTTTGCTAAAAGATGAGCACCGCAGAGTTCCAATTTTGGAATCGTCTTTCTATTTTTTATTGGGTTAACTTTTGTTTTTGAAGAATGGTTATAACTTCATCTATTTTTATATATACCACTGCAGCATAAGCACTGTCAGAAGCGTCGGAGAATCCATGCAGTTGAGCCTTGCGGACCATCTTGGTATTTTAACTTTTTCTAGTTGCTGCAAATGACTTATGTACAGTACCCACTCATGTCGGAAGTCTTCTGACAAAGGAACATCCCAGTTTATACTTGAAAGCCACAATTTCTGCATAAATAATTTTCCAATAACAATTACCGGTGACAGCCAACCTAACGGGTCGAATATTTTGGCTGATGTTGACAGTACAACTCTTTTAGTGAAGACCTTTTGTTGAGTAGCCTGTATTATAAACGAAAAAAACATCTTTTACAGGATCCCATTGTAGGCCCAAGGTTTTCACCGATTCATTTTCATCTATTTGGATGATCATGTTGTTTTGGTTGTTGTTTATGTTGTCGATAATGTTGTTGTTGTTTGAAACCCATTTGCGTAAATGGAATCCCGATTTACTCAGTTCTGTTGACAGCTCGGCTTGGATTGCTTGGCATTCTTCTATGGTGTTCGCTCCTGTTAGCAAGTCATCCATGTAAAAATCATCTCTTATTATAGAACACATTTTAACGATATTTTTCATGGCGCGTTCCGCAATAGCTGCCAGTACCCTTGTTGCCAAAAATGGTGCAGCTGCTGTGCCGTACGTAACAGTTGCAAGTTTATATTGTTGAATTGGCTTTGTGGGTTCATCTCTCCATAATATTTGTTGATATTTTTGATGACCTTTGGCAATCCAGATTTGCCGGTACATTTTCTCAATATCAGCTGATATTACATATTTCCAAAGGCGCCATTTAATTAGTATATGAAATATATCTCTTTGTTGCTTTGGCCCTACCATCATGACATCGTTCAAACTACGGCCATTTGATGTTTTAGCTGAAGCATCAAAAACCACCCGTAATTTTGTTGTAAAGCTGCACTCCCGGATGACCGCTTCATGAGGCAAAAAATAACCTTAAGATGATGACTTAACCTTATTCATGTGACCCAAGCTGATGTATTCATTTATAAAATTCACATAATCCTTCTTAAGATTCGGATTTTTCGAGAATTGTTTTTCTAAACTGAGGAATCTTGCTAGTGCTTGTTTTCTGGAACAACCAAGCATATTATCGTCTTTAAATGGAATTTCAATAACGTACCTGCCATCATGTGCCTTTGTCGTAGTATCTGCAAAGATTTTCTCACATAAGTTGGCCTCATTTGAAATTTCAGCTTCAGGTTCGTCTATTTCCCAGAATCTATCTAATTCTGACAGATTTATTGTTGTGACAGCCGACACTGAGGATTTGCTTGTCTTGTAGGTGCCACCGGAAATGATCCACCCAAGTGTTGTATTCTGCGCCACCATTTTGTTATGCTTTCTGATTCCTGGCTTTAGAATTTTTGGATACAAATCCAAACCAATAATTATATCGATTCGCCCTGGCTTATGAAAGGTGGGATCAGAAAGTTTGAGTTTGCCCCGTACCTTCTTCATTTCTTCTACTGGTTCATTCGGCAAACTTTTGTCCAAGCTGGGTACTACCAAGGCTAGTGCTGTTGTTTTGAATTCATCGGACACTGTTGATGAAATAGATAATTTTACCTTGGTATTGGATTCAGCTGCTATTGTTGATGATATGCCACTCAGCTCAGTCTTCTCTCGAATGCGGGGTAGTCGTAATAGTTGAGCTACTTCTTCGGAAATGATTGTCTTTTGCGAACCACTATCAATCATAGCTCTTAAACATTCAAAATGCCCATCTCGATTTTTGACTTTGACAATCGCTGTTGCTAGCAAGGTATTGTTTTGAATATCGGCATTTCGTGTCATATTGGATGACACTTTTTCTGTTCTATTGTCAATGTGTAACAGTGTGTCTTTTTGACAAAATTTGCTGCTTTCATGGAGTAGACATTTGTTGCAAAGTTTATTGGTCTTTATAAATTCGGACATTTTACCAATATCCAGCGCTTTGAACTTCCGGCATGCTATAATATCATGACCCGCATATTTACAGTAACTGCATTGCTGAGTTCTTTCTTTTTTGGCATTACTATTCATCGATGCTGAAGATGTTGCACTAACTGTAGAATAAATCCGCTCAAGGAAGTCCATTACTGACGTTAAGTCTTGGACATCTTTAGGGTTTTCTGCCAGCTGATCATATTGATGCCTTGTAGAACGTTCGAGTTTCATCAAAATAAGCTGAGCTATAATTGCGTCAGCCCTTTCACCGTCGTCGACAGCCTTTTTTAACATATGTACGTTTTCATTTATAGTGTCAATAAACTGCTTTACGGATTTTTCTTCTTCTCTCATTGTTTGAAGCGTTAGTAGCTTTTCTAGGTTATCCGTGAATTTTTTACGATTATTTTCGTATCTATATTCCAGCAACTTCCAAGCGTCGGTATAATTTTCAGCTGAGCCATCTAATAGGTGATTGATCGTTTTTGCCGCGTCGCCACAAAGTGATAGCTTTAAATACTGAAACTTTTTGGTAGCACTTAAATCAGATCTATTATGAACCAATTCTTTAAAAAGGTCACTGAAAATTAACCATTTATTTTGATTCCCATAAAATTTAGGGATTTCCATCTTAGGTAATGGATATTGACTTTCACTACTTTTATTAGTGGTGTTTTCAATTTTTTCTTGAACGTCGATTATTGCACCGTAAATCTTACTATAGGTATTTTCGTAAAAATCGGTTATAGTAAGCGACGTTTTTTCTTTTTTCTCGATCAGCTCTACCTTTTTTGCGAATATCGCAAGCATTCTTTCTAATCGATGCACAAGTTTCTTGAAGTCATTCAAACTACCATTGGCTAGGGCAATAGCGACATCATTATCGAGAAATGAGTCAATTTCTTTTCCCAGCTCCCACATTCCTCCAAAGTGAGGAGCTGCCGGGGGATATTACTTTCTTTCGAACTTACTGATTCGTCTAATGTTGAAGAGGGAGCATTTGGCGCCCTCGCCTCAGAAATTTTGTTTTTGAGTTCGTCAAAAACATTTTTTGTAAAGTACTGATGATTATACAGCTCTGGCATTTTCATCAATATCTTATGATTTTTTTCAATTTTCGTCCATTTCTCATCAATTTCAATGGATAATGGATCAGCAGTAAGGAGGCTATGGACCTCTTGGAATAGTTGATCCTGGTTCTTTAATGTTTTTTCCATATTCTTCGGTGAATTATTTTCAGATTTTTTCCAAAATGACATCAATTCAGTTCTGCTTGTATTGCAGTTATTTTATGATTACAAAATTTTTTTTTTTGAAAGCCGATATAACTACAATTAATATATGGAATAACAAATTTGTTTCACTATCGAAGGACCACTTGAATAAAACCCGTTACGATTTTAAACACGAATTAAAAAACAGTACGCGTTGTTCTTTTTCGAATGCTTGTAAGACACTATCTTTATTTAAAATTATTTTCTATAAACTATATTACAAAATACTATCTATGTTAAATTCTTTTCTAAACGCAGCCTGTACACATGTGTTATCAGTTAACCCAACAAGAGTTTTTTCCGATAAGTGTACAGCATGCAGCAGGTCATAAAATATATAAATACTTTAATCGTTTACTGCCCAAATACATATTGTAAACATACACAATTCTTTAGTATTTGGGATAAAACGTGATAACATTTATTACCTACTAATACAAACAACCATTTCAAAACTAAGATTATTTTAAGTTATTTTTTTTTTTTAAATACATGTGTTCAATTCTGAACATTTACGCTGTGACACTTTTTTAAATTTCATCGCAAAATGTTCTTCATGTGTTTAGTTATTTATTTACTTATTTATTTATTTATTCATTTATAACCAAAAAAGCCTTCATCGGCCAAGAAGTTACATAGAAAATTACAAGTAAGAATTATTAACAACTTGTTTGTACTCCATAACTTAAAAACTTAATATCCTTAAAACTATGCCTATATCCTTCCTCACCATGCACGACACCATACGACACACAATCCTGGGGTAATAAATTTATATATATATATATAGATATATACAAATGGACATATACTACCTAAAAATCATTGAAAACCCTATAGACATGGATATAGATATGGGGATAAAAAGACAAAAACAAAAGAAAATAAACCATGTTACCATTAATTTTGATAGAGAGACAAAAAAAAAACAAACAAATTTTCAATACTCCTAACATGATGCTACAAGTTTCTTAACATTAATGTCTTAATACCTTGCAAAATTTCTAACCCTGTATGGAACGACATCATTCCATAGTCTTACAACTCTAACCACATATGATCTCTGCATAAGCAAAGGTTTATTAACGCACTTGTTATTGTAGAATGTGAAAAACGAAAAAAGTTAACAAGATACTCCGGCTTAGCAAACTTTATTACTTTAAAGAAAAAAAGCAACAAACGTAAGTTGACGTAATTGCCGAAACTAATACCCAAAAACTCAAAAACTGACGAGGTAACATGCGCCCTTAAACTCAGCCCGACCGTATTACTCGATTAAATCATTTTCTTATTTTCTTAAAGTTTGCTACGTTACCACATGAGTAAATTTCCAGCCCATATACATAACATTATTGGCATAAGAGATGTTTTGGCTATTAACTTCCTAACTTTCAACATAAATGTAAACACAAAAAATATATACATATTTTAAAATGGTTTAATTATTGTACAATACATAGAAGTGGAAGATTTTATTGAACCATATAATATTAAAGATTTGGTTGATTTAACTGAATTGGCTGTGGTAACATCAGATTTGTACAATAGTGAAGATGCATTCACTTTGAAAGCAGAATACAAATAAAACAAAATAACAAGAATACAAATGAGTGTAAAGAGAAATGTAAAAATCATAAAAAGTTGAAATCGTGAAATATTTTCTACTCCGCTTGCTTGTCGACCCCATTCGCCAACAATTATGAATTGCATGTAAGTTCTCACGGCAGAATTGCATGAAAAATTTCATAGTCTAAATTGGCTTTATATCTTTTTACTTTTTGTATAATACTTCTAAAATATATTAAAACAATACATCGTTAAGAAACAATTACAATTTATAACAAACGTAGGTATAAGGCTATTGCTGAAGAGACTAGAGTGAAAATACAAATGGTTTCAAATGGTGTAACTAAAATGTACATTGAACAATGTATTATCAAAAGGACCCCCAGGAATGGGAGGAAAACTGCCGTTACAAAGCATATGAAATATAATCGTGTCACTTAAAAATAAACTGCTCCGAGTTTCTTTATTCGAAAGTCAAAAAATAGGCTGGACTAAAGACCTTTGAGATGCCAAAAGTTTTTAAATTGCCCTAAGATCTCGGTAAAATTTGGTGTATGTGTGTTTTTTACACCCATTAAACAGTAATCCAAAAATAAACCCCATAGAACAACACTTATTAAAGTCCTTATTAAAAAACAGAAAATTTGCACAGATTTTTCTCAAATTTAGTATTTGTATGTTTTTGCTAAAAAATAAGTGGTCATTATCGGTCCATTTTTCAACATAATCCCCACATAAAATAAAAATAGCATCCTCTAAGATATCTTTGTTTATGTTTATGTTTATTTTCTATATCTGATTAGTAGAATCTAAGACCCATTCTCTAAATTTATTGTGAGGGTATCGTATAGTCGTTTTTACTTGTTTTGATTTAATTTTTGCCCCCTTAAGATAATATTGGTCAGCTAAAAAATACAGGTCCTTCACTTTCCTTCCTCTATGATAAGATACCGTCCTCGATTTTGCTTAGTGCAATTCCAGACAAAGTAGAAACAACTAATTTTTAGAATTTTGAAATTAATATACGCAAGTTTTCACTAAAATGGGTTGCTTAATTCTAAATTTATTTCGATTTCAGTACTTATGTATATACCCTATAACATACCAATTTGTGGTCAGGTTGAGTTGGTTGTGATGATTATGACTACCAAAAAAATGCTCAAGTCTCACTTTTTATTACAGCAATCCTCTCAGTATCATTCTCTGTGTCTGTCTGCGTGTCCATGAAAGCTTTCCCAATAAACATTTTTGTTTGCTATCAACTTGAGTTGCATTTCAGTTCAAATACATATCTCAAATCACCAACGTTAATTCTCAAATGCACCTCAATATTCCGATTATAGTCTTCTCAACTTAAAAGGCACATTTTTTATATGGTGATTTTCTTAGTTATCAAATTGAGAAATTTGTGATTCTCAACTTGATAGCAAAGAAATTTCTCCAATCAGTATCAAATGGAAGGTACGGAATTGCCATATTAAAAAAGTTATACTAATTTTAGAAATGAAAACAATGTACTTTTTTTAATGTTTCAATTTAATTTCATTACATATTTAACGTTATTATGTACATGTTAATATTTTTTAAAATTTAGATTTAAAAATAAATGAATTAATTATTTGTACATTTTATGAATATTAATATTAAATATGTCATAAATAAGAATTTAAATTAAAAAATTCGACAAAAAGCAGAAATAATTAAAAATATATCAATTAATTGTTTGTACTTTTTTGGCATTTTTTAATTTAATTTATTATTTTTGACATATTTAAATAATATCTCAAACTTAACACAAATCGTATTCAAATTGAAAAAATGTTTGGTCTCAAGTGGAGAAAAGTGTTGGATATCCAATTGAGAGTAAAAATATTTCTCAAAGATTGGAAAAAATGTGAAGTCTCAACTTGATGTCAAGTTGAAAGAAAACAAGGAGAAAAATTGTTCAACTCAAGTTGAGAATTACATTTGACATCAATTTGGGAACTTAACTTTTTTCCAACATTGGAGAAATAATATTTCAATGCATACTGGGTTGTAAATAAACTTCAGGTTATAAGTATATATATATATTGTAATGAAATTGATATACATATATGCTATTGTAGGCCATAGGACGATTTTCGTAAGATCAAATTCATGGTATAGGATATATGTATAACAATTGATTTCTCTCAAATTTGGTTAATATATGTTTTTAGGAAAAATAAGTAACGTTATTAAATACGGTCATGATTGGTTTATTTTTGAACATATTCTCCATATAAAGCAACATCCAATATAAACTTTTTCATATTTGCAGGTCACATATTAATACTCGAAAGAGTATCATTTAATTTTTTGCCTTGGATTTACTCTCGTTTAAAAGACTCATAGTCTTTCAAAGTTCTTAAATATTTTAATTACTTTTTGCATACCAAAGATTTATTTAAACTTTCAATTATTTATACACTTTGCCAATAAAATTTTAAAAGTAAATAGTGACTTAAGTCCTCAAGTCATTGAAAAAACTGCTGGAAAAAATAATAAATAAAAACGTAGATGTATATAAAGTATGATGTGGTTAATAAATCATTAAATAAATTATATTGATACACAAGATGTTACCTAAATACTCTACTCTCATATGAAGAGCTTACTCAAACTTGTAATACATTCGTGTTAAATACTTATCTTTGTATTGGTATTCTAGCATGAACTGGCAAAAGAATGAAAAACTAATCAAATTAAATTTGAAAATAAAATATTAAGACATTAAGGCGAAGTAATTTATATAAATAATTCATTTCAGTTTTTTAGCATTGCCACAAAAAATATGTTTAGATTTGTACTCCCTAGGGTGTGATTTAATACGGTAAAGCAACAATACTAAGGTAATGTTGTATTGTATCACTGTAAAAATATCTATGCTCAACTGTTCATGTTTGCTAAGTGCAGGTTTACGGTCACACATAGAATAAGGGTGTTATTTATGTCATAAATTAAGAATGTACTTGTATTTCAATTACATTTGCAAAATAAAAATTGCTTTAATTTTTTGTAATTTATTGCCCGTTGTTTTTTAGGCATAATGTTGAATAGAAAAAGTCCTCCTATTTCGACACCGTTGTAACCATGTCGAATTGCTCCATATGTGAACTTGGCCACTAGGCGTAATGTCAGCACTGTTCCATACAGTGTTGATTTCAGGAGTGCTCATGGAAGTTCCAGCATAAGCAGTGACAATCAAAATGGAGGTCTTCTTCCGGATCACTTCTCCCTCCGAACAGATTCGAAAAATGCAACGATATCTGCATTCGATCCAGCTATAATTTCTGCTGCAGCCCATAAGGTTTGTACGAATTAGATTCATTTGTTTGAATATCAATACTAAAGAAAAAAAATCTATTTACAGTATGCAGCGGCAATGGGTAATGTAAGTGCAACAAATATGTTTTCTATAACGCAATATCCCTTAAATCTTACCGCCCTAGCTGTTGCGCATAGCAAAAACTCCAGTATCGCAGATTTGCGAATGAAAGCTAAAAAACATGCCGAATCTCTTGGACTCGATGTTGATAACGAAGTTTAATAGAAGAAACCACTAAGTAAACAACAGATGTGATCATAAAGGATATTTATAGCTGGAGAGTGTTTCAAAACTAGCTTTATAATATTTAACAATAAAACTTAAAAAATATTTTTTTTAATTAAGGGTCTGATTTTATAAATTATGTGCAGTAATGTAAATTTACCTTCTTAACTTTCTGAAATACACTATTCCATATTCATAGTTTGAACTGACATTATTTTTTCTTTAACTATCTACCTGTGAAGGTCTTAAGATACAGTGAAGCCACAGTGATAGGTACTAATTCATCGGTCTACGATGGCTTTTAGTCGCCTCATAGCACAAACTTGTGATCAAAAATTTACTAAAGTCTAGTTTCGATGATAAGATTTTACTTTATATAGGGAAATTAAATCTAAATGGCTATTGCTATCATTACAATGTTCATAGCGCTGTTTCTGTTTTAAATAAACACTATCTTTGAGGGCAATTCTTTCTATCCTTGTCACGTTTAGCCTTCAATGAAAGCTGAAATTCGGCACACAGGTTTGTTCCACGTGACAATTAATGTCTTCAATTGCAATTGCAATTTCCGGAAGCAAATGAAATTTTTTTTCAGAATATTAAAAAAACACGCAAGAAAATTATAGTCGATCTAGACTATAACTATCTACGATAAAATTTCTTAAGTCTAACCTTAGATCTCTTACAATTCTTACGTTAACAGTTTGTTGTTCAATCAAATAGTTTTCACTAAAGTTAATTTCAAGTGGAAATTCAGTTGTTTTCCGAAGAAATATTTATTTTAACTTCTTCAAGAGTTATTCAAAAGTATTTACTGAGCTTAACGTATTTTTTCGGTGTTGTTCAGTTATTTAATATTGAGCCACATGTTACGTTTTTTTTGTAACTTTTTTTCCTTTTTATAGTTTTTTTTTCTTTCAATTTAAAAAAAATATTCTTATTCGTTGTTTTACTCTTATTTTTTATTTAGATTTAAAGTATATTTAATATCATGCTGCCACGTCAGATGTATATAAACATTGTCGTAATTTTGCTTTTATTATATGTATATAAAAAATAATATCAAATTAAAAAACAAAAACAATAACAAAACTATTAAAAAATTTTAGTCGGTCTAGACCGACTATACGATACTTATACCATGCATTTAGAGACTCTATCTGTTAGGCCCAACTAAATGGATATAGAAAATAAGTATAAACCAAATTTGAGTCGCATTGCTATTATTTTTTTTTCCTTTGAATATGAAAAAGTTCATACCGGATTCTATATTTCTATGGGGACTAGGTCGAAAAATGGACCGATCCTGACCATATTTGGTAAGATCACTTATTTTTTGCAAAAAAAAAAAAAAAAAATATACAAACCAAATTTGAGAAAAATCTGTGCAATATTTTTGTTTTTTGATAAATTTAAGTGAAGATCGGGAAGCAGCTTTATATGGGGGCTATGACTAAGAATTGTCCTATAGGGTTTATATTTTGACTACTGATTAATGGGTGTAATAAACACACAGAAACTGATGAGTCGATCGGTATAATAAAAGGTGGGTCTAGGTCCAATATTTTTGGTAGTTACAAACATCAGCACAAAGTCATTATACCCTGGCCACATAGTGGTATAGGGTATAAAAACAGGAAAAAGCACGATTTGTTACACTTTTTACCGCTGTCTTAAAACTACTTTGGGTCAATCAAAAATGTAATAGGCCAGTTTTTAAATGTACATATACGTTTTAATATTAATTTCCAGTTAATGTAAACGATAAAATATTTTGAGTGCATAAACCAAATTTTAGTGGCATTGTTAATAGTTTGTTGCCTGCAGATATGAAAAAGTTCAAATTGGCCAAAAACAATAAGTAACTTAGAAAATAAGTAAATAGTAAAGTTACTTATTTTTCTCAAAAATATTTCCAGTGAATATCGGAAAACAGTTTATATGCGGACTATGAATAAAAATTCTGTTTGGACAACTAATTAGTGGGTATTATATACGCACATAAACCAAATATGACCGATACCTATCAAATGATCTGGATTTTATGGCAATTTAAGCCGATCTCATAGGTGTTATTTGTATGGGGCCTATTATTATTATTATTTATTTATTTATTTATTTCCATTACTATCACAACAAGAACAACTTTATGAATTACAGTGATAGCTTAATACTCGTATATGTCAGCAGTATATAGTAATTTCTTAACATACATTTACATAGAATAATTTCACAACTTTTAAACGTTACAAGTTACATGGTATATTTAATTTAAATGGTATAAATTTACGAGTTCCTTTTTGAACTGAGAGGTGTTGCCTTCCAATTTAATAGACAAAGGTAATTCGTTCCAAAGACGGGATGAATAAATAAAAAATTGTCTTTCGTACATTAGACATTTAAATCTGGATTGTATTAGTTTCTTTCCTCTTCTAGATTTGGCAAACCTTATTTTATCAAATAAGTATTCCGTTTCCTTCGAATAACTAATTTTATGCGTCATTAAATTGTTTTTGTATTTTACTAAATCCACCATATTCATATTATGTATCTAATAGGAAAACGTTAGGACTAGTTTTAGTTTCCGTCCATCAGAACAATAACACAGTTTAGGCAAGGAGCATTTTTATCGCAAGGGGTGCTGATGATTGTACAGACCACAAGTTTCTTGGCAATCCATCCACTTTTCCAGCCACAATATTAACATGGGTTTTCCATGAAAGCTGAGAGTTGAATGTTATCATGGGAGTCCGCAGAAAATAAGAAATAGGTGGGCCAAGCTGTTTTATTTTTTTTTATATTTTTTAATTAAACAAAATTCCCTATTTTCTTGCGAAAATTTAGTGAGAACTTTATCAGTGAATTGTTGCCATTATTGACCTTAACCAAGTTTTAACTTTGCGTAAAGTGCTCAAGGATCTTTCAATTATTGCAGTTGCAGGTTGATTGGCACGATGAACTTGACGGCCAACAAGCCTTGGCAATTTAATTTCAAAACCAAGTTGCAGGGAAATTTTTGTAGCTTCTTCGAAAACGGATTTGAAAGTGCTGTCCTGCATCTCCATCTGACTTGATTAGTTCCACTATCCGATTGATAAGGTTAGCGATGACAAGTACATCCAACTGTTTACTCTGAAACAAATTTTGCTGCTGGTTCCAAGATTGTCGAATAGTGTGAAATTATACATAAACATACAACGAACGTACTTTTAGTTGTACAACTTATCAGTTGGAAAGGAGTTTTCCTGGTTTCAGGGTTTCCTTCAAGTGCAAGTTTTTCTAAACCTTCTGTTAGAGCCACAAAATTGTTTTTAAAAATAGTTAGGCTCTTATATTTTTGCGACCAACGAGTTTCACATAAAAGAGGCAAATTTGAAACATGTTTTCTCCTAAGTGGCGATTCTCTAAAAAATATAATTATCTCTTTAATGGTCGATGTTGTGTTGCGAATTTCTGGAACACTGTTTAAATCATTTATCACTTAATTCAATTTCAAATATTTTCCTTTAATAATTCACCACATATTGATATAATTTCATTCCGAACACGAACAGAAGTGTACTGCGCATTGTCTTTAGCACTTGCAAAAATAGTTTCAGCTCTGCATCCGCTGAATGTAATTGCGATTGGAGCAAGTCATTAAAATTGCCTAGAAGATAACGGTTAAATTACCACGCTCGATAAAGCTATTTGTCTGAAAATACTCACCGTCATGGCCTCCCTTGCCACGAAGAGCAATATCATTCGTTCCACAATAAATAATAGCTGATATAATAAGTTTTATCATTTTCTTATTGTCACTAGTTATTTTTTCATGTGCATTTTGTGCCACTACATCAACAGGTACCTGGTTTAAAAATCCATTTGCATCCATGACTGATTTTTTGTGACAAGGAGAGGTTGCATGAGCTCTAAAATGCTCGTGAGTATCTTTATATCGTAAAATGGTCTTATGGTCAACGATCCACGTGAAATTTTCGGGGGAAAAAGTACGCAGTGTTTACGAAATGCTCCCCTCAGACGACAAGAATGAGTTAGCCATGGGGCATACATTTGAAGCCATTTGATATAAACTTTCGTCTTGAATCTTCACTGTCCTTTTCAAAGTCGTATGATTCAAAAGGTTTCCAACAACGCAATAGCATATTTCTTTTTTTTTCATCTTTTAGAAGAAATGCGCGCCCCACCCAATTGCCAATATCATTGGTAGGATAATCTTCTCCCGTGGAAATTTTATTACTAGAATCAGTTAATGTAGAACTTTCACATTCTACAGTTCTTGGTTTAACCACAGCTTCGTTAATTTTTGTGAGCTTGTTTTTATCTATTTAATATTTATTAAATCATTTCTAATTAAAATTTTGTACATACATAGGTAGAACCACAGAATAAAGAACATACAGAAGGCGCATCTCATAGAACCAAAATTTTGTTCTTTGCAGCTTATTACATTTGTTTTGTTATTGTGTCTGAGAAAATTTCTAATTGTGGTCTTTCAATTCGTGCAAGCAAAACACGTTTCCGTGTTGCCGAAGTTGTCTGTTTGTGTTCTGCCGCTGCTTAAATTCTCTGGCACATGGCCAAGCAGAATATAAAATATTTTCAGATGCGCCTTCTGTATGTTCTTTATTCTGTGGTAGAACCAAGAAGAAACTAGGTATACTAAGAGTTCTCATGCCCACACAAAATACAGTAATTTCCGAACACAATTCAAAGAGAAAAATTTTATTCTATTTTGCGAAGAATCTGCGCAAAGCAATTACAACAACTACTTATGTGCGTCTGAATTAGAAAGATAGTACGCTGATATTTTTTTCTTAGTATATTTTTTATGCTAAAACTCTTCTTACCAACATACGTTCTTATATCCATTGTAATATATTCAGTGATTGTGTTATATATCTATAATATTAATAGGCTAGGCGATTTCTTGTGACCGATGTTTTGTTCTACCGTTTTATACCGATTTTGACCAAACGTATATTATTTGAAAGGTATTTCTTTTTAGTCGTCTTGCAGATTTACAGATTTTTAATTTTTTTCCTTTATTTTGAGTAAATTGCATTTAAAGTTTCACATACATAAAATAAAATTATACAATGCTATGTGTGTGTTTATTAAATTTGTTAATGTGTTTGTAATAAAAATGAGTTTGTTTTTGTATTAATTTGTGAATTGTCTATAATTGATTAGCATACCTTTAGGTCCATTATTTAGAATTTGCACTCGAATTTCGAGGGCTGGAATCTACTATGACTTTTCACCACAAAATAACAATTGAAAATGAATTTTTACACACAACAAAAAACCACCGTCTTTGCATTTTGTTGTATAACGGTAAATACCCGATCCGCTGTCTCTGTCGTGAAGATGAACGTCAAAAGCAAATAAGCATACCTACTTAGTAAAAAAAAAACATTTTGCGAATGAATGCGGAAAGAAAACACAAAAAAAAATTAAAAAGAACAGTAATTTTAAGCTGAAACAAGACTTATGGCGTTTTCTTTTCCGACAAAAAATGTTGCATGTTTTTCCCATTTCACACTTTTTTCCTCTTATTGTGTTCTTTTCTAAAAAAAGTGTCAACCTTGCGAAAGGGTAACGTGTTCTTTTCTAAAAATGTCGCACTATAAATATGTGAAAATGTTGCATCTTTCGCAATTTAAAAATACAGAGGGTGAGAAGCGCACGTTAAAACAGCTGACATTTGTTTTGTTTATTAATGTGTATTTGTGTGAAGAAATGTAAAAAAGTTACATTTTTATTTTGTTTAAAGGGAAAAACGTTTCCGGTTTTTTGTTTTGTGAGCCTCATGGTTGCAGCTTGGCATGAAGTTGGGTTATGTACCTAAGTTCATGCTTTCTCCAGTAATTCATGTTTCATCGAATAAATGTCGTCTTCGTCGTTTATTTTATTTTCGGTTGAGGGATAACACGTTTCGGTGGTTGTTTGTTGATCCGAGCGGTTGCTGATCAGCATGCATTTAGGTTATGTACCGAAATGCATGTTTTCTGGTTATGCTACATAACCGTTCGCTTTGATAGTTTTAAGTATTGAAATCAAATAACTCTCCCTTACCTCACTTGCGAAGGCATAGGTTGTGTAGGGATCCATGTGCCGTATAACCTGGCATTATAACTAGCTGGAGCTAGCGCCAACCTAACTTATATTACAAAAAAAAAAAAAAAATAACAACATGAAAAATATCACTACGCTTTTATGTGCAAAAAAAATTTTTAACTGAGTTGTTAGATTCATCTTTATCATCATCTGATGATGAAATATATTATATGATCATGGGAAGAAATCCACAACCGCGAGTGAAATGATTTGTTTGGAACGTAATTAATGAATGCTCTGAAGTTGATGTATGTACATATGTTTAATTTCATAGGACAATAACTCCTTTTTCTAATATATGTATATATACTTATTATTATAGTTTGAGAAGAATTTGCGTATTAGTCGGGAAGGTGCCCTTGTTCTTTTTGAGAGATATTCATGGTGTTACTTCAAGCGATCCTACCAGGGAGGAAGACAACAGTCAACTGTTGAAACCCATATCTTGTCATTTTTGGCCAAATTCATAAAATACATGAAGTAAAAATATTGTTTGTATGTTTAGTGTTAATAAAACCACCTTTAGAGAAGTGGCAAACCTTTTCGACATTTCATTGTCAAACCTTCACAATTCCTTCAACAAGGTTTTACAATTCATTATGGAAGATGTAGCGGCGGAAGCAATAAAGTTTCCTCAATCAGACGATGAAAAAGAAGCTGTTGCCAAAGAGTTTCAAAAAGTATGATAATCTCTATTGCTAGAAAAAACTTTTATTAAAGCAGTTTTAATAACTGTTTTACATTTGTATTTACATTTTAGTAAGGACACTAAAACATAAAATTCGTTCAACATATGCGAACAGGCATGATGGTGTTTCAATAACCATGCAAGGTATTCGTGATTCGAAGTTACGATTCCTAGACGTATATATTGGAATCCCCAGCAAAATCCACGACTCTAGGATATTAAATTTATCGTTTATAGGAAAAGATTTGCAGCGTTTATGCTTTCCTGATTATCATTTACTGGGAAATTTTGCATACTCCTTAATGGAATATCTTTTGACACCATATCGTGATTATGGCAACATGAGCGATTTGAAAAAAAATTATTATTTAAGATTTTGCAGAACACGTGTTAAGATCGAGAACGCATTTGGTGTATTCAAATGTTGTGTTCTTGTGTTAGGGATGAAAATTTTCAAATAAAATTTTTTTTTAATTCAACAACAAATTAATGTATATAAATATTTATAAAAAAAATAACAGAATAAAAACAAACATCTATTTACATAAACTTATAGTTTTGGCTTCAATTCATAAAAATAATTATATATTAAAAAAATTTTTCAATAAATTTTGATACAAAATGTACTGCATTGAAATAGAAACAAATTATTATCATAAATAACATCTTTCAAAATGTGTAATTTTGTGCATCGAAAGCGGGTTTAAAGTTACTGTCGTAGTTAAATATTGATATGATGTTATTTCTTATTCAGAATCATTATGTTAGATTTAATTTTTAAAAAATCGATAAAAATTTGGAATTAATGCTTGTCGATGAATTTTTATTAAAAAATTAATTAGCAACATTTAACTTCGACAATAGCTTTAAACTCGCAAATCGATTAACAAAATTACACATTTTGAAAGATGTTCCATAAAATATCCCTATTCTCATTTTTTGTTTTTTCATTGGCCCAATTGCTGACACATAGTTTCCGTATAGTTCCAGTAAGAGCCGGATGTCTCCATCTGTCCAAACTACAAAAATAGTTATGTATATTTATACATTATTATAATTTTTATATGATTTTCTTCATATACTTACACTGCACTGTTTTACTATTACTTGGGCTCTCATCACTTTCATTGTTCAACATTAAATATTCGAAATTTTCCATTTCTATTTCCATTTTTATTGTTATTGTTTGTTATTATTTATATTTTTACTTTTGGCTTTGGCTTCTTGTGTTTATTTCTTGAAATATATTCAAGAAAAATTTCAACAAAAAACAGCTGTTCATTGAAAAAAGTTTTACAAAGTTGTGATTGTATGTTCTATTCTGACCATTAAAAATGCGACATCTTAAAAGTGTAGGGTAAACATTAAAAAAATGTACATAATAAAGGTGTAACATTTTATTTCAGAAAAGAAAACACCATTAGAGTAATTTTTATTAAAATATGCATATATACATCTTAAAATATGATTTTTTTTTCATCTATAAGTAATTGTAAAGTGGGGCCATGGCCCAAGTTTGCCCCCCTGTGTTCGCCCATGAATGTTATACCAAGGTTTCTTACCGATTGAACAAATTCAATTTCGGCGTTGTTAATTTCTAAAGTAAAATCGCTATCTAAAGTTGTTTTACTTTTTGATATGAATATACACTTTGATATCGAAGGAATTATGCACAGACCATTTTCTACTACCCATCTGTGGATATTTTCAAGATCAACATTTATGCATGAAACTCAGCACTTATGCATGACAGCGGCTACACGACTACAGCCTGTCAAATATAAAATACACACGTTTATATGAAAACGATTATTTTGATACCAACACAGCTTCACGGCTACATGTCAACTTTGGATAATTTCTATTTTTGCTGGCTACAAAACAATATAACAAAACAAAATATGTAAAATAAATTAGTGCTGTTGACAATATATGTAAGTGCCGGCTTACACATGAAAGTTTTCTTGCCGAAAGTCTTGGGTTTATAGGTGAGAAGGGAGAGAAGAATGGCAGAAATTCTCGTTTGTTTCTTGCTTCGCAATTATCAAAGTGAAGTTATTTTACGTTTTCTTTCATTTTTGTGTGCGTTTGTTTAGAAAGACAATAATTTAAATAAAGTTAATTTTAATGAAACAAAATGATAAAATAAATAGATAAAATGATAAAGTAAACATGAACAAATCTTGAATTTCAATACAAAAATAGCAGTGTGTAGATACGGATGAAAGTTTAAAAGAGAATTTCAAACAGTTTCAGAAAGAAAAATTTCATATGTAAACCGGGACTAACAAAATATGTAAAAGATATTAGTGCTATGAAATATTTTATTTTGTTAAAAAAATGAAATGCTATAATTCCATTAATAATTACAAGGGGTTAAATAAATTTATTTTTTTTTTTTTTTTCGTTATAATAATGCATTATAAATAATGTATATTTAAGTCAAGTTTATATAGAATCATGCATGTTCTTCTATTTTAATAAAGTAAAAAAAATATAATTGGCACTACTGAAATAAATATGCATTTGTATAAAAACAGCTGTTTATATTGTTGTTATATGTTGCTGTCGTTTAAAAAAAATTAAGTAGCTTACCACATGACTACAATTGCAGCCAGCAGCATATGTAGTCGTGTTATCGTGTAGCCGCAGTCGTCTATGTGTTTCTTGCATTATGTTATCTTTGCAGCAGTGTATGTATATTATTCATATAAAGTTGTACGACATCAGCATACATATGTACAGCATACATTTGTACACGGCAATGTTTCAGAATATCTTGTAACAACGCAAATGGCATCGCCTTTGCATCGTACATGAACACAATAGAACCAACAATACCAACAACATAGTCACAATAAAAGCAGCCTACAACCTACAAGCATACACATTCAACCACACATCAGCTTAAACATCAATAACAGCAGCTTATTATCTATAAGCATACACACTCAACCAAACCATCATTAACAGACTTCTGATGTATTAATAGAATCACAATGTATTATGAATTCTACATTATATTTAAACCATACTGATTATAATTCTCACTTGATTAAATAAATAAATTGGATAAGAAGGCGAAGTTGAGCTGATGGATGAGAAGTTTCGATACGAAACGAAGTGGGGACACTTTACTGAAAAGTAAGCTATCCATTTTTAAAGGCGATCGGTACCAGTTGTCATAGATATTACTCCAGCGGCTTAATGGCTGTCTGCTCCCGATTACTCCAGCGGCTTCGCGGCTGTCTGCTCCCGATTACTCCAGCGGCTTAACGGCTGTCTGCTCCCGATTACTCCAGCGGCTTAACGGCTGTCTGCTCCCGATTACTCTAGCGGCTTAACGGCTGTCTGCTCCCGATTACTGCAGCGGCTTCGCGGCTGTCTGCTCCCGATTACTCCAGCGGTTTAACGGCTGTCTGCTCCCGATTACTCCAGCGGCTTAACGGCTGTCTGCTCCCGATTACTCCAGCGGCTTCAAAGCTGTCTGCTCCCGATTACTCCAGCAGCTTCACAGCTGTCTGCTCCCGATTTCTGTCGATCCTGCCAAGGCTACAGCTGTCATCAACCGAGCCATCATCACAGACGAAGCTCTCACCGTCGCCTGCCGAAAGTCTAACGTTGCCGAAGTTGGCCTCGCACCCAACTGGGCCACCAGCACTGACGAAGTGGTTGTCGTCGCCTGTCGAACGATCGATCCGGCCGAAGTTACTGCTGCCGACGACTCAACCACCATCATTAACGAGTTGATTATCGTCGCCCGCCGAACGATCGATCCCGTCGAAGCTATTAGTGCCATCAACCGAGCCACCATCACCGACGAAGTTTTTACCGTCGCCTGCCGAAAGTCTGACTTTGCCGAAGTTGACCTCGCACCCAACTGGGCCACCAGCGCTGACGAAGTGGTTGTCGTTGCCTGTCGAACGATCGATCCGGCCGAAGTTACTACTGCCGACAACTCAGCCACCATCATTAACGAGCTGATTGTCGTCGCTCGCCGAACTATCGATCCCGCCGAAGCTATTAGTGCCGACAACCCTGACGAAGTGGTTGCCGTCGCTTGTCGAACGATCGATCCGGCCGAAGTTACTGCTGCGGACGACTCAGCCACTATCATTAACGAGTTAATTGTCGTCGCTCGCCGAACGATCGATCCCGCCGAAGCTATTAGTGCCACCAACCGAGCCACCATCACGGACGAAGATCTTATCGTCGCCTGCAGAAAGTCTGACTTTGCCGAAGTTGGCCTTGCACTCAACTGAGCCACCAACACCGACGGAGCTCTAACCGTCGCCTGCCGAAAGTCTAACGTTGCCGAAGTTGGCCTCGCACCCAACTGGGCCACCAGCCCTGACGAAGTGGTTGCCGTCGCCTGTCGAACGATCGATCCGGCCGAAGTTACTACTGCCGACAACTCAGACACCATCATTAACGAGTTAATTATCGTCGCTCGCCGAACGATCGATCCCGCCGAAGCTATTACTGCCGACAATTTAGCCATCACCATTGCCTAGGCTATTGCCGTCACCACCGTCATCTGCCGAAGCCATCATCGCCACCTACAGAGCCATCGAAATTGCCGCAGCTATCGTTAACGCTCAACGAGCAGCCGACATTGCCGAAGCTATTGCCGCCGCCCACTCTACCAGTGATTTTGCTTACGCTCATCTACATTATTAACGAATACTGTCATTTGTGTTATATATATATTTTAAATAAAGCTATTAAATAACCCGAGGAGGAATAATACTTAACACATTTCTTTGCATAAGGTTTGAGGGTCCTTAAGCTGACCTTGGACACGCCTGATTTACCCCAGCCGTTGAATAAAACCCCGTTACAAATGGCGCCCGAGCAGGGACTCAATTCGAAATCGAAATGCGGAAAACCTGAAAAACCCGAAAATCGCGCCAGCGAGAACGAATTGAATCAACAACATGCTGACAGCATGCCAACTACCGGTAGTAATGTAAAAATCAACACTAACCTACCACACGAACCTGGGAGAAGACTAAGAGCCGAGATCTCATATAGTGACTTATGGCTATCGTTCAATAATGGAACCTCAAGTATGGGGGTGGTGACATAGAACTGGTAGAATTTCTCGAAAGATTCGAAGAGCTGGCTGAATGCTACCATCTCTTCTGGGGGTCCTCTACGGCAATACCCTCAAGTGGTATCGTATAAAACGTGACCACATAACGATATGGGCCTAATTTAAAAGCGAAGCTGGAAAATTTTTTTTAGCGAGCCGTCACACCTCGAACAAGCCTTTTACAACCGCAGGCAGAACAATCGAGAAAAATCAAAAGACTTTATTCTGAGCCTGATGACACTCGCTCGCCAACATCCGCAACTGCGACCTTTAAATCACCTCGACGGGATCTATGATGGGCTTCGTACGGAATATCGTCACTACGTGCGACGCCACGATTTTACCACCCTCGACGAGTTAATGGCGATGGCCGATGAATTCGAGGCATTGACAAAGGGAGAATGACCACATTCGCTCTGCGGGATAACCAGTGACCAGTACACCCGCTCAAACCGATGTTGGCAGTGCAAAGCAGTAGGCCACACCAGATGGACCTGTCGTAACCCCAGAAAATCTTTTTGTTCGTACTGTGGTCGTGACGGCATATTATCCCGAGACTGTCACTGCCTAAGACCAACCCAATCCCGATGTATGCAACCGACACGTACAAACCATCCGGTGATGCCAGCATCGCCTAATTTTACACCACCACCCACAGGCATGACACGTACACCGCACAACCATCACGGCCCCCACTACACGACGGCCCAATTACTTGAGGGGATCGTGGTCACAAGGCCCAAAAAGTATGTTCAGCATCGTCAATTCATAATAAAATGACCGAATAGGCATCCCGTTAAAGTGACGATCGTGAACAGAACCTGGGCCAGGCTAGAGTGTCGGGGACACGAACAGGTAGTGAAGATGGTGAACTCATCAACCCAGCTAAATCATCAATCCGCCGATATACCGATATCCCAGCACATACCGAAGCAACAATATCGAACGATATCATCAAAGACTGTCGACCAACCCGATTACCTAAATCAGCCGACAGCTACTGATATACCAGCAACTACCGAATCAGCACAACCCAACGATATAACCGAAGTCTACCAATCAACCTGATTACCGAGACCAGCCGACAATTAACGATTGGGCCGAGCCTTTTATTACAAAAAGGTAAGGTTTACCAAAAC
Organism: Cordilura impudica; assembly: GCA_963682025.1. Classification (NCBI taxonomy): domain Eukaryota; kingdom Metazoa; phylum Arthropoda; class Insecta; order Diptera; family Scathophagidae; genus Cordilura; species Cordilura impudica. The sequence continues at coordinate 166,126,568 of OY821518.1, read as the reverse complement.
TCGCCCACGCAAACAACAGCCACCAGATCAAGCACATCACTCACATCACCGAAAGCAACTACCGACCCCAATGCCTACCGATTCAACCAACAACCACCTCGCTCGCAAAGCATCGCTCCCCAAAGTAAGGGGGGGATGTAACAATTCTCACTTGGTTAAAGAAATAAATTGGATAAGAAGACGAAGTTTAGCTGAGTGATGGATGAGAAGTTTCGATACGAAACGAAGTGGGGACATTTTACTGAAAAGTAAGCTATCCATTTTTAAAGGCGATCGGTACCGGTTGTCATAGATATTACTCCAGCGGCTTAACGGCTGTCTGCTCCCGATTACTCCAGCGGCTTAACGGCTGTCTGCTCCCGCTTACTCAAGCGGCTTAACGGTTGTCTGCTCACGATTACTCCAGCGGCTTAACGGCTGTCTGCTCCCGATTGCTCCAGCGGCTTAACGGCTGTCTGCTCCCGATTACTCCTGCTGCTTAACGGCTGTCTGCTCTCGATTACTCCAGCGGCTTCGCGGCTGTTTGCTCCCGATTACTCCAGCGGCTTAACGGCTGTCTGCTCCCGATTACTCCAGCGGCTTCGCGGCTGCCTTGTAACGACACGTTTTCCGCTTTGAAGCTGGGGCAAACTCAGCGTGCCCAGGGTTCGTTACACTATTTATTTGTTTCCGACGGGGAAATAAAACACGCACAATATTTTTTTAAAAACGTTATAAATTGTACATTATTTACTCTTTCCTTCGACCGAAACTTATTATATACCGGAGATTTTGCCAACCGAGTGTAATGATCGTTTCATTCGAAGGTATTGTCAGCGTGGGACCACTAGCTGTTCCCGTATAGCTGATGGTGTAGAGACACTCTCTCAGTTTAGGGTTAACTTTGGTGGTTGCTCTGTAACAAAAGGTAGTGGTCACCTGGTTGATGTTGGTGAAACAAGCTTTCAACCGACAGTGACGTTCCCTGTTGTACCAATCGTATAGCTAGTGCAATCGAAGCTGGAAGACCCTATGCGACGATTGTTTTCTCTGTTTATGGTGAGCGTTTGGTCAGACTCTGGCACGGGGTAGAGGTCACTTGGTTGATGTTGATGAGACAAGCTTTCAACGTACAGTGATGTCTCCCTTTGCGTTGCAGTACGTTTAGTCCAATCGAAGCTGGAAGACCCTATACGACGATTGTTCCAGAAGGTACTGGGAGTACTAAATAGTCCGAGTCGGTAGACTGTGTAATGTTCACCGGATTGATGTTGATGAAACAAACTTTCAATCCAAATGACTATACTTAGTTCTGAAGGCAGTTGTATTCGCTTGATGAGAGGATACCCAGTCTTTCATTTGAATACGACCTTACCTTACGTCTGTCTACTGGCGAACTGACTTTTTCTTAACAATGTATCGCCTTTTATACTTTTTCATGTCTACCACATAAGTGGAATTTGTCGACAGCTTAATGTTAACAGAGACTCTCACCGCATGATGTGGTGAGTTGTTAATGCTCTTTCTCAACAATTTAACGTATGTAGGGTCAAATGAAAGTCATTTGGCATTTACAATGAATTTGATTTTACATTTAACTTATCGTTTCTATATTCTAACATTGTATTGTTTGTATGTTTATATAGTATTAAAAAGTAATAGTAAATATTTTTGTTTCAAAGGCACTGTTGTCCTTATATATATATAGCACTGAATGGTTAGTATATTTTAGTACATAAAGGTTTAAAATTAAATTAACATTTTATATGTTTCTTTTGCATATTTCGGTATTATTAACTACTCCAAAATTAATTTGCTTTGATTTTCTTAGAGAGTATGTTATTATCTATTGTGCTTATATATGTATATGAAGACATTGGTTTTGTTATGGTGTTAACATACGATCCACAACAAACCTTAACGTCTCTTATTTCTCTCTATTTAGCTATATATATTTATTTACTGTTTTTAAATGGAATTCAATGAGTATACTATTTTACAAAAACCGGTTTCATTCCGTAAATAGTGTGTATAGGAAAAAAAACTAACATTTGTGTTCCTCTTTTGTATTAAATGTAATATTAAAATAACGGGGCATTATTACAATAATAATATTTCTTAGGGTGCCTCATATAATATGAACTAATAATATGAACTAATAAAAAATATGAAATAATAAATGTAAACAATATATTTTTATTTATTATGGGTTTTTGGTTGGAACACTAACCTTTTCATCCGTCCATGTATGGAATGTAATTGGATATATTGGGTGTGATGGGTAGTTAGACTGTGTGTGGGAAAACGAGCGGGTATGTGCGACTTTCACTCGTCACACGGCTCCCCCTCCTTGTGGAGTTCGGCTCTGACTTTGTAGGTGCCGCAGTGTGCTATTTGTATGCGATAGGGGACCCCATCTACGGTCCTCCTGAAGCGTTGGACACAAAATGGTTTGCGTCGCATGGCCTCTTCCACCATCCGGATGACCTTATCAGGTGTTCCGACGGCGCCATCATGTGGTTGTTTACCTTGGCGTTGGGCGACCGGTGTGTCGGCTTGTATGCTGCTGGTGGAGCTGCTGACAGTTTCGTTGATCGGTAGTGCCACTGGTTCCAATGTCTTAGATTTTAGAATGGGTGATGTAATGTTCGGGGCGATCGTCGGTGAGGGCGACGAAGTCGATGATATGAAAGATGTTGACGATGTGGAAGATGTTGAAGGTGTTGGAGATGTTGCATATGGTGATGCAACTGTGAGCTGTCGCTGACGATCAGTTGATGAAGTGGGCGTGGTGTCGGCATAGAGATGAACTAGATCACCAGGTGCTGTTAGTGACGCTCGTGGGGGAGTAATGTCCAAAACGAGGATGTCGGATGTAGATGTGGGTGTGGCATCATTGATTGCCTCCACCTGTTGTGTTCGAGTGGGTATGACATATTTGTCGGAACTTTGTGCCTTGGGTAGACGGGGTTCTCTCCCTTGAGAGAGGTATGCTGGCGAGTATCCCGTGGACTCGGTTGTGTTAGTATTTATCGCCAACATAATCTCTGGTAGAAACTCGTCCCAAGTCTTATGGTTGTGGCTTGAAAGCTGTGCGACGATTGTTTTTATGGTGCGGTTTGCCCGTTCGGTCGGGTTTTCTTTTGGGGTGTATGGTGCAGTGAACTGCTGGCGTGTGTCAATCTCAGCGAGATACCGTTGAAAGATGCGTGAGGTAAATTGAACCCCGTTGTCGGTGATGATTGTTTTTGGTACTCCATATCGGGCGATAATCCGTACGCGGAAGCTTTTGGTTAAGTTTTCGGCCGTTGATTTACGCATGGCTATTAACTCGTTCCATTTGGAGAACCGGTCGAAGAAGACCAACAACATTGTGTTGCCATGTTTGGATCGCGGGAGGGGTCCCACGAAATCCGCGCATATAGTGGCCCAAGGCTCCTCTGGTATTCGGCTGAGCATTTCACCAGCAGGTCGTTGTTGGGAAAATTTATGTCGTTGCCATGACTGACATTTACGTATATATTGGGCTATGTTTCGGAACATGCCCGGCCAGTAATATCGGTTGGCGATCCTATTCATCGTTTTCCGAATTCCCAGGTGTCCGGCGGCAACATCATCGTGGTTTTCCTTCAATACACGGGCTCGCATTTCACTGGCCACGCACAGTTTCCACGGTGTACCGTCTTCATCATTCAAATGTCTGGGAAAATGTCGGTATAACTGTTCTCCGACAATGGCATAGTCGGTAAACTTGCTAGGATGGTTCCGAACTTCTTGAATTCGCTTTGTGAGCCACGCACAGTTGCTTGTCGTTGTGGCGGCGGTGGTAGAATATAGTACCTCCATTGGCGTTCGTGACAGTTCATCTGCTACAACGTTCTGTCGGCCTTGACGGTGTTGTACCGAATACCTATATTGTTGTAGATCTTATGCACATCGGGCAAGTCTTCCCGTGGGATTCTCAATGGCGTTTAGCCATTTGAGTGCCAAATGGTCCGTCAAGACCGTAAATTCATACCCCTCTAGGTATGGTCGCATTTTGCGGACACCCCATATAATTGCCAAACATTCCTTTTCCGTAGTGGAATAGTTTTTTTCGGCCGGGTTCAAATGTCGACTAGCATATGCGATGACTCTTTCTATGCCTTCCAGTTCCTGCGTGAGCACTGCTCCTAGACCATGGTCGCTGGCATCGGTTTGCAGAGTAAAGGGTTTGGAGAAGTCTGGGCAGGCGAGAACTGGGGATTCTGTTAGTTTTGCCTTCAATGTGTCGAAGGCCTTTTGCTGTTCCCTGTCCCATTTCCAATGCTTCCCTTTTTTGAGGAGGGAGGTGAGTGGTTGTGAAATTCTGGCAAATTCGGGGACAAAGCGTCTATACCAGGATGCAACACCGAGGAAACTTCGGACCTCTCGGATGTTGTTTGGTGCTCGCATGGTGGTAATGCGGCTACTTTGTCTGGGTCTATTTTTATCCCGTCTCCACTAACTACATGACCTAGATATTTGGTCTCTTTTTTGAAAAATTCACATTTTTCGGGGTTGATCCGTAGGTTGGCTTTACTTAGCCTTAGAAAAACTTCTTTTAGATTCTCCAGGTGTGATTGCAACGTCCGGCCTATGACGATTATATCGTCCAGGTAAGCGAAGGCGTGTGGTTCCATGTCCGGACCAATGACGGTAGCTAATGCTCTTTGGAACGTGGCCGGGGCGGAATGTATGCCAAATGGCATTACTCGCCATTGGCATAGACCACGTCCGGTGACTGCAAAGGCGGTGTATTGCTTGCTGGACTCGGCCATCGGGATTTGCCAGTAGCCATCCTTTAAATCGATACTACTAATATACTTGGCATGACGCAAACGATTTAGAATGTTATCAATATGGGGTAAAGGATAGGCATCGGGTACTGACCTGAGGTTTAACTGCCGAAAATCCATGCACGTCCTCCATGTACCATTTCTCTTTTTCGTCAGGGTGATCGGGAAGCTGTAGGGGCTATGTGAAGGTTCGATACAGCCTTGCGAAATCAGTTTGTTCACTTCCGCGTCTATTATTGCCTGCATGGCGTCCTTCATGATGATGTTATGTTCCGCGATGTGAGAAGGGCCATTGATATTTTGAAATTTAGGTAGCTCGGTCTCCAGAAACTGTTTAATCAGTTGTTGGTCGCTAAAACTATGTTCAGGGATGGTGTAGGGTCCATCTCCATCTGTTGAATCAATAGAACTGTTACTTTCCGGCTCACATAGTTGGGGTATACGTATCAGGCCACACACATCGGTCTGATTTACTACTGGGGTGCATTTAACGGTGAGTCCGGCACAATTCAGTGTAGTGTTGAATTTTCGTAAGAAATCCAACCCTAAGATTATGTCCTCGTTGAAGTCGGGCATAATAAGGAAAGTGCAGGTGGTGGTCCGGTTTCCAAAGGTAACCGTATAGCTGGTGGCAGAGGTTATACGTTTTGTGGTGCCATCGGCCAGAATTATATTCATTTCCTCTGTGAGGTTGATGGGGCGTTTTCCTAACACACTGGCAAATTCGTTTTTTATGAAGCTGCGGGAGGCTCCTGTGTCGATTGTGGCCGTGACCAAACGTTTTTTCACTAACATCGTGGCAGTGATACGTGCTTTCCGCAGTTCCTCCACGTTGCCGGTGGGTTATAGGTTGAACTCTGCTGCGTATGCGAGCAATTCTTCGCGTTTTAGCGAATATGCCCATGTAGTTTTCAGCATGATGACGCTGTTATCTGTTGGTTTGATTTGGTGTACTTACGTGCCTGAATCTCTGGTTTACCTGGTCGCTTGTTTCATATCACGCTTTCACTTCGACTGCTTTCGTGTTTTAATTTCACTGGCCGCGTTGATGGGGGTTGTCGTGATAGAGTTGTGAAGTCAGGTTTAGAAAGATTCGCCGTAGACACAAAGTAGAAAATTTTTAAATCACACACAACTTTTAATGTTAGTAATATTTTAAAAAATTGTTTTTTTTTTTTAATTTGAGTCACAATTTTCTATTGAATTGATAGCTCGAGTTCACTTGGCTAGTATATATTGTTTTTTTTTTGTGTTAATTTTCACTCCGTCGTGGACAGTTTTACGACTGTCCCTGCTCGGGCGCCATTGTAACGACACGTTTTCCGCTTTGAAGCTGGGGCAACCTCAGCGTGCCCAGGGTTCGTTACACTATTTATTTGTTTCCGACGGGGAAATAAAACACGCACAATATTTTTTTAAAAACGTTATAAATTGTACTTTATTTACTCTTTCCTTCGACCGAAACTTATTATATACCGGAGATTTTGCCAACCGAGTGTAATGATCGTTTCGTTCGAAGGTATTGTCAGCGTGGGACCACTAGCTGTTCCCGTATAGCTGATGGTGTAGAGACACTCTCTCAGTTTAGGGTTAACTTTGGTGGTTGCTCTCTAACAAAAGGTAGTGGACCTGGTTGATGTTGGTGAAACAAGCTTTCAACCGACAGTGACGTTCTCTATTGTACCAATCGTATAGCTAGTGCAATCGAAGCTGGAAGACCCTATACGACGATTGTTTTCGCTGTTTATGGTGAGCGTTTGGTCAGACTCTGGCACGGGGTAGAGGTCACTTGGTTGATGTTGATGAGACAAGCTTTCAACCTACAGTGATGTCTCCCTTTGTATTGCAGTACGTTTAGTTCAATCGAAGCTGGAAGACCCTATACGACGATTGTTCCAGAAGGTACTGGGAGTACTAAATAGTCCGAGTCGGTAGACTGTGTAATGTTCACCGGATTGATGTTGATGAAACAAACTTTCAATCCAAATGACTATACTTAGTTCTGAAGGCAGTTGTATTCGCTTGATGAGAGGATACCCAGTCTTTCATTTGAATACGACCTTACCTTACGTCTGTCTACTGGCGAACTGACTTTTTCTTAACAATGTATCGCCTTTTATACTTTTTCATGTCTACCACATAAGTGGAATTTGTCGACAGCTTAATGTTAACAGAGAGTCTCACCGCATGATGTGGTGAGTTGTTAATGCTCTCTCTCAACAGTTTAACGGTAGGGTCAAATGAAAGTCATTTGGCATTTACAACGAATTTGATTTTACATTTAACTTATCGTTTCTATATTCTAACATTGTATTGTTTGTATGTTTATGAAAGGTCTCATGCAAAGTCCCAAGGCTCTCACTAATACAGTAATTCAGATATATCACATTTAATATTCAGTTTGTGTGGGGGTACCACGTGCATTTGTCTAATCCCTCCCATTTTTTTGTCTGACTACTCACGTTAATAATAGATGACCTGGGATCAATTTGCAAAGCTTTCTCTATCATAGTACTTAATATATATGATATTAAAAATTTACTTTGTATGGTGCCACGCCCACTAAAAATAATTTTAAAAAATTAAAGCCTGTAGCACTCCCATATCCGCAGTAAGACTTTGTGAAAATTTCAGGAAGATCAGATGAGTAGTTACGGAGATTACCTCCTACAAACAAGCAAACAAACAAATATTACCTCTATATTATGTTAGTATAGATTATAAATATAGATCTTTTTATTTCAATGCTTGCTGATGCTGATATACAATGTTTTTTTTTGTTTTTTCATTCGGTACAACAATTATCAGATTTTTCGGCGTTCCTACCCATGAGAAGAAGATGGGTTATTCATATTAGATATGGCAACACTTAACTGTAGGCCTTGAACTTAGAATAACATTTGGCAATTTTTCTTTTTTAGCGATTTTTGATTTTGCCCATTTTTGATTTTGATAATTTTTGTTTTTTGGGCGACTTTAATTTTTCGCGATTTTTGGGTTTGGCGATTTTTGATTTTGGCGATATATTTTCCACGACAAATCACATTGATAACTAATGAACTTATCAAAAGACTGTCGCTTTCGTAGTGCTTCATATTTTTTACATAGGAGGTGCCACTAATCCCATCCCGCCCAATTTTTATTGGACTACTCACATTAATATCTGATAGACTCATGCAAAATGTCGAGTCTTTCCCTTTTATAGTACACCAGTTATAAGATATCATATATTTACTTTGTATGGGCGGTGCCACGCCCACAGCTCCGATCACGCCCATTTTTTGTCTAACTAATCAAATGAATTACTTATGGGCTCACACAAAGTCCCAAGACTCTCACTAATACAATACTCCAGATATATGGCATTTTATATTTACTTTGTATGGCAGGTGCCACGCCTATTGGTCCGATACTGCCCATTTTGCATCCGACTACTCACATTAATAATAGGTTACATCTGAAAAATTTGAAAAGCTCTCTCTATCACATTACTTGAGATATATAATATTGAACTATTACTTGTATGGAAGGTACCACGCCCACTTATCTGATCCCGCCCATTTCCGGCGTAGCTACTAATATTAACAATAGGTGACGACCTCACACAAATTTGCAAAGCTCTCCCTATCATAGTACTCAATATATGTATATGATATTAAAAATTTACTTTGTGTGGGAGGTGCCACGCCCACCAAAAATATTTAAAAAATTATAGCCTGTAGCACTTCCCATATCCGCAGTAAGACACTGTGAAAATTTCAGGAATATCAGATTGGTAGTTACGAAGATTACCTCCTACAAACAAACAAACAAACAAACAAACAAACAAACAAACACACATTACCTCTTTATAATATTAGTATAGATTAAAAAGTAATAGTAAACATTTTTGTTTCAAAGGCACTGTTGTCCTTATATATATATAACACTGAATGGTTAGTATATTTTAGTACACAAAGGTTTAAAATTAAATTAACATTTTATATGTTTCTTTTGCATATTTCGGTATTATTAACTACTCCAAAATTAATTTGCTTTGATTTTCTTAGAGAGTATGTTATTATCTATTGTGCTTATATATGTATATGAAGACATTGGTTTTGTTATGGTGTTAACATACGATCCACAACAAACCTTAACGTCTCTTATTTCTCTCTATTTAGCTATATATATTTATTTACTGTTTTTAAATGGAATTCAATGAGTATACTATTTTACAAAAACCGGTTTCATTCCGTGGTAAATAGTGTGTATAGGAAAAAAAACTAACATTTGTGTTCCTCTTATGTATTAAATGTAATATTAAAATAACGGGGCATTATTACAATAATAAGATTTCTTAGGGTGCCTCATATAATATGAACTAATAATATGAACTAATAAAAAATATGAAATAATAATAAATGTAAACAATATATTTTTATTTATTATGGGTTTTTGGTTGGAACACTAACCTTTTCATCCGTCCATGTATGGAATGTAATTGGATATATTGGGTGTGATGGGTAGTTAGACTGTGTGTGGGAAAACGAGTGGGTATGTGCGACTTTCACTCATCACAGCCTGCTCCCGATTACTCCAGCGGCTTAACGGCTTCTGTTCCCGATTACTCCAGCGGCTTAACGGCTGTCCGCTCCCGATTACTCTAGCGGCTTAACGGCTGTCTGCTCCCGATTACTCCAGCGGCTTCGCGGCTGTCTGCTCCCGATTACTCCAGCGAGTTAACGGCTGTCTGCTCCCTATTACTCAAGCGGCTTAACGGCTGTCTGCTCCCGATTACTCCAGCGGCTTAACGGCTGTCTGCTCCCGATTACTCCAGCGGCTTCACAGCTGTCTGCTTCCGATTACTCCAGCGGCTTCACAGCTGTCTGCTCCCGATTTCTGTCGATCCTGCCAAGGCTACAGCTGTCATCAATCGAGCCACCATCACCGACGAAGCTCTCACCGTCGCCTGCCGAAAGTCTAACGTTGCCGAAGTTGGCCTCGCACCCAACTGGGCCACCAGCCCTGACGAAGTGGTTGCCGTCGCCTGTCGAATGATCGATCCGGCCGAAGTTACTACTGCCGACAACTCAGCCACCATCATTAACGAGTTAATTATCGTCGCTCGCCGAACGATCGATCCCGCCGAAGCTATTACTGCCGACAATTTAGCCATCATCATTGCCCAGGATATTGCCGTCACCACCGTCATCTGCCGAAGCCATCATCGCCACCTACCGAGCCATCGAAATTGCTGAAGCTATCGTTACCGCCCAACGAGCAGCCAACATTGCCGAAGCTATTGCCGCCGCCTACTCTACCAGTGATTTTGCTTACGCTCATCTACATTATTAACGAATACTGTCATATGTGTTATATATATATTTTAAATAAAGCTATTAAGTAACCCGAGGAGGGATAATACTTAACGCATTTCTTTGCATAAGGTTTGAGGGTCCTTAAGCTGACCTTGGACACGCCTGATTTACCCCAGCCGTTGAATAAAACCCAGTTACAATCTGGAATATCATTTATATACATATTAAATAGTGGGGGCCCGAGGATAGACCCTTGTGGTACTCCTCTGCAAACGTGAACAAAATTTGAAGTTTTACTATTTAAAGTTACTGCTTTTTTACGGTTGCTGAGGTAAGTTTTTATCATCTTTGTTGCAGTAGTAGAAAAGTGGAAAATTTTTCATGTTTATACTGCGTTTTCACTGCAGCTTAATCCGCATTAGCTTTATACTTTAAACTCCAACCGTTCTCACTACAGTTTGGAGTTTTAGTTTGACAATTGCTGCACAGCTGTTCGAACGAATTGTTTATTTACATTTTAATGGTTTTTGTTTTGTAAAAGTACAAATTTTGTGAAAAAAAAAAGTAAAAAGTGAAATACAATGCAAAATTTTAATTATATTATGAAAATAATTTCCATAATGGACATTACGAAGAAAATGCAACATAACACAGATAAATTTATTTGTGATACATTGCAAAAGACGCGAGTTATTCGGCGTAAAGCCGATGGACAAATTCTTATTATGATGTGGGAAATTATTCAACTTTTGTACAAAGTTTATTATAACAATTTAAATAAAGAAAAATTGTGTTGGGTGAAGGTGAGTCAAATTAAGAGTTAAAAAATCAATTATTTAAGTAAAATATGTTTATAGGAACGTACTGCAACGTTTTGGGAAATTGACTGCCAACTGCAAGACGACACAACATTCACAAATAATTTCCGTTTATCCCGCAAAAGCTTTGGAAAATTAGTTGCACTCATGAAAAATTTGGAAAAGAAAAATACACAGTTTCGTCAAGCGATCCCTGTTGAGAATCGTGTTGCCATTGCGTTGTATGCATTGGGGTCATCTGCCGAGTACAGAAGCTTAGCCAATTTATTTGGGGTTGGAAAGACTACCGTTTGTAATGCTTTGTTGGAATTCTGCCAAGAAGCCTGGCACGTTATGCAGCCGCTGTACTTAAATCACTTCCCTCTTACCAGATCAAAAATCGAGGAGTGCAGAAATGGGTTTGCGGCAATGGGATTTCCTCAATGTTTGGGTGCGCTTGGTAAGTGTATATCCATAAGTATAACAAAAATACAACGATTTTCAAAATACTTATAGATGGATGTCATATTGAAATACATAAGGATAAGGAGGATGCTTCGGACTACTACATATATAAAGGGTGGTACTCGACTGTTTTGTTGGCATTGGTTGATTACAGGTATGTTAAAGTGTACACATTTATAACGTATTTTTATTTAATGAAATTATTATTTCGGATATCGCTTCCTTTATATTAATGTTGGCGCAATGGGCAAATGTAACGACTCCCAATTGTGCGAACAATCATCATTGAAACGTAACCTTGCTAATTCCGAGTTAATGCAAGACATTAGTACTAGCATTATGAATGTCAAAATACCTATTTTAATCCTTGGGGATTCTGCGTTTCGATTAATACCAAATCTTATGAAACCTTACCCTTTTTATGTTAATAAAAGCGAAAACTAAAGGAATTTTAATTATACTCTGTCTAAATGCAGAAGAGTTGTTGAAAATGCATTTGGACATTTAAAAGCTCGTTTTCGACGCATTGGGAAAGGCATCGATAACCATATAAAAAATGCAAGCATCGTTATTAAAACTTGCTGTGCGTTGCATAATTTTTTAAATGAGGAAAACGACCATATTAATCGAAAGGGGTTAGAAGTACAAAGAAATGTCGATAACTTGCGGCCTCAACCAGAAACCTCATATCCCATCTATTTCAACGAACCTAAAGCAGCAGAAATAAGGAACGCATTGGCAACATATTTGTGTAAGTAATTTATTTTTGGTGATTGTTTATAATCCCCTTCACCACCGGTATATTAAATACAAAGCCAAATACAATTTTATTTTTTAATATAATATAATTTTATTTTTTTTTTTAAGGTAGTTCAACACTTTTGATATAAACTCTTCATTTTGTTTAAAATATTGAGCTAATTGTTATTTTTTTTCTACTTATAATTGATAAAATTTTTCATCGTAGTCTTCTGACTTCTTCATGTGCTCCTTCATTAAGCCACCCAGTTCACCAATCTTTGCCAATATATCGTTATTATTGTTTCTTTTAGCTGCTGCTGCTGATGTGGATGGAGCTGGTGACGAGAGTGGGGATGGTATGGTTATTGTTGTTGCTGAAGTAGATGGAGCTGGTGACGATAGTGGAGATGGTATGGTCATTGGACCTGGTGACGAGAGTGGTGATGGAATGACCATTGTTGCTGCTGATGGTGCTTGTGATGGAGGTAGAGATGTTAATGTTGCTACTGATGTGGATGGTGCTGTTGACGCATTTTCATCTGAAATAAACCAAAATTATAATATATAGTTTCAAATAAAATAAATTTTCAAAGTACTTACAAAAACTTTCCTCAATAATATGATTGATGTTGTGAATTTTGAACCCACCAAGGATTTGGTGGATTCTTAAGTAATGGGGCCACTCCGAGGGTGACCCTTCAGAACTCCCGACACCCAATTTCTCTTTTCTGAAAACAAACATGTGTAAGAAAATATTTACCTGTACCGATTTGTAAGATTTTTTATCTTTACTTGTATCTCATTCTTTGAGAAGAAATACGCATGTTTTCCCAGCTCCGTGGCGATTTCGTCATATATATGGATGTTTCTGCGACATCCGCGAAGCTGCGACAACTTTTCCTACCACATATCTAGCAACATCATTTCCGCCCCAATACACCACGTTTTTCTGCACTTTTGTGATTTTGACATGCTGAAATTAAATAACAAGTTAAAATAATACATAAAAAAGGCAAATAAATAAAATTTTAATTAAACAATCCTTTGCTATACTCACTTGCTGCTTTTGTTTTGTTTTTATAAAAAAAAAAAACAGTCGTAAAATGATGCAAATTTTCGCTGCAGCGTTGTACATTTGTTCATATTGCGGCAATTTGCAAAATACATCCCTGATTTCTGTTGGATTTATTCTTGATTAAGCTAAAGCGAGGGTTTTATTATGACAGTATTTATATACCAAAAAATAGATTTGCTTAAACTTAATCCATTATAAAGCGAGTCAAATGCGGATTAAGCTGCAGTGAAAACGCATTATTAGTCATTAGTATTGCATGATTTACCATGTCAAAACATTTGCTATGATCTAACAATACTAAAAAAGATGCCATCTTATCATATACTTTGGACCTAAGATCTTTAACTACATCAATAAGTACTGTGATACTCTACATTTTCGAAAACCAGACTGTCTTTGAAATAATAAATCTTATGTGTTTTCAGATAATCATTAATCATGCATTAGCCTCTCCAGAGCTTTAAATAAGAAAGGTAATAATGCAATGGGTCTGAATTCTTTGTTGTTCTTGGGAATTGGCAGAATTCTTGCATGTTCCATTTGTCTGAATCTTATTAAATAGGTGAGTTATAAACGGCAAAAGTCTTGGGAGTAGAATTTCCAGGAAACAGGGGCTGACTCCATCTATACCAACATCATTCGATTTAATAGGTTTGATCATGTACCGCTCTCCGCCAATTTCAATAGCGATCATCCTATAGCCAACAATGGCGTTAGAGTTATGCCTGGTTTTCACTATGTCATATAAACTGACAACAAATAATTGCCTCAACTGACATCTCGTAATTTTCTATTCATTACGTTTGCATTACATCTTATAAAGGAACAAAAAATGCAGCTGTCAAACACAAACAAATTGCCAACATGCTGGCAATTTCATTTTAGGTGTCAAATGTTGCCAGGGGTAGTAAATGACAAGACATTAAACCCTGTTTTCATACAAGTGACAACAATTGACAACAATTGCCATTGAAAATGACATAATGAAAACCGGGCATTATACTCAACAAAGTAGAATTAACAAAAACTAAAATCAAAAAAATAATTTTAAGCACTGTGAAATTGTTCTGTACATACATACGTACTTTTTTAACGAGAGAACTAAGTCATTAGCTGATAATACACACCTCGCCTTAAGTACAAACAGGTTGACCTAAATTGCCAATAAAAACGGAAAGCGGCGTTTTGTTGAAAGTACATTAATAGTCCATTTGAATTGAGATCCTAGCTGATCCTTTTTTTAAGATAAGTTGATTTTTCGCTTTTTTCGTACTTTTCGATATTGTTTCCACACCATCTAACGATATATATATCCTGGCGCGTTTTTTTTTTTTTTTGAGTGGTATCCCCTGTAGGCCTAATCCACTGAGAAAATACTTATTTTCCATTATAAAATTAATTTAGAAATGAAATGAAAAATAACTATGGCATGTTTCTATAAATGCTGTGAAGAAAAATTAACTACCGTTTTTTAAACGCCTGGAATATGATGAATCATTTAATAAATTCATTTTGAATCTTTCCCAAAATTTTAAAACTTTTCTGTGAACAGATCACCGGCCTGTTCTGACCACAAACCCAAACCATCTTTGTTTAATAATGAAATGCCCTCTATCAAGTGATCAAGTATAATATGAATTTATAGAGCTTAAGATGTTCCAGTACTTTATAGATATTTGTGGAGTTTTTTCAAGTTCTCATCTAAATCGGTCATATCTGCACGTTGCGTGGAGAAACAGTGAGTACAATTTTATTGTCTTAAAAGCAGCGACGCACAGAGGACCATTCCACGAGAATGCGGTCAAAAATCTATAATTTTTAATTGGATTGGAATTTTGATATGGTAGGTGGGACTTTAGCCTTTAATTTTTGCTATAAAACGTAACTATCGTGCGATAATAAACAAATTAATGGAGGGTTTAAAATACATTTAATTTATTAGTTGAATTTTAGTGTTAAAGGTAAAAAAAGTTTTTTTTTATATAATGTCTTATTTTTTCAGTTAATTTTACAACTAATACTTTTTAAAAATTTTGTAAGTTGAATTTTGTCAAAAAATGCCAAAATTTGGCCCCCGTAAACTTTTTAGTCCTAATGTTCTCAAGGGCCAAAAGTTGGCTTTTTTTGAAAGAGCCCGAGGTAAAATATAATTTATTAAGCAGCGAGCGTAAGAGTTACCTGATATTGGATAAGATATTATTTTAGTTAAAAATTTTTTTATTGTCTTTTTAAATATTTCTATATCAATTTTTATTGTAAATTTATAAAAGACATAAATTTTTAAATCAACAAAAATTGTTAACTATACATATAAATAATCTAACCCATAAAAACAAAGTTTTTATTATAACTTTCTTTCCTTATGTATATGAGTTTTGAATATCTCCGTAACTGTGCGTGACTGTGGGTGACTATCTTAAAATTAATCTTTGGCCGCAACAAGTCTATGGACAAAAATTCAGATTAATCGGATGAGGGGAAGTGGGGTTTTGATCTCTACATGACAGTGCGTGACTAAGTCAAAGTTAATCTTTTTTCACAGCAAGTGTATGGACCAAGTTTCAGATCGATCGGATGAGGGGAAATAACATTTAGATCACTCCGTGACTGTGCGTGACCATGCGTGACTGCGCATGACTAAGTCAAAGTTAATCTTTTTTTCACAGCAAGTGTATGGACCAAGTTTGAGATCGATCCGATGAGGGGAAATGACATTTATGTCATCTTTTTGCTGCATGCTAGAACTTGTAATATGATTTTGAATCGTCTTATTAATTCATGATCTACACCTGTGATAGATGCAGCAGTTTCTGGATCGAAAAAAAAAATCTCCTTGCAGTATTTCCATCATTTGAGTTTCCTTCCCCTTGTTTTGGTTGGTCGATTATGAGGCCTAGCTGTTGATATTTTTCTTGAATTTGTTTTTTTTTTTTTGCTTTCTTTTTTCTCAATTTTCTTTATTTTTTCTCACTCTTTCGCCTCACGGACCAAGTCCAAATCATAACCCAATTTAAGAATATGCTCCAAATTCGTTGGCTTCCTTAAAACTGTCGTCTTGTGGTGGGGGTTGGCTTAATTGACATGATGTCTTTTGGCATATAATGAAGCTTGAGGATGACTTTGTTTCGGTTAAAGCTTGTGCAACTTTTCCATCAATCATTGTGAGACACATTTTAAAATTTACTTCAATGTCTTGGTCATCAAATTTAAATATTAATGGTCGAAGTTCTTTAATTTGATATTTTATTTTTTGAACTTCTTCAGTTATGACATCTTTGGTTTCCTTTTTGAATGCAAATTTTATTGGTCTGCAATAACACTGTGGGACAAATTCAGGTTAGCAAAAGTTAGGTCGATTCTGAGAGTGGGGGATGAAAATAGAGGCTAAATTAGAAGACCCGTATCGCGGCGTTTGTTTATGTTACTTCGAATTTTTTTTTTTAATCGACCTTCGAACTTTGCAGTCAAATGCCGATTTTCAGCATATTGTTTATATAGTTTTTTGGCTATAACTCGTCGACTAATTGATATTTTTTTAATCTGTAAAAGCCAAATTATTGCTAGAGACCTGTGCAGCAATCAAGATTTTTTGAAAAATTGATTTAGAAATTTTTTGTGGAGCTTATGAAGCAAAATTTTGAAAAAATTATTTTTTTCATACTTTTTGAAAATATTTTCAACAACACTAAGTCTTTTTTGCTTTCTGTTTGATCTATAATATTCTTCTCAGTTACTTCAATAAATTTCATTTGAACAGAAAATGGTCTTATTCGATAATTTGCGTTAAAAGTCCCAAAACCATTAAATAAATAGCGATTTAGGTAGAAGTAATTAAAAAGGGAAGTTCCAAGAATTAGGAATTAGTAAAACAACTTTTTTGTTTTCAACCACCGCACAGGAAGCAATTTTTTTTTTGTTTCGTGCAAGCGAACTAATTTCAAAAATGAAGATTCAGTTAAGACTCGAAACGCAGCCGAAGCTGATGTCTTTTAATTTTCACTCGGTCGTGATAAAATTCGCTATTATTTTTTTTTGGAACTTATTTAATTTTGTGAGTGATTTAAGTTAAGTGCATAAAAATAACAAAAAAAAAAACATTGTATAATATATATTGTATTAAAAATGTCGGAACCAAAATGTAAAATTGACCATTTTTGTAATGTTTGTGGACGTTTCATAGCAAGCGATGAAAAATATGGCAATGGGAGTGATTTTTTTTTTGGAAGCCTATAAACAATATTTCGCGCAAGAGTTTATCACTGACGTAAACTATGCCCCTAAAAAAGTTTGCTTTAATTGCTATTCAACTCTTATGCAATGGAAAAGTGAAAAGAAGAAGGCTATGCCTTTTGGTATACCAATGAAGTGGTTAGACAACAGCCCGCATCAAGAAGAAATTTGCTATGGATGTATCAACTACCATAAAACTTTGAATAGATGGAAAGCAAAGAATAAAACTTATGTAGCAGTGCCAAGTGTCCGATTACCATTACCGCACTCAGAATTCGTTCCAGTACCAACATACCGAAGTATTGATCTTCAAACAGGTATCAGTACTACAACCGCCGCTGCTACATCCATGGATTTCTTCTCAGAATACAACCCTGGTGAAGGTACATCCTATGAAACATCAAAGGGCCCAATCCTAGTCACACAAAACCAATTGGATGGAATTGTTGCAAATTTGTGTTTGAGTCAGAAAAAATCAGAACTACTGGCTTCATTTTTGAAAGGAAATAATTTGCTGACGAAAGGTACCAAAGTAACAGCATATCGAAAACGCCAAAAAGAGTTAGAAAAGTTCTTCAATATGAATGATGCAAAAAATTTCGGTTATTGCAACGATATTGAAAAGTTAATGGAGACGATAGGGTTAACCTATAAAAAAGATGATTGGCGTTTATTCATCGATAGTTCACTAATCAGCTTAAAAGTTGTGCTTTTGCACAAGACAAATAGAATGCCTTCTGTTTCGATTGCATATAGCACTGACACTAGTTTCATTGATTACAGGCTTAACAGCATGTGGCCGTCCAAAATATCCGTATTTTTTGTGCGTTTGGGATTCACGATACGGAGAAGGTATTAAAGGAAGAAACCAGTACAAACAACATAACTGGAATAGTCGCATTGGACGCAAATGGCCTAACGACAATAGGCTACATGAAAGTCTTGTTCCTGAAATGAAAATTTTGTTGCCGTTGCTCCACATTAAACTTGGCATTGCTAAAAATTTTTTTAAAATGTATCGCAAAAAGACCAGCAGTATTCAACCGCTTAAAAGACATTTTCCCAAGACTAAGTAACGCCAAAATTCAGGAAGGGGTTGTTAATGGTCCCGACATACGGAAACTAATGAATCGTCAAGATTTTGACCAAGTTCTGACAGACCGAGAATTAAATGCATGGCTCGCATTGAAAGCAGTCATTAAAGGACTTTTGGGTAAAGAACGCAAAGACAACTACAGGTAAACTGTCGCAAACATGTTGGCAGCTTTCGATGAAATTGGGGTTAATATGTCGTACAAAATTCATCTCTTGCATCAGCATCTTGATCAACTCACTCAACAGTTGCCAACTGAATCTTATGAGCAAGGCGAACGTTATCACCAAACTGCGCTTCCATTTGAAATAAGGTAACTATAGAGTGTGCATATTTTGAATTCCTAGATTTTTCTAATATCTTTGTCAGAGTGCACAAATTAAACATGTTAACGATTGAAAACTATTTTCGTTTCAGGTACAAAGGAAAGAAATCTCCAGATACAATACTCGCTGATATTTGTTGGTGGTATAAAAACACCTTTGAAGAAGAGGAAGACGAGAAAAAAGAGGAAGAAGGGGAAGACAAAGATGAAATTCCAGAATATCTGTTGGACGAAATTATCGACCTTTCTGATGATGATGACGATGACCAAGATATTAGAGACAGCACTGATGTTGATCCACAGCCGTCTGCTGAACGGCAACTGCCCAATTCATTAATTTAATTTATTTAATTTTTTTACTTAAAACTTTTCATAACTAACATTTCAAAAATATATTTTTTCCATATTTTTATAATTTCTTTTTCAATGTTTCTTCAAAACCAACACTGAACAAAATTGGTATTTGGTGGAAAATATTATCAAAAAGCATGAAAAACAACAATTTTCCCAACATTTTGCTTCATAAGCACCACTAAAATTTTCTAAATCAATTTTTAAAAAATTTTAATTGTTGCACAGGTCTCTAGCAATAATTTGGCTTTTACAGATTAGTCAACGAGTTATAGTCAAAAAACCATATAAACAATATGCTGAAAATCGGCATTTGACTGCAAAGTTCGAAGGTCGGATAAAAAAAAAATTCGAACTAACATAAACAAACGCCGCGATACGGGGCTTCTAATTTAGCCTCTATTTTCACCCCTCACTCTCAGAATCGACCTTACTTTTGCTAACCTGAATTTGTTCCACAGTGTAATTTGTTGAAGAAGGAATTTAATTTTTCCATACATCAATTTCTGTTGCTCTACTAGTTGACGGCTCTGAGCCGCTATGTATTATTGTTAAGCGCAATGGAACGAAAGATACCATAAATAAATTAGCATATGATGAATTTTTGGCATTAAAATGCTTGTATTGTTTCTGACCAGAGGATCCATCATATTCCCACTTGGAAATTAAATAAATGCTGCCATTTCCAATTTTTTTTAAATGATCAGTATCAAGCGTATTTAGCAATCGTTGTGCAGTATGTTCAAGGAAATCTTGAAATTTTTTTTCTACAGAAACTTAATCTCGATACTCTGGAAAAATCTCACAATTATTTTCATTGGTTCGCTTCCGCAATTTCTTATATTGATTTTTCGTCAACTTCAAATCGAAAAATAAGGCGAACGCTTCTTCTGGAGTAAATTTATTATCTCCAATTGGTGTAGGAATGCTTTTCAAAATCACCTTTGTGCGCCTTGGGCTCGCTTCTAATATTTTTTTTATTATTTCAATTTTATTTTTCTTATTTTGTGATGGTTAAATTTGGTGTAAAAATGAATCCTTAATAATTCTTTGAGAAATTTTTGGTGTAAAAATGAATCCTTAATAATTCTTTGAGAAATTTCTGCATTTATATAATCCAGCTTGCGCTTTCGAGATCTTTCATAACATCCGTCAATTGAGTTTGGTGGTCGACCCTTTTATCCACTTTCGTTGGCAGTTGTAGATAAACTCTCAAAAATAAGTTCCTTTAATAACCAGTCTTGGTGAATTTTGTACACCTTTGCCTTGCTATGAGAGCATTCCATGTACCGTTTTTTCAAATTTGATGCAAAAGTTGTAATTTTTCTTTGTGTATTTCTTGCAGGTTATAATTCTCAAAGAAATAGTTGCTCAGTATTGTAAGGACCAAAGTCGACCCTCGTTTTGGTCCCCACATTTATCTCTCAACATATCCCAACCAGCGTATGTATATTCAAAATACGTCATATCATCTGTATATTTATATTTGCTGTATATTTATATTTTGTCTTCATTTATGCATTCATGTATCCAATTCATTTATAATATATCCTCGTATATTTAAACTATGTACCTACAGCATATTATAAATGAACATTTATAGTCATGTATTCTATTTATATTTATATTATTATATTTATATTAATATTACGTTCATATATTATAAATGAATAATATGAAGGAATATTTACATTTCTATATTATATTTAGACCCCTTTATGTTATTCATTTATACTACACACACATATATATTTATATTATTTTTCCTTATATGTATATTTCGTTCACCTACATTTATGTTTATCATTGTTTATAATTGCATCCGGTACTTACGGTATGATTATAATAGTTATATACAACGACCTCTAACACCACCATTGACAGTAAAGACTTCAACCAAGAGTTGTACGTCTTGTGTAAACCCAGTTGGTTGCATACATAAATTAACAACTAAGTGACGCTAACTATGACACGTCAGCTTCGTTCTGATTGGTCGGTAGAGTTAGTTGTATGTACGTATACATTCGCGTATGTTTATCACACCATGCTGTGACTATAAAAAGCCAAACAGCAAACAGAAAGTGATCAGTCGTTTGGTAGATACCAAGGTAAGTTAGCTGGTTGGCAGCTTACAAATTAATTTAATTGTTAGGGGATACTTATATTGGGCTGATTGCATATACAGGAGGTGAAGTCGTATATGTAATTGGTTCAATATATTTAAAGGCAAGAATAGATTGTGAGTCGCTTGCCTGCATTCCCGCAGTAAAATTAAAGTTGGTACCTTCTGTGGTATCCCGGGTGGTACCTATAATTTTTAAATACTCGTTGTCAAATTATTTATCATATAATAATAAATAAATAGTCATACGGTTTATAACGTTTACATGGCTGACGTGTTTCCTTTCTGTGGAATATTTGTGGAAGATCTATTCTGTTAACGACCCTGGACGAGACTAAGCTCACCCCGGCTAAAGGCAGTTTTGCGTCGTAACAGTGGCGCCCGAGCAGGGACTTCTGGAAATTTCAGAGGAAAAACTATAAAAATACTTCAAATAAACCAAGCCAACAAAGTTGTGTGACTTCAACAAAGAAAAACAATTATTTAGAAAAAAATAAAGGAAAGAAAACATCAGTGTTCTATGTTATTGAGTGTAAATTGTGTGTTACGTGAACCAATAAATAACGTATGCGCCGAGATGACTTACCAATCGGGGACGTGAGAAAGTTTTTTTTACATACATTAAATGTGCTAATGGTGGTCATAAAAAAAAAATTAATAAATACTAAGTTAACAAAAAAAAAAAAAAAAAGATATATATAAGTTAACACAAAATACATTTAAAATAAATATTTCGCTGACAACAACAACACACATTAAACAATACCAAAATTAGTTCTCAAGCTGACGTTGCGTTTTCTGTAAAACCAACAAACTGTTATTTCACAACAATACCGTTGCACGCGCCATCCGGCGCGATTACCAAAATACAGTAATTCTGCAAGGTAGTATTTTCCCACCAATAATATTGAACGGCATTGCACATGCCAACGAATAAACCAGCTCATTTTACAATAATACCATTGCACGCGGCAATGGTCAACACAGAGATTCTGCAAGGTAGTAAATTCACACCAACAACATTGAACAGCATTGCACGAGCGGCAGAATGACAACAAAATACCTGAATGGCGTGATCAGCAAACCTGTTATTATAAATTAGGGTAGTTTTAAGAAAATCTTTGCTTTAAATTTTGAATTACCAATAAAGACGGTTGTTGTGTCGCCATCAGCGCACAAAAATTAATTTTTTTAAACAAAAATTCATCAAGGAAATTAATTGGCGCCCGAGCAGGGACCTGCAGGATAAAGGTCCTCCGGTACATTCGAAAAAAAGACAAGCCTTACCAAGTGCCCTAGTAGTTCAGAAGGACAAAAGGGAGCGTACGTAATGTCGCAGCTCGGTAAGCACGCGTTGTTAAATTCGCGTAGTGAATAATTAAGTAATTATAAGTTTTGCAAATAATATCAAAAATAAAATTTTCTAAATGAACAGTAAAAATATAAAAAGATAGTAACTAAAATTCTAACAGTGAAATAAATATTCTCGAATAAAAAATTTAAAAATAATAGTGACAGTAAAATTTTTAATTAAAGAAAATTTGGAAAGTGAAAATTAAATAAATACTTACAACAAAATAAATAAAAAGAATAAGAAAAAATATATAAAAACTTAATTGAAAACAGTGAATGTAGCAAATAGAAAAATAAAAATACATAAAAATTTTTATGAGCTTAAAAAGAAAACTTCAAAAATAAAGTAAAAAACAATTAAAAAAAAAAAAAACATTTAATAAATAAAAACAAAAATATTGCGTAAACTAAACTATAGAAAAGGTGAAAAAAAATTAGAAAATTAGTAACAACTAAGTAAAAATAATAAAAAGTGAACTCCAAATTAAAAGTAAAAATAAAAAATACTATTAACTAAGCACTAAAATAATTTAATGAACAATAAAAATAATTTATAATATTAAACAAAATAAATTTTTTTCAAAAGACACCAAATTAAAACAAAATTTTTTTTAATGACTAGAAAGAAAAAACTAATTAAAATAATAGCTGAAAATTCATCAACTAATTAAGTTCGTGTAATCATCGAAGTACGAGAAAGCTGAACACTACCAGAGTAAGCTCCAGTAATCATCAAAGTACGAGATGCTGTTATTAATGTAAGAATAATTTTATATAAAATATCATTGTAAAAAATAAGAGAAGAAAAGAAAAATTGTGACCAAATTAAATTTTAATCTTCTAAAAAGAAATTTTTTCATTCTATTTTTGATAATAATAATTAAATTTTAACCTTTAAAAATTTGCGTATAAAGTCCTAGTTGTATTTTTTTTTTGAAAATAATAAGACCTGAATTTTGAATTTTTCTTTAACAATCCAAATTTCTCCTTAAATTCTTCACTGTATTTTTTTGTTAACAAAATTAAATTTTAATCCTTTAAAAAAATTTGCGTAAAAATTGTTCATTGTATATAAAAAAAATAATAAAAATAATAAGACCTGATTTTTAAATTTAACAATCCAATTTTCTCCTTGAAACAAAATGCCTGACGAAACAATTGAACAACTCTCGGACAGACTGAGTAGGACACTGTCAGTGTCTACAAGTGGGACAACAGCCAAAAACGTAACTGGACTAAACGTTATTCAGAGGAACCAGATTATTGAAATAATTAACGAAGCTTTGAAAACGCCTTCAGATTATCTCTCAGACGAGGGTTTTGACCAACCCATAGGTGCAGTTACGCAGAATTAGGAGAATTAGACAAAGTCCCAGACATAATAAAATCACTTAGGGAATTTTCTGGAAAACCAGGTGAGTTCAACTCCTGGCGAAAATCCGTCGATAAAGTGTTAGACCTTTACTCCAGCATTAAGGGAACAGGACGATATTATGGAATTTTACATACTATAAGGACGAAAATTACTGGGGATGCAGATACTGAATTAGAATCGTATAGAACACCCTTAGATTGGCCGCGAATGAAGAAATGTCTAATGATGCACTATTCCGATAAGAGAGATATCGGCACTTTAGAATATCAAATGACAGTTTTGTGTCAGAGCAATAGGAGTATAACCGAATTTTATCAAGCTGTCTATCAACATCTTTCGCTGATACTTAATAAAGTATCATGTTTAAATCTAGACGAAGGAAGCCTTCGCTCAATGACAAATACTTACAGGGATAAAGCGCTGGATACATTTGTTAGAGGTTTAAATGGTGATCTTCCACGTTTGCTTAGCGTGCGTGAACCAACTTCTTTGCCCGAAGCATTACATATTTGTTTACAATTGGATAATATGACATTTCGTATGAATTACGCTCATGGACAAATATCTAGAGGTAATATCCAGAAAGATAGAAATGGAGTAACCAATTCATTTTTTGGAAATCGACAAAAATTCTTTCCTGAGCTCGCTTACGTTGGTGGTATGACAAATAACAGACCACCATTACCACCCCGTAATGGTCCTATACCAAACTATAACCCAAATTATACTCGTAACAAAATTTTTAGGCCAACCGGTTATCAAAATTTTAGCCCAAATCGGTTTTTCGAACCAATATAGTAAACCCCAATATTCAACACCGAATTATCAAAAACCAACTCCTAGAGTAGAACCTATGGACGTGGATAGATCTATCCAATCAAGGCACATTAATTATATGAACAGACCACCAGTTAACCAAGTTTCTAAGAGACCAGCTGGGGGCTCATTTCAAGGTCCAATCAACAAACTCCAAAGGAATTTTCATATGGTAACCAACAATGAGGCAACTCAGCGGCAATTAGACCAGGTTCCACTAGATTGTGAATATGCCCAAGAAGAAGGCGCAGTTGGGGGGATAACAGAAATGGACGAATATTATAAGGAATTTACCAACAGCGGACTTGAAATGTTCGAACATTCACCTGATGATCTCGAAACCGAGAACAATAATTCCATAACAACAGATTACGCACTGGAAGATTTACTGAACGATCTTAATTTTTTTGGTTAAATAGTTCCTCGTTACCATACTTTCAAGTTAGAACGAGGAACGGACAAACTCTCAAATTCCTTTTAGATACCGGTAGTAATAAGAATTATATAAAACCTAATTTAGTCACAAACCATAGACCTAATCAGGAAAAATTTAGTGCAAAATCTATTGCAGGAAATGTAGAAATTACGCATCATGTTCTTTTAA
Organism: Cordilura impudica; assembly: GCA_963682025.1. Lineage (NCBI taxonomy): Eukaryota > Metazoa > Arthropoda > Insecta > Diptera > Scathophagidae > Cordilura > Cordilura impudica. The sequence continues at coordinate 166,101,125 of OY821518.1, read as the reverse complement.
ATATGTTTGGCATCAATGATGTCCCCATAAAGTTTTTTATCTGACCAGGATTAAGAACCTTCGATGGGATATTAGGCAACGATAGTTTAAAAGAATTATCAGCCGTGATTTATACTTCAAAGAATTATTTTACGGTAAAAGGGGGAATAAATATTCCAATATTCCAATACATTTCCCAAGATGTCAACAATATAGAAATTAGGATGGAACACCTTTCTGAAAACCAATAAAGGTCTCTCGAAAACATTGTAAGTCACCATAAGAGTCTATTTGCAGATCCTGACGAAAGACTCACCTATACAACAAGAGTTGTTGGTGATATACGTACTTCCACGGACATACCAACTTATACCAGAAATTACCCTTACCCAATGGCCATGAAGGGAGTAGTTGAAGAGGAAATTAATAAATTATTAAAAGATGGGATAATAAGACCATCACGTTCGCCTTATAACTCGCCTATATGGACAAAAATATAGACTGGTCATACATTTCAGAAAATTAAATTCGTTTACAATACCAGATAGATATCCCATTCCCGAGATAAATAAAGTTCTCTCACATTTAGGAGGTAATAAATATTTTACTGTAATGGACTTAAAGAGTGGATTTCATCAAATACCTCTTAGAGAAGAGGATATAGAGAAAACGGCTTTTTCAGTTAATAATGGTAAATATGAATTTACAAGACTCCCATTTGTGTTGAAAAACGCACCGTCCATGTTTCAGAGGACGCTAGACGATATCCTCAGGGAACAAATTGGCAAAACATGCTACGTTTATATTGACGATATAATTATCTTTAGTAAAGACGAAAAATCACATTTTAAACACTTGAATGAAATTTTTGAAACACTTAATGCTGCTAATATGAAAGTTCAATTGGACAAGTGTGAATTCTTTAAAGATGAGGTAGAATTCTTGGGATTTATTGTTTCTTACAATGGAGTAAAAGCAAACCCCAAAAAGGTCGAAGCAATAGTAAATTTTGCTTATCCTACCACACTTAGAGAGCGCTGGTCCTTTCCAGGCCTTTCAGGATATTATAGAAGGTTTATAAAAGGTTACGCAGACTTAGAAAAACCTTTAACTAAATTATTGCGAGGAGATGCAGGTACGATTTCCAAATCTGAATCAAACCGTAGGAAAATTCAAATGGATAATGAAGCCAAAGATGCCATCGATTCATTAAAAAATACCTTAGTTTCTAGAGAAGTAATTCTCGCATATCCTGATTTTAAAAAAGAATTTCAATTGACAACTGACGCTTCTAATGTAGCACTAGGAGCCGTCTTAAGTCAGGATGATCAGCCATTAGCATTCATATCTAGAACTCTGTCAGAAACAGAAGAAAATTACACAGCCAATGAAAAGGAAATGCTTGCTACAATATGGGCATTAGGAAACCTTAGGAATTACTTGTATGGGTCAGCTAAAGTTATCATATGCAATGACATATGCACTTAGCACAAAAAATAATAATAGTAAAATGAAATGATGGAAAGCTATTTTAGAAGAATACAATTATGAAATGAAATATAAACCTGGTAGAAGTAATGTAGTAGCAGATGCACTTTCTAGACCTCCAGCGACTGGAATAAATTCTTTATCAGGCACGGTGCACAGCAGTGACAGCTCTCCACAAGATCTTATTCCGAGCATGGAAACCCCAATAAACGTATTTAAGAACCAAATTTTTCTTTCCATAGGTGAAACTCTCACTTGCCAATCTAAAATCATATTCCCAGGCTATCATCGACACCTTATAAGCGAACCTAACTACGTTGAACAAAAACTTACAGAAATTCTAAAAAAGTTTCTAAATCCGTCCGTTATTAATGGTATAAAAACTCCTGAACCAATAATGGGGAAAATTCAAACAATTTATCCAGACCACTTTTCAAGTTATAAATTTCGATTTACACAATTGGTAGTTGATGACATAACGTCAGAAAACGATCAAGAAAATATAATTGTGGAAACACATAATAGGGCTCATCGCAACGAGAAAGAAAACAGATTGCAAATTATGGAAAAATATTATTTTCCAGGAATGGCAAATAAAATTAAAAGTGTCATAAAACTATGTTCGACTTGTAAGAAAAATAAGTATGACAGACACCCAAATGCGCCTGAGTTAAAAGAGACACCTATACCAACTCATCCTGGCCACACAGTCCACCTTGACATTTTTTCCACAGACAAAAAATTGGTACTAACATCGACTGACAAATTTTCAAAGTATGTCCAGACAAAATTACTAAAGGGACGATCGACAGAAGATGTTAGAAGACCTCTTAGGGAAATACTATTTTCTTATGGGGTACCGAAAAATATTGTCATGGACAACGAACCTTCTCTATATTCAGCTTCAATCCTATTCATGATGAAAGACGATTTGAAAATAAACGTTTTCACCACTCCATCTTATGGAAGCGAAGCGAACGGACAGATAGAACGCTTCCATTCAACCTTAGCAGAGATAATGAGATATCTTAAAAGTGATGGGACATATAGAAATTTCGAGGAACTTTTGGAAAGAGCTGTAAATGAATATAACCATACCATCCATTCAACAACAAAAAATAAACCTGTAGATCTTTATTTTGGTCGAACGATTGACTTTTCACCCCAAGATATGGACATAACTAGATTATCCAACGTTGACCGACTAAAGCGCAAACAGGAAAATGACTTGACTTACCATAATAAAAATAAAAAACCAATTAAAGAATACGTACCTGGTCAGCTAGTCTACGTTAGGACAAATAAAAGATTAGGGACAAAACTTTCTAATCGGTTTAAGGAAGAGATAGTGAAAGAAAACCGTAATACAACTATAGTTACGGAAAGTGGCCGCATTATTCACAAGAGTCACATTAGAAATTGACAATTTTTTTTATTTTACATCCCATTTATCTTCTTTTACAGATTACTAATTGGTACCGTGCTTGCGGATTTTAATATACTTGACTACTCTAATGCGAGGTTAATAACCATTCAGAATGGGATCGCAAAAAAAGAGAACGGCACCTTCAAAGTTATACATTCTATCGACTTAGAACAATATAGAATTTTATCACAGGACATTGAATCTACATTGAACACTAATATTACATATAGTCATCCGCTCCGTCCGTTTTGAAAACAACAAGTCTCCGATATTAATGGACTCCTTAATCGGTTAAGTCCACACGTAAGGAGAAGATCTATCGATTTTATTGGTAGCGCATGGAAATGGGTTGCTGGGGATCCAGACAGCCATGATTTTGAAATTTTAAATCAGAAAATTAAAAATGTATTAGAAAATAACAACAGACAAATGATTATAAACGAAATTACAACTAGCAGATTACAAGATATCTCAAACATTACAAATCAAATATTAAAAGTAAAGCGGGAAGATTGGAATAATGAACTGGCAAATACATTAGAACACAAATTAACATTAATTGAAAAATAATTACAAAATATTGAATATGCAATACAATGGGCTAAAGTAAATATTGTAAACTCATTTATCTTGTCAAAAACCGAAATTGAAAATTTAAATTATGTTTTAAGAAATTATAGTATTCCTATTTTTAATGTAGATGAATTGTTATCATTTGGAAGCGTAAAGATTGTGACAAATAACAAAGAAATTTTATATATTTTAAGTATTCCCATTGCCCAAAATGATATCTGTAAAATTTTCTTAGCAAAGCCAGTAAAAATTGGAAATATTATTGATAAAATTGAATATTGCAATTGAATATTCGCCATCAAAGAAAGCTGCAAAAGCTACAATGATTATCAATATGTAATAGAGATAAGCTTGTAGAATTAAGTGATAAATTTTGTATAACTAGTTTATTTAGAAATAAAATAGGTAGCTGCACACAGGTTAACAATGAGCACGTCCCATCAATAGAAGAAATCGGAAGCGACTTACTACTGCTGAATCAATACATTGGGAAAATTAAAGTGAACGAAGAAGAAATAGCATTAAATGGAACTTATTTAGTCAAATATTTCAATACAACAGTCAACATTGAGGGTCGAGAATACTATTCAAAAGAAATAAGTGGCAACAAACCTCTTCCAGCTTCATTACAACCAAGAGCATGGAATAGCAAAACCGAAGAAATCATATCACTGCAAAGACTCCAAAAATTGTATATGGGAAACATCAAAAGATTGGAAACACTGGAAAACAAAAATAACTTTCTACTAACATCAAGCCTCATCATCATTGTATCCGTTTGTGTTATTATCGCTTGGATTTCTAAGAAGAAGAAAACAAAAAAAGAAGATGAAATAATAGAAACGAAAGAAGCCCAATCAGAACATCCGATTGTTGTAAAATCTACAGTGGAAAAAATTAGGAAAAAGAATTCCACCATTTATGACATCCACACATTTTAAGCAATCGGGACGATTGCATTTAAGGAGGGACGAGTTAACACAAAATACATTTAAAATACATTTGAAATAAATATTTCGCTGACAACAACAACACACATTAAAAAATACCAAAATTAGTTCTCAAGCTGACGTTGCGTCTTCTGTAAAACCAATAAACAGTTATTTCACAACAATACCGTTGCACGCGCCATCCGGCGCGATTGCCAAAATACAGTAATTCTGCAAGGTAGTATTTTCCCACCAACAATATTGAACGGCATTGCACATGCCAACGAATAAAGCAGCTCATTTTACAATAATACCATTGCACGCGAGTTATTGATTGCGTTAACACGAGTTTAAAAAAATAAACCACAGTTGTCTGTTTTACTGTTTAATCAGAATTACTTCTTTAATAATAATTGTCACTAATATATATTTATGTTTTTAAAAAAAATAATGTTTACGTTAGCTTAATATAATTTAAATGGTTTTGCAATAATAAATTTATATTCGTTCCAATTTCCAAATAACCAAATACAAATAATGCAATTATGCTTGTCTTAATAATTCTTAATAATCAAATACAAGTTCATTTAACTTAACTTATGATGTTTATGCTGATCTTGGTGGTTTTATTGGTGTCTGTGTTGTTGTTGTTAGGTTAGGTTAGGTTGTTGTTGTTGGTAATAATAGTTTTATCGGTGGTTGTGTTGTTGTTGTTGTTATTACTGTGGTAGGTGATATAACTCCTCCCCTCTTAGTATGGAGCGATGGCCAAAAATATTGACGGTCAGGAGCGATTATATTTGGAGTGGGAATTTCATTTATAGCGATTTTAGTCTTCCGCTTGGTTATGAAGATGATAATTGTTACAACAATTATTGCAATTAAGAGGCCGTAGTTTATATGTCTGTGTAGTTCTGTATTATTCGATGGCTAGTTTATTTTTAAAATGGTACTCCTTAAGTTTGGGTATACTCAAGCTTTCCATTGTGGACAGAGGTTTTATGTTTACTTGCGCGGATGGGTTTAGAATAAATTCGTCCCAATATATGTTTGGGTTATCTCTGTAGGTAATTTCGTTGATGATAAGATTACAGTTTTTGAAATGTAGTAATAAGTTTCCTTCAATAATATGTCTCTTTGAGTCGCATGATGTCTTCATTTCTGTTGCTGGTAAATTTCGTATTAACAAAAGTCCTTTTTCTGGTTGTGAGACTTTTGTTATCTGGCCTAAATCGTTGAGTTTACAGTTGGCTTCAAGGTTATTTATGATTTTTCCAAAGCATGAGGATTTTTCTATTGTTTCTTGTTGAGAACTGTCTTTGCAGTAATACAAGTTTTCAATTTTTTTGCATAAATTGTCGAAATATTGAATTTTCTCATTGTTATAAATTATATATGGTTGTATTATTATTTCTTTTGTTTCATTAATTGGAATGGGGATTGTGTGGGTGATTATATATTGATCATGAGGGATATGAGGAATAAGAATATTGAAAATGATATTTGTGTTATTGTAGTAAGCTTGTAACTCTAGGAGTTCATACAAATGTTCTATGGTATCGACTTTAATAGATTGGTTTTTCAGATTGTTTTCGATTTCTTTTAGTTCTTCCATATTTAAAATCATTTTTGGTATAATTTTAAATCTGGATAAGATCATTGCTTCGGAAATACTTGCAATATGATTTGACAATAAATCGATATGATAATTGATCTGATTTAGGTATTGAATATCGTTAATAAGTTTGGAATTGGAGAGAATGCTGTTTTGTGAGTGTTGTAATGCCCTAACTATAATATCTTGTTCCCTATTTATATGATTTGTAATGTTTTCCATTCTTTCAATAATTTTGGTGTTGAGTATAATTTGTTTACTCGTTTCGGTTTGTACATTCAATGTCAAGTTATATATGACTTCATTAATACGAGAAGCATCATTGCTGTCCATATTTCCTGTAATAAATTTTATTGCTGATCCTATACCATTAAATAATCCTCTTTTGTTCCGATATCTAGGTGTAATTGAATTCAATTTATTCTTGAGATCTGTTAGCTTATATTTTGTCATTTCAAGAGAACCTTTGTTGTAATATGAACGTGTGAAATGTTTTAATGATTCTTCAATTTTCATAACATTGTTATTATATGAATCGAGTTTTATGATATGTATTAGGTTGGTGTAGTCCGTTATTGTTTTGGCTGTTCCTAATTTTATTTGCAACAAACCTTGTGTATCGCTCAAGTTTTGAATGTTCAGTGTTTGTGCACTTATTGTGGTTATAAATCTAAAATGGACATAAGATAATTAATTTAGTTTTCAAAATCGTCTTTTCTTTATTTTAGATTTGTGGAGTTTTTTGTTTTGTGTAGTTAATAGTGTTGCTTTGTTGTTTTGTTTTACTTTGTGCCTAGAAAATCTTGGTGTTAATTTGTTTCTCCTACATTCTTTTCTGTATATATAGTCATTTTCCTCGTAATTTAATGGTTCTTGTCTGTCTGTATTAAGTTTCTCAATGCGTTTATCCGTGTCGGTTTCTAATTTACTTCTAATAGATTCATAGAGTTGAGTTTGAAACTGATTAATTTTGGAAAGATATTCATGTTCGTTGTTGAATGTGATCTGATGGTCAAATTTGTAGGTTCTTCCGTAGAAGAGTTCGAAAGGTGTTAGTTTTGTGGAAGAGTGGATTGCATTATTGTACGTTATGATTGTCTCTGTTAGAATATCATCGTGGTCCATTTCCAACTTTTTATCTTTAATTTTCTCTACTATTAGTCTGTATGTTTCAGTTAATGTTGAGTGAAGTCTCTCTACAGGGGCATTACTGCTTGATTGTTGAAAAGATGTAAAATGCAAGTTAATTTGGTATTGTTGGCAAAAATCTTTAAATATATTTGAATTGAATTCTGTTCCTTGATCGCAAACAATTTCGTTAGGAATTCCATGCAGGCTTAGAAAGTGTTTTAAAGATTTAATTACGCAAAGGCTATTTCTCGCTGTTAAAGTGTAAGCGGCGGCAAATTTTGAAAATTTATCTATAATTGTTAAAATGTTTTTCCCGCTATTTGTATAAATGTCTATATGTATTATGTCTAGTGGTTTAACAGGTGTTGGGGGTTTTTCAAATCGAGTTTTTGGAGGGTGTCTGTCATACTTTAATCTTTGGCATGAAACGCAATTATTTATTGTTTGAATTATCTTTGATTTCATATACGGAAAATAGTATTCGTGTTTAAGGTGATCATGTGTTTCCTGTATGATGTTCTCATGATAGTCTTGAATGATCTTATCTTGACTATCATTTTCCTTTATGTCTTTTACTATTTCAGTGCACCTAACTAATCTGAAAATTTTGCTTTGTGCAAAATGTTTTGCATATACATTCTGAATTATACGAAAAGATTCATCATCTGTGAGTATTGCGGTGGTTTTGTTGGGGGCAAGATGGTTTTTTAAAATTTCCGTTATAATTTCCTCTGTGTAATTGGGGTATGTAAAGGTTTTTCTATGTTTGTTTTTGAAAATTACCTCGAGTTTTATACGAGGATTAGAGCTTCCTTTTTTGAATAAAGCCTGCAAATTAAAGTCATTTATTGGTTTTCTGAAATGGGTATACCATCAACACAATTTTCTTCTGCTGAGTGAATGGTGCTACCTGACGTGGCTTGATTAGATAGTGCGTCAAATGTATTCATATTTAAAGTTTCCAAAGGGTTAATTTTTATTCGGCTAAGGGCATCCGCGTTTGTATTTAGCTTCCCTTTCTTGTAAATGATTTCGTAGTCATATTCTTCTAACTTCAACAGCCATCTGATTAATTTTGAATTTGGCTCCTTGAGGCTCATAATCCATGTGAGGGGTGTATGGTCTGTTATAATTCTGAAACGGTGACCGAATAAGTATGGTCGAAAGTATTTGGTAGCCCAAACTATGGCTAAGAGTTCTTTCTCTATTGTGGAGTAATTTATTTCCGATGTTGTGAGTGTGCGACTTGCGTAGCAGATCGGTTTATCGTTTCCGATGGGACCTTGTGACAGGATGGCTCCTATCGCGAAATTACTTGCATCCGTTGTAAGATTGAATGGCTTCGAAAAATCTGGGTATTGTAAAATTGGGTCGTTAGTCAGGAGGCTCTTACAAATTTCAAAAGTTCTCTTATATTTGTCGTCGACTATAACAGTTTTATCCTTTTTTAAACATGTTGTAAACGGTTTTGTTATTTTGGCAAAGTCTTTTATAAATTTGCGGTAATAACCTAATAGGCCCAGAAATGATTTTATTTCTTTCTGATTTGTAGGAATTGGAAAATTTTGAATGGCTGATATTTTATCAGGGTTTGGTTTTACACCTTCAGTAGTCACTAAATGACCCAAAAATGCGCACTCTTTGTGCAAGAATTCTGATTTATCTAGTTGAATTTTGAGGTTGGCTTCTCTAAGGGTTCCAAAAACTTTTCCCAAGTTTTCTGTATGTTCTTGGAGTGAGGTGGAATACACAATAATGTCATCTAAATAAACCAAACATATGGTTCCTATCAAATCTCTAAGGACGCAATCCATTACTCTCTGAAATGTAGATGGTGCGTTTTTAAGCCCGAAAGGCATTCTTACGAACTCGTAGTGTCCACCTTCTACTGTAAATGCTGTCTTAGAAACATCTTTTGGATTCATTTCTATATGATGAAATCCGCTAGCTAAATCCAATGTAGTGAAATACATGCATTTACCTAGTTTGTTTAATATTTCATTTATATTTGGTATCGGGTACCTATCCGAGACTGTTTTCTCGTTAAGTTTCCTATAATCGATAACTAGACGCCATTTTCTCTTCCCGCTAGCGTCCGCTTTTTTGGGACTATCCATACTGGTGCACTCCAAGGTGAGTAGCTTTCCCGTATGATACCCTGATTCAACATGTCTGCAATTTGTCTTTGTACCTCCGCTTTATGGACATGGGGGTACCTGTATGACTTGGTATAAATGGGAATGTCATCTTTCGTAATAATGTCGTGTTTAATTTTATTAGTAAAGGTAAGAGATTGATTTTCTTGAAGGAAAACATCTTCAAATTTTTTACATAGTTTTGTGATAACTTTACGTTCCTCTAAATTTAAGTGGTCAATTCTAAGATTTTCCAGCAAATTAGGGTTTTGATATTCAGGAGAATGCTCGAAGTTAATATTGTTAATTTCTCTGTAGTGTGAATCTGTGATTGGATCTACTTTAATCGGGCTTTCAATTAAAATTCTTTTATCTTTATTTGATTTATTATTCACTTCAACAAAACTGCACCAGTTTTTTGCTCTATACATGCCGGGAGAAATAGTTACTTCGGGGTTAATTGTAATAGTAGGGATTAAGAAATCGCCATTTTCTAAATCCACAGGAATTTTAATAATAGCTTTCGTTGTCGGTGTTATTAGAAATTTATCTGAGGTTAGGTTTGGTTTAAAGGACAAGGGAATGCAGGAATTCTTCGTGATTAATTGTTTTCTCTCGAGGTCTATCTTCGCACTCAATTTAGTAAGTATATCGAGTCCAATAAGACCATCAAAGTAGTTGTGAAATTTGAAAACAAAAAATTCTAGGTTTCCGTTTTCCTTGAATTCTATGAACGAGGGAATATTAACCTTTTTATTCAATTGGTGTTTGTTTAACACGGTAGTTATTATTATTGGTATACATTCTTCTGTATTCAATCGTCCAGTGTATTCTGGATTAATAAAAGATGCCGATGCACCCGTATCTATCAGAAAGCGGAGTGGATGTCCAAATGGGGATGATATGTTTATATAAGGGAGGTTAGTACCGTGTTTGTTGATATCTAAGTATCCTGTTGAGTTTTGGAGGCATTTAATTGAAAATTTCCCACGTCTTTAATTTCGTTATAATTGTCCATATCAGGCACATAGTCTGGGACATTATAGTCCTCAGGGTCAGAATAAGTATTGAAATTTTCAAGGTTGTGATCAATGTGATGGATTTCTCTTGGAAATCTTCGTGTTTGTCCACTATTGTTTCTAAGGTGAGTGTAACCTGAGCTAGTGTCCATGGGTTCTGGTGTCTTATAGTTAGTGTTTAATTGTGGTTGTCTGAAATTGTTAAATTGGTTTTGGTTACTTGTGGCTGTGTGATAGTATGTTTGTCTAGGTGTTGGTGAATTAAAATTGTGTGATAACTGAGGTCTAGGGAATGACTGATTGACTGGTAATTGTGTTTTATTGTAATAAGTGGGAGGATTATAATTCATGTTTTGTTGTGGTTTGTAATTGTTTGTTAGTTGCGATCTGGGAATAAATGGTTTTTGATAGTGAGGGTGTAAATATTGTGGATTATATGTTCTATGGGTTTCTTGCTTCTTTACTAGGTTTCTATTTTCTTGTTTAATATAGAACATGTTTTGTTCAGTAACACAGTATGAAAAAGCTATTGCCAATGTTTCTGGTTTCATAGCCCTAATTGAGGAACCCAATGGTTCCTTAAGACCGGACAGAAATGTGGTGAGGCACATTTTGGCAAACAAATCTCGTTTAGCTGCGATTATATTGGGATCTAATTCATGAATCATTAAGCGATTATTTATTGTAGCTTGAATTTCTACCACTGAGCTATAAAATTCTTCTAAAGTTTTATTATTTTGTTTCAAGAGATGTAAGTCTCGAATCAATGAGGTCTCATTTCGCTTATCGGAGTAATGCAATATACGATTATTTTTAATACTTTGCCAGCTCAAATCCGTGCTGTACATGTTTAGTATTTCATTTGCTTCTCCTTCGATTTTGTTACGTATGGATCTTAAGATCATTTTGGCAAAAGGAGTGCCATCGATAGGTGACAATATCGAAAGTATTTCCTCCACATTGTTTACAAAGTCGAATAACAATCTAGGATTCCCATCAAATTTCGGAAGATCCTTGACAGCATCTGGAATTCTTAAAGAATCCAGAATATTTTTTACTGTCGAGGGTGTATTATCTGTGGAATTCATTGTAGTATTACTTTGACTATCTTGATTTACACTCATATCAATTTCAGATTCCGGAATAGGAATAAGGGTTCTTGGAATAAAGTAGGGACGAAATTTAGGCATATAAATTTTATTTGTAGTTAAACAAAGACATATATTTAAAAAGATTTACAGGAGGGTCTCTTGAGAATCGCTGGTCCTTAAAAATATATGAATTTGTTTATTTCGTATATAAAATAATTAATCTTCGAAAGGTAAATTATTTTATATTTATCGAAGTGTATGTTTCTTTTCTATGTAATTATTAAACTAGTATTTATCACTTTTCTATTAAATAATATTTTTTTTTTTTTTTTTTTCTCACTTATTAATTTTAATTGATTCTTTTTCTTATTTATTTATTATTCAATATTCGACTTACATAAAAATAATTGTAGCCTGCATTATTGCTGATGGTTCTGTTCCAATTTACGATGATCCTTCGTAATGTTGCTCCTTATACAATTTGTGTAGTGATGATCCGTCACTTGAATATTTAGCAATAATCCGTCGCCTTTATTCTTTAATTGTACAGGAACCACTGGAACTACCCGACTGCGCCAGTTATTGATTGCGTTAACACGAGTTTAAAAAAATAAAACACAGTTGTCTGTTTTACTGTTTAATCAGAATTACTTCCTTAATAATAATTGTCACTAATATATATTTATGTTTTTAAAAAAAATAATGTTTACGTTAGCTTAATATAATTTAAATGGTTTTGCAATAATAAATTTATATTCGTTCCAATTTCCAAATAACCAAATACAAATAATGCAATTATGCTTGTCTTAATAATTCTTAATAATCAAATACAAGTTCATTTAACTTAACTTAAGATGTTTATGCTGATCTTGGTGGTTTTATTGGTGTCTGTGTTGTTGTTGTTGGTAATAATAGTTTTATCGGTGGTTGTGTTGTTGTTGTTGTTATCACTGTGGTAGGTGATATAACTCGCGCCAATGGTCAACACAGAAATTCTGCAAGGTAGTAAATTCACACCAACAACATTGAACAGCATTGCTTTTAATTTTGAATTACCAATAAAGACGGTTGTTGTGTCGCCATCAGCGCACAACAATCAATTTTTTTAAACAAAAATTCATCAAGGAATTTAATTTATATATATAAAATTTGTTTCGTGATACTTTAAAAGTGCTAACGGTAGTCATAACGGAGCACTACTAATCTGGAAAAAAATATATAGAACTTGTTTTTTATTATAAATTGAATGTGCCGACGGAAAAAAAAAGAACTCAGTGACAATAATTAGCAAATCGGTAACGTGGTCGATTTTTTTTTAAATTTATCAGAATTTAAAGCCAATATCGTGGGAACAGTGGTCGTGAAATTTGAGAACTAGCGGTTGTTAAAATCAATTGAAAAAAAACGAATTAAATTAACGGGAGGACAAAGGCGTTAAGTCCTATATACTTTGCACATTTAAAAAAAAACTATAGAACTTATTTTCTTTTTTTTTAAGCTAATAAATCTCTTCGTAGCTATCAGATTTCCTTTCCGACCAGCCAACCACCATGTCGCGGATTTCTTGGGCTTACTCGCTACGGAAAGATGACCTGTTAACCTACCTGCACGAATTTGATATTAAACCGGCGAGTGGCGTGGAGGAGATGCGGAAACAACTGGCGCAATTCGTGGGTGGCGAACATTCACCCGACCGGATGAAACGACTCTTAGAACTACAGGAAAAATACACCACCGGTACTCAACCAGCGGCTAAAATTCCCAGGATCACCATCTCCGGAGACAATAGCCCAACCAAGACCGACCACAGTCCGGCTAAATCTTAAGTAACCACAGCCACAGCGGAAGCTCGCTCGGACGAACGGGATAACGTGCAGATGGTGAACATCATCGATTGCGTACGCAAGTGGGGAATCAGGTATGACGGCGGCAAGGACCCCTTAAATTTCATTGAAAAAGTCGAAGAGATGGCCGTAATGTATGGCGTTAACAAATCGTTGTTGCCGGGCACCATGCCAGAATTCTTTATAGAACGAGAGTTAATATTGTTTCGTAGCAACAATAAGCATTGGGGCTCCTGGGGTAAACGCTCAGATTTTTTAAACTTTTTTCATCCAGCACGGTTTTTCGAAAAATTAGAGGACGAAATCCGACGAAGATGCCAACGGAAACGAGAACCCTTCAAAGACTACGTCCTATCTCTCCAAAACCTGATGCGACATACGGAGATGACTGACTCTCAGCAGCTGGAGCGGATTTTCAGAAATTCACATCCCAATTATTTATGGTACATACGCCGAAGGGATTTCACTGACCTCTCAGAGCTGATAGCCCTTGCCGACGACCTGGAAAGTATCTCTAATGACAACAACCCCCGCGGCGGACGAAATGAACAACACCGGATGATTGTGAGCCGCGTCCGAAATCCCAACCAGGCTGACGATAACACCCCCACCAAGAGACGTCTACGAAGCCACACGTATTTAGAGGCACTCGGCCTTCGATGCGAAGACAATCGGCTGAGTGCAGAAGTCCATTATGGAACCACCACCATTTTAGCCACCATCGATACGGGAGCGACCAGCAACTATATCAGCGAAGACTTAGCTGACACCACCTTTGCCAACCACCCATGGTCACCTAGAGAGCTGGAAGTCGTACTCGCCGACGGATCAACCAACCGGATCCGGAATGCAGTTGAGTGCCAAGTGAAGGTCAATCGAGCCATTCAACGAGTTATATTTTTAATCATGCCTGCAGCCATCGAGGAAATGATCATGGGGTTAGATTTGTTGAAACGTTTTAAAACCACCATCTCTTTTGGCCATCTATCACTCTGCATGGAGGACGACCAGATCCGTGTGAACCATACCTGTATGGCAACAATTCGAGACAGTACCCAAGGCCCAACTACAACCGTTCCAGACCGGGTAAATGTATCCAATGTCAATTCTTTTACTTGCCAACCTACTCACTCTGGCTCGGAAGAGCAACTTGAAATTAGTGCTTTCTTAGAAAAGGAACTTCAGGCTTTTAAAATGGTGAAGGGTCCGACTAGGTATCGTAGATTTGTGCCCGAATTTGCCAACATATCCCAACCACTAACTTCCCTATTGAAGAAAGGGAAACATTTTAAGTGGACAGACGATCAACAAAAGGCGTTCGAAACTTTGAAAGCCAAACTGACTGAAGCCCCGGTTTTGCCCTGCCCCGAATTCTCCCAGCCGTTCACCCTACAAACCGGCGCAAGCGATTTCGGCCTTGGCGCTGTTCTGACACAACAACTCGATGGAGGAGAAAGAGTCATAGCATACGCAAGCCGCCATCTTAACCAAGCTGAAAAAAATTACACCACAACTGAAAAAGAGTGTTTGGCCATCGTGTGGGGTATACGAAAGACGAGGATGTACCTGGAGGGGTATAAATTTACCGGCATCACCGATCATCTGTCTCTCAAATGGCTCATTTCAATTGAGACACCAACAGGTCGGTTAGCCCGGTGGGCCTTCGAGCTCCAACAATATACGTTTGATGTTCAATACCGGAAAGGGGCGCAAAACACCGTGGCCAATGCACTATCGCGGCAACCCTTGGAAATGTTCCAAGGAAAGGTTACAGGTAACAAGCCACCGAATTTTCTGTGGTTGGATAAACAAATAAATGCAGTTAAAAATAACCCCCTAAAATATTCACACTTTTCTTTAATTAACAATCAGCTTTATAGACATTTTCCCAGAAATCACAACGATGAGGACTGCCAACCATGGAAACTTTGCGTCGGAACCCCACAAAGAGAACGGATGTAACGGAAAAATCATGATGACCCCACCGCAGGACATCTCGGCATTCTAAAAACCATTTATCGGATCTGTAATCGTTATTACTGGCCTGGGTTGTTCCGAGATGTCAGCCGGTACGTGCGGAGCTGTCAATCCTGCCAACAATACAAAGTCTGTCAACAAAAGTCAGCCAGTGAAATGCTTACCAGGTTACCTGAGGAACCCTGGGCCACTGTTTGCCTAGATTTCGTGGGTCCACTACCCCGCTCGAAACACGGCAACACCATGCTGCTGGTTATAGTCGATCGTTTTTCTAAATGGACAGAATTGATACCCCACCGCCGAGGGGCTAATTAAGGCTTTCCGGGAACGAGTTCTGGCACGATTCGGTGTACCCAAAATGGCCATAACCGACAATGGGTCTCAGTTCAGCGGCAAGGTCTTCAAAACCTTCTTAGCAGACCTTGGGGTCGATCACCAACTCACAGCACTATACACCCCCAAGAAAACCCAACCGAAAGGACAAATAGGGTCGTCAAGACGATGTTATCCCAGTTTACTAAGAACAAACACACCATGTGGGATGATCTGTTACCAGATATTTCGTTGGCTATGAACACAGGTGTATCCGAGTCTACCGGTTATTCGCCCGCCTTCCTGACCCAAGAGCGCGAACCCAGGCTGCAGCGCGCACTATACGATGAAGTCGCCGTGGGGACCGGGACCACCAAGTGGAAGCCCACCGAAAAGGGTCTACAATTACGAGATGTATTTAAGATTGTGCGGAGCAATCCCACCAGTGCGACAGCGGGTATTGGTCAAGCAGCACCAACTGTCCAAGGCGTCTGAAAATTTCGCGGCAAAATTGGCATTAAAGTTTGATGGACCCTTTACCATCACAGCACTGTCATCCCCGGTAATTGTCAAATTGCTGGGCCGGGAAAAGAATGACATAAACTGCCCATATCAGCGAGTTAAAACCATTTGTGGAAAATGACTGACTTAGTTACTCAAACCTAAAAGAATAATTTAACCGAAACGCCAATTTTTATAATGTTTATCTAATATCAACCCATCTTTTATATCTTCCAAAGAATTCGCAAACCAACCAACAAACTCGGAATAATCACCCAAAATACGCTATGTCCGACGAACGCTATCAAATGTCGAAAGAAAAATTCCGCCAACGGCTGCTAGAAGAACAAGCCAGAGGGAGACGCACCATTCTCTTGGACCGTGAGTTACCACGTTTTTCCCGACAAAGGCGACCAAACCAGGAATCCGCCATGAGATGTGTGGTACGGCCACTCAACCTGAGACATCCCAGCCTTGAAGCGTTCATGTCCGTCCTGACCCGACCAGATGGCTCCTATGATCCAGCTCTGGTCATGCCTCCGGGCGGGGCCAACAAAAACACAACCGGAGACCTCCCGGAAGCTAGAAACCCCCCGGTCATACCCTCAGCAGCCGGAACATCGTCTAATGCCTACCTCTCACCCATTCGGATGCCACGACTAATTCCGGTCACGGCCATCGTCAGCCCGTTACCAGCCACCCCAAGATTAGTTCATCCGTTCCGGGAACTCGATCTCCCACCAACCACTGCCAACCTGGTAGAATTCTCCATCGAAGATCTGGACAATATCCCAACACCACCTCGCCGTTTTATCGAATTGCCGACTCATCGAAGGCAGCAGCCTCCAATCATAAACGAGGTCAACCTCAGCCCACCATGCTTCGTGGACACTGAAGAGGAGTTTGAGGGTATTGATCATTCACCCACTTTCCTAGCCAATACCGATCGATATGAGGCGTACGGAGACAGAAATGAGGAAGATGATACCCCGTCACAACCATCAACATCATCCAGTCTGGCTAGATCATTGGGTGACACGGCACCACCAGACGCCATTCGCCCCCTGACGCCAAGTACCGAAAGCTCGTCGGGCCAGACGCCTACAATCAGCCCCGGTAACTCGGCGGAGCATCACACTCCAATCTCAGCCACACTGCCTACACATCGGCCACCCTCCACAGTCGCATCAACCGAAATCGATCTCCGAACTGATTCAACCTCTCCCACCACAGATGTGCCACCGGAAACCATATCCGTTTCGTCGGATAATGAAGAAGAGTACCACCCACCCAAACGGGTGCTAATATCAATGGAGACCGAAGGAAGTGAACGACCAGTGCTCGGGAATCTCACTCTAGTGGAGGGAACAGTCTACTATCGCTATCTAACCCGACGACCACCCCGCCAAGCACTTGAGGTACCACCAGACAGCTCCCCCAAACGTAAAACTGTTCTCAGCCGGGGACCTGATTTGGGAAACACACCACCGATTGAAGGGTGTGGGCCACTCGTCCTCCACACGAGATCCCCACCTAGGTTATGGGCTTTTTTTTATCTCCAATAGCAACCAAAGGGATACCTATCTTTGGAACCCGCGGCCACCTACAACTTCTACCCCAGCGTATCTTCACGGCCGACTTACCGCCACTACTTCAGAACCTCCCTAACAAGGCGAATTGGACGAGACCATGAAATCTTTTGACAGTCTGTCCATCTCCGAGAAAGCGGGCACCAACGGCCTATCCGAACAGCCGGCAAATGTATCCCAGCCAACCGTGGTCTCATCATCGTCATCATCATCATCATAATCACCATCATCCTCACCCTCAACATCAACACCAGCATCACCATCCGTCACCACACCAGCCTCGACTAACCCCAACCCGACCTCTGCTATTGAACCTCCATCAATGGTCGTACCCGTTACAGACATCACCCACGAAACCATAACCACACTGCTCGGATCGGAACCTCCCAATACAGCCGATGTAACCACCACTCCAACACCCGAAGTACCCCCGCTCTCACCACCCAGCTGTACATCCACCGGTGATCAAAATGCGTTAGAAAGATGGGTGCGAGAACAGAATCAGAGTACCTCGGCCACTTCCAGCACCGCCATTACTGCGGATGGCATCTCCCTAGCCATAATAGAAGAGCTGATGCCCCATATCCTGGCCATACGCTCAACCCTAGCTGGCCGCAGGCGAGAAGTCATCGATCTACACAGCCTAGGTAAATACCGCCTACAGTTCAGAGCGTCAGGGGGAGTGACCATCAAGGCCCTACGACCGGTATCAAAAGGTCCAGGTAATGATTAACTTCAGCACTGCAACACCCCATTCACAACACCATAATCCACCAACAATACCGAAGGCACCAATAGACACGCACCACCCCAACCACAAATACACCGCGATCACCATAACATCATTACCACAACCATAGACAACCCGAAGAACAAATAACGGCAACCTACCATAACCGAGCAGCCATCTCCGACCCCGACGAAGGGACGGCGTGTAAGGACCAAAGTCGACCCTCGTTTTGGTCCCCACATTTATCTCTCAACATATCCCAGCCAGCGTATGTATATTCAAAATACGTCATATCATCTGTATATTTATATTTGCTGTATATTTATATTTGGTCTTCATTTATACATTCATATAAAATTCATGTATCCAATTCATTTATAATATATCCTCGTATATTTAAACTAAGTACCTACAGCATATTATAAATGAACATTTATAGTCATGTATTCTATTTATATTTTTATTATTATATTTATATTAATATTACGTTCATATATTATATGTGAATAATATAAAGGAATATTTACATTTCTATATTATATTTAGACCCCTTTATATTATTCATTTATACTACACACATATATATATTTATATTATTTTTCCTTATATGTATATTTCGTTCACCTACATTTATGTTTATCATTGTTTATAATTGCACCCGGTACTTACGGTATGATTATAATAGTTATATACAACGACTTCTAACACCACCATTGACAGTAAAGACTTCAACCAAGAGTTGTACGTCTTGTGTAAACCCAGTTGGTTGCATACATAAATTAACAACTAAGTGACGCTAACTAGACACGTCAGCTCCGTTCTAATTGGTCGGTAGAGTTAGTTGTATGTACGTATACATTCGCGTATGTTTATCACACCATGCTGTGACTATAAAAAGCCAAACAGCAAACAGAAAATGATCAGTCGTTTGGTAGATACCAAGGTAAGTTAGCTGGTTGGCAGCTTACAAATTAATTTAATTGTTAGGGGATACTTATATTGGGCTGATTGCATATACAGGAGGTGAAGTCGTATATGTAATTGGTTCAATATATTTAAAGGCAAGCATAGATTGTGAGTCGCTTGCGTGCATTCCCGCAGTAAAACTAAAGTTGGTACCTTCTGCAGTATCCCGGGTGGTACCTAAAATTTTTAAATACTCGTTGTCAAATTATTTATCATATAATAATAAATAAAGAGTTATACGGTTTATAACATTTACATGGCTGACGTGTTTCCTTTCTGTGGAATATCTATTCTGTTAACGACCCTGGACGAGACTGAGCTCACCCCGGCTAAAGGCAGTTTTGCGTCGTTACAGTATATGCAAAATTATATCGTCCACATCTTTTTGTTGAAAATAAATATCAGCGAGATCTATATAACAATACTTAGCCATTGTTCAAACTGTAATGAATAATAATTGTGGAAACATTATTATAAATACTCTTTCTTGCAATTATGTAGAATGCAATTTTTTATCTTTTATTACCACTTTTTGAAGCATAAACATCATGAGAAGGTTTCTGTTTGAAAAATCATGAAAATTGGTTTTATAGGTCACCATGATTTTCAAAGTAATGTTGCAATATTTCCCAGCGTTGTTCAAGCGTATACACAACCATATTCATTCAGCGGAAGGAAAAAACTAATTATCTGTCAAATCAGACATGAGCTAAGTGTTATCATTCACGAAATAATCACTAGTTGAAAAAAAAAACGTAAGATGGCGAACCCTTTACAACAATGTTAAGAGCATACACAGGGCTGGTCTTTTGTTTCATACGTTTTTCCATTATTCATTTACCTTAAGTTTGGCATATTAACTTTTTGTTGTGTTTACAAAATAGAGTTACCGAGTTCATCAATTAGTTTTTTCCTTTCAAAACAGTTCTACATAGTTATACAAAATTATTATTCTGCTTTATATACAAAATATCTGATTGCGATTACATATAATTTTTAATTATAATAATTAATAATAATTAATTTTTATAATTACTAAGGCATTACTATTGACATATATACAAAATTGCAGCTTTTAAATTTTCCATTCAATTCTAAGAAAATAATTACAAATTGGAATTCAGATATCCAATTATAAATTAGAAAATATGAATTGAATTTCAGAAAATCAGACTAAAATGTCGGAAAATAATAAAATAGTTTTGAAGACATCGATTGAATTTATAAAATATAAATTTTATTCTTTAAACACAAATTGAAGTTCAAAAAACACCAAATATGTTTACATTTAAAAAATCAACTGAAATTAAAAAAAATACTGCGATTCAGGAGACATTAATAGGATTTTAAGAAAAGAAAACATTAATTTAAATTCAATGAAGTTCAGAAAACCTCAAATGATATTTAAGAATTGCGAACATAAAAATTGTTACATAAATAAAGCGAAATTTGATGAGAATGTAATTTATATATTATTTTTCACAATTTTTTTGGGTGAAAGTTTGAAGTTTTTCAGAAAATAAAGATAACAAATTATGTTATTTCAAATTTTTGGGACATTTGGTTTGTTGCTTTAGGCATCCCTAATTTGAACCAGTGTTCATGATGACTTCAAAATTTTACATCATGGTATGCAAAGGAAAATATATTTTATTAACATGATTTTATTCAAAATCAAAGCAAATTGGTATCACTGGGTTAGTTTTTGTATTTTATTGTGTTATTTTGTGTTACCACAAAATCTAATAGTAAAAACTCCCTTTTAATATGTAAAAAAAAATAATTCTCTATGTTTTCCAAATATGGCAATATCTTAACAAAAAAATTGAGAGAGCTTTATACACCAACTCTTTAAATAAACAAAAATTATCTGTTAAGCGGATCAACGCAAAGATAATCTAAAAAATTTCATAAAAAACATCGAAGCAAAAAAACGCAGTGTAAGCAGATCTTAAATGTACTCGTTGGCAAGCACCTAACATAATATATATGTACATATGAGAAATAGTTTATCTGAATCATTAAATTGGAAGAAAACATAATTATTCAGAAAAAAATACAGAAAAAATTGTCTTCAAAGAAAATATACTGATTGACTTATGAAGAAACTACCACGTGGGATATCTCTATATTTTCGCTAAGGTTTGGCCCTAAATAAATAAAACCAAACAAAAGAAAACTAAAGGCAAACATGTTTATAAATATAAAAGTTAAGTTAGAAACAAAATCAACAACTGTCATTACTAATGAAGCCATCTCCGTAAATGAGGATAATAGCAACTTATTGAAGACATCAAGGTATGTAGTGGTTGTGAGCATGGTTTGATTTGTGACATGAATTCCATTTTGTTGGAATTATAAATTATGCCAATCCCCTAGCAACAGTACTAGAACACTACCCTGGAAAAATTTAAATTAAATATTGCAGGGAACAATATATTAAACCCCTGCACAAAAATTTCGGGGATCGATCAGGGAATAGACGTACAACATATAGCGAACCTCAAAGACTTAGATAAGATACCTGACATCGTCCGCTGTCTTAGGGAATTTTCAGGTAATAGTGCGGAATTTATCTCCTGGAAGAGAAGCGTTGAGAGAATTTTGAATGTCTACGAACCTGCAAAGGGAACCCCAAGATATTTTGCCATTCTCAGTGTCATAAGGAGCAAGATCATTGGAGCGGCTGATGCCTCACTTGAGTCCTACAATATCCCTTTGATTACATTATGCATTACATTATGCAGAAAAACGTGATCTTGGTACACTAGAGTATCAAATGACCACCCTTGTTCAGGGTAATAACACGTTCCAAGATTTCTACCAAGATGTGTATTCTCATTTGTCGTTAATTATAAATAACATTTCGTGCATGACTATCGGAAAAGAAGCCATGGACATCCTCATCCAAACTTATAGGGATAAACCTTTGGATACATTCATTCGTGGATTTAGGGGCGATCTTGCTAAATTATTGTGTATACGGGAACCAACAACTCTTCCACAAGCACTCCATTTATGTCTAAAATTGCAAAATCAAAATTTCCGTACGGAACACGCTTATGGAAAGAATATCAAAACTGCACAACATCCAAGGACCAATCAGAATTTTAAACCGCAATCTACCCACAGAGCTCCCAATATTTTTCCTCTTGTAATGCCTTTACCCCCAAGGACCCAATACATTTACCAACAGCATCAACCCCAATACTTGGACAATCATTTCCAACACCAACGATCTTATGATTAAAACCGACAATTCCCGACCCAAATTCAACGATATCGAAATGACAATATCACACATAATAATCCACCTCCTCGACTATTTGCTCCAAAACCACAACCAAGGCCTGTACCCATGGAAGTAGATCAGTCCATGCAAAATCGAGCTATTAACTACATGAATAGGCCTAGACAAGGTAATGATTTCGCAGGGAAAAGGCCACCAGAACAAAAATGTCAACAACACCAAAAGCTTCAACGAAATTTTCACATAGAAACTAATGACCAGAATATAAACGGTCAAGTTCGTATTAACGAAGATGAACAGGCCAACAGGCGATAACGTACGGTATTGAACGTGCGGTATTCAAGAATATATCACTGATGCGGATTATCAGTGTTACGAGGAAAAGTCAACTGAAATCCTTGAAACCGTTGACATTAATTTTTAGATTAGAAAGCTCGTCTTTGCCTTACTTTCAAGCCAAGATGAGCAGTGTAGAGATCCTTAAGATATTGGTGGACACGGGTTCTAATAAAAACTATATACATAATTCTCTCGTAAAATCTTTCCAACCAAATAAATTTAAATTCTATGCCAAATCCATTGGAGGTAAAAACTGCTGTAACCCACCATACATTTATAAATCTTTTCGAATTAAAAAACTCAAATATTAAATTCTTTTTACTACCCTTTTTAAAATCATTTCACGCTATATTAGGAAACGACACCTTAAAAAGTCTGTCAGCAGTTATTCACACTGCCGAGAATTATATGATCATAAGACACAATATCAGAGTACAACTAAAACAAGTTTCAAAATTGGTTAATACCATCCAAATAAGATCAGACCACATGACAGATGAACAAGAGTCCAAAACGAAGCAAATAATCCAAAAATACCCTAATCTATTCTCTGAACCGAATGAATCTCTTACGTACACAACGTCGGTCAAAGGTGAAATAAGAACCAATACCGATAAGCCAGTTTATTCTAAATGCTACCCATATTCTATGCACGTAAAAGATGAGGTTGAAAACCAGGTTCAAGGGTGGTATCAAAAAAATTAGATGCCTCCGGAAAAAGAAATACAGAATGGTAATTGATTACAGAAAATTGCACGCTGTAACAATCGCAGACCGATACATTTTCGAAATAAACGAGGTCCTCGCACAATTGGGAGAAAACAACTTCTTCTCAGTCCTGGACTTGAAAAGTGGCTTCCATCAAATTCCGCTAAGGAACGAAGATATAGAAAAAACTGCGTTTTCAGTGAAGAATGGAAAATATGAATTCACGCGTCGTGTTCGGCAGAAACGAAGAGGAACATCTGACAAACATGGAAAAAGTTTCCACACATTGGAACTTACGAACATGAAAGTTCAGCTCGACAAATGTGAATTTATGAAACCAGAAGTGGAATTTCTCGGCTTTCTCGTATCCACAAATGGAATACGAGCCAACCCAAAGAAAGTGGAAGCAATCGATAATTTTCCAACCCCAAAAACAATTAGAGATTTGAGATTCTTTCTTGGTATGGCAGGTTTTTATCGCCGTTTTATCAGGGATTATGCCAAACTGGCAAAACCCTTAATGGCGCTTTTAAGAGGGGAGGAAGGATGAAGGTCCAAATTCATGTCCAGCAGGGTATCAGTAACCCTGGATAAAGATGCTTTGGAGGCGCTCGATAAAATAAAGAAAACTCTCGTATCAGAAGATATAATGTTAGCTTACCCTAATTTCAAAAAAGGGTTCCGACTCAGAACAGATGCATCTAATTATGCTATTGGGGCTGTGTTAGAACAAGATGGTAGGCCCATCACTTTTATCTCACGGAGTCGTAATAAAGATGAGGAACACTACGCCACAAACGAGAAGGAAATGTTGGCGATTGTTTGGGCTCTAAAGTGTCTAATAGACTATTTGTACGGAGCAGCAGCTGTTAAAATATTCACGGATCATCAGCCCCTAACACATACTTTAAATAACGGGAATTCCAATAGTAAATTAAGAAGATGGAAAGCAACGAATTGCTGTATAAAACTGAAAATGAAAATACAGTGATAGATGCATTATCTAGAGCACCACAACAAACTCCTGGACTTTACCAAAGTTCTCCTCGGTACCTAATTCAACATACAAGTGCTCCTATAAATGCATCCAAAAACCAGCTTATTATTAATACAAGTGAAGTAAAATGGTACGAATTTCAAATTGTTTTCCCTACATATCATAGACATATCATATTAGAACCGAGACTTGATGATAGAAGTTTGGAAGAAATCTTTAAAAAATACTTAAACCCATCAGTCACCAATTGTATTACAACCACTGACGAAATATTGGGAAGGGCACAGGAAATATATTCTTATGGTTTCCACAAATACAAAGTACTTTACACAAGGAAAATGGTCGCAGACATCTCCAAAGAATTGAACCAAGAATTGCAAATTATTAACGAACATAATAGGACTCATAGAAATGCGGACGAAAACAAAGCTCAACTTCTCGAGAAATATTACTTCCCACAGATGATTGCGAAAGTGAAGAGAGTCACAATGGCGTGCAAAATTTGTGAGGAAAACAAATACGATCGACACCCTAATAATATTTCTTTACAGGAAACCCCTATTCCCCATTATCCCAGTCAAATAGTGCGCATCTATATTTACATAACTGAGAAAATCTCTGTTTTAACAGCAATCGATAAATTAACAAAATACACTCAAGCAAAGATCCTGAAGTCATGAGCTACAGAAGACATAAAACAGCCATTAAGGGAAATTCTGTTAAATTTTGGCATGCCTGAAACGATAGTAATGGACAATGAGAAATTATTTAATCCTAAAGCCATAATATTTATGTTGGAGAACCAATTTAATGTTAAAGTGTTCAGGATTCCACCATATGCCAGCACAGTCAACGGGCAAATCGAAAGGTTTCATTCCACCTTGTCGGAAATTTGAGATGCCTGACATTTGCTGGAACCCAAAAGGATTTGCGTGAGCTTCTAGATAAGTCCATCTACGAATGCAATAACACAATCCACTTAATGCTGAGCAGGAAACCGTTTGAAGCATTCTTTGGAAAGAAATCGTACAAAAATGCCGCTGAACGTGAAAAAGATAGAGTTCAGATGATCGATGATCTCAAGTAGAAACAACTATCTGATCTTGATTACCATAACCAGAATAGAAAGGAACCAACAATTTACAAAGTAGGAGATGTGATCTATGTCAGACAGAATAAAAGAATAGGTACTAAATTGTCAAAGAATTACAAAGCAGAGGTAGTCACACAAACAACATGTGCAGCTAAGGTGATCTAATATTTTTTTTATATATTTTTTTCTATAATTTTTAGGACTATTTTGTTGCCTCTTGCTCAGGGCGAGGTAAAAAATATTGGATTATACCAATTCACTGATAGTGGCAATTGACACCGGTATTGCCAAACTTCAAACAGGTTCGATAAAATTAATATATGTATATTGTAGAACTCGATAATTACCAGACGTTCATTAATGCTCTCGAAGAGACACTAAGAGCAAAAATCTATACATCCCATCCCCTACATCCTTTCCTCACCCATGAAATATTCCAGTTACAAAATAAATTAAATGCATTAAAACCTAGATCTAAGAGATTCCTAAATTTCTTTGGTTCGGCGTGGAAATGGATTGCCGGTAATCCTGACCATGACGATTTTGAGATTATACAAAATAAGATGAATAATGTTCTTAGAAATAATAATAAACAAGTTATTGTAAAAAAGTTATCATTACACAGAATGAATGAATTAACACTAAAAATTAATCAAATAATAAAAGTCTTCCAAGAGGACGAACGAATTAACGAATTCGGAGATAATAAAATTAAAATACAAATTAGAAATTATAAAAGACGAAATAGTAAACCTACAATATCCTATACATTGGGTTAAAGTAGGTGTTATAAATTCGTTCATTCTGTTTCATGATGAAATGGAAGTAGTAAGAAAATTATTTGAAAATGAAAATATCCCTTATTGGATCCAGAGGAAATCTTAGAATTTAGTGAAATGAGAATAGCTTCCAATGGAAGTTATTTAATCTATATTGTAGGTATCCCAACAATATGTAAAGAATCTTTTAGTAGAACCTGTTGTTTAAGTTAATATTTTCTTTGTACTTTTCCGCTTTTGAGTCGATTAGACATTTTTGGGTTAATTCTGGGTTAAAATCTATGAAACTCCTTTTTTTTATACATCGTTGAAAGGAGTGTTTACATAGATTTTAACTTTTTATTTTTTAACTTTTAAAATCAGTCGTTTTTGGTACCTTCGTACACATAAATACCATCCGTTGTGCATATTTTAAAAAAGGTAATACATCTTGTATGTAAAAATAAAATAGAGATTTTATTTTCTCTTCATAAAAATCTTAAATTCTATTGTGTTTTATTTTTATATCTTTTTGCTACATACGCAAACATTTGGTCCTTCGAACCGGATCCTGAAGAAAAGTTTGGAAAATTTTGGAAATTTTTTAATTAAAACATTCTAACAGCCTTCATCGTGACAACACCAGCAAAAACCTGCAAAAACCACCCTTCGCTGCAACTACAATTAACATAAAATTTAAACTAAAGGTGCGTATACTTCAGTTTGTTTTTTTTTATGTGTGAGCTAAACAAAAAATTTAAAAAACTAATTTAAAAATAAAAAAGTCATCATTATTAAGATTCCAATTTTTTCGTACTTTTCGTTTTACAACCCTACGCGTTACATTACATTACGTGTATATTCGTTACGTGGACGGTGATATTAATTATAGCGTGTTTGTTTTAATCGAAAGAAAAACAAAAAGCCGTCGAGATTTTTAAAAAGTGTTTAGTGCAAATAATAATAAGTTAAACAGACATACATACATACATTGCAATAAGAATATTAATAATAAGAATAATATAGATCAGTTTCATCTTGTATATAAAAATAAAATAGAGATTTTATTTTCTCTCCATAAAACACCTTAAATTATATTGTGTTTTATTTTTATATATTTTTTGCTACTTACGCAAACATTTGATCCTTCGAGCCGGATCCTGCAGAAAAGTTTGGAGAATTTTGAAAATTTTTTATTAAAACGTTCCCATAGCCTTCGTCTTGGAAATACCAGCAAAACCAGAAAAACAACCCTTCGCTGAACAACAATAAATTAAAAAGATGCGTATAGTTCAGTTTTTTTTATGTGTGAACTCATCAAAAAACAAAAAATTTTAAAAATTTTAAAGAAGTGTATAATAACAATTAATTTAACAATAAAAAAGGTCCATCGTTATTAAACTACTATTTTTAATACTTTTCGTTTTACAACCCTACGCATTACGGTACATTATGTGTATATTCGTTACGTGGACGGTGATACTAATTATATCGTGTTTGTTTTAATCGAAAGAAAAAGAAAAAGCCGTCGCACAGTGGACCATATTTTGAGAAGGCGGCCAAAATCATTTTTTTTTTTTTTGTTACCGATTTTAAAGTTATGTTTGAAAGTAAATACTGGTAAACCTCGGGAGCCAAAAAATTGCCACTGTATCTCAACTATATCACAGCGAACAGGGTCGTCGAAAATGGGCTTTCTCAGTATTTTGCTAAAATTAAAAATTTATTTATAAATTTTTATTTTTGAATGACTGTAACTTTTTTGATTTAAAAGATTTTGAAGTGAAATAAATTTTGTATAATTTTGTGGCTTCCATACTATTAATGCTAAAAATGTAAAATCACTGAGTTATTCCGAAATTAAAAAAAAATTTTTTTTTTAAAAAGGTCCAAATTTTCCGAAAATCTCCTACTTAATAGAGCATAACTCCTGCCAGTCAAAAGAAGTCAGAAAAAATCTTGCACCCTTCTATAGTCCGAACCCTCCCCTATACTCCTGTACTCCATTATATACCCACCAGTTTCCGCCCGTGTGCACCAGAACAATTTTTCTGACCCAAAGTTAGATATTTTCTGCAAAATTTATGAATACAAAAGTTGTCCACTATGTGGTTAGGATATATTAAGTTTGGGGTGATGTTTGTAACTGCCAAAAATATTGGACCTTTATCCATCTTTTATTATACCGATCGACTCAAAAACACTTTCTGAGTCGATTAAACGATGTCCGTCTGTCCGTCTGAGTGTTATGAATACAAAAGTTGGTCGTACCGGGGCACCGCGGTGTATTTTTTTTGCGTGTCGGTAGAGTTGTCAGGAGTTGTTATATACTTATAAAAAAGGGTTGAGATATAATGCGATTAATTGTTACAGGTACATTTACATAGGTAATTTTCAAAAACATTAATAGTCTGAATTAGAGTTATATAGTTTAAATACCTGACAAAATGGGAAACAATTTAAATAACAGGTAAATGGTAAAAAAAAACTATTGCGACATAGCCCTTTAAGATATGAGCAGGTATGCTTCACCTTTTAAAAGGGGTTAGGGTGTGGGTTTTTTATGCTTCTAAAAGTGGTAATAAAAGATAAAAAATTTTATTTTACAAGAAAGAGTATTTATAATAATGTTTCCACAATTATTATTCATTACAATTTGTGCAATGGCTAAGTACTGTTACAGAGATCTTGCGGATATTTATTTTCAACGAAATGATGTAGACGATGTAATTTTGCACATAGTGAGCAACGACTTCTTTAAGAATTGTAACCTAGAAGATATTGAAATGCACAAAGGAAAAATTACTAATTTTGCATCGAATTTGAAAAGACGGTACATTGAATGCTCTCATAGCAAGGCAAAGATGTACAAACGTTACCAAGACTGGCTAATAAAGGAACTTATTTTTGAGAGTGCATCTATAACTGCTAACGAAAGTGGAAAAAAGGGTCGACCAGCAAAACCAATTGACGGATGTAGTTAAAGATCTCGAAGGCGCAAGCTGGAGAATAGCAATGAAGAAATTTCTCAAAATATTATTAAGGATTCATTTTTGCACCAAATTCAGCCAACCCAAAATAAAAAAAACAAATTGAAATAATTGGAAAAATAGAAGCGAGCCCAAGGCGCACAAAGAGGATTTTGAAAAGCATTCCTACACAATTGAAGATAAGAAATTTACGCCGGAAGAAGAGTTCGCCCTATTTTGGATTTAAAATTGACCAAAAATCAATATAAGGAATTGCGAAAGCGAACCAATGAAAAGATTTGTGGGATTTTTCCAGAGTATCGAGATTTAGTTTCCGCCAAAAAAGAATGCTTACCTTCACAATCTGCTACTAGTGTCACTTCAACATCAGCAGAAATAAAATTGCAAGATCTCCTTGAACATACTGCAGAACGATTTCTAAATACGCTTGATACTGATCATTTAAAAAAAATTGGTAATGGCAGCATTACTTTAATTTGTAAATGGGGATGTGATGGATCCTCTGGTCAGAAACAATACAAGCAATTTAATGCCGAAATTTCATCAGATGCTTATTTATTTATGGTATCTTTCGTTCCATTGTGCTTAACAAAAAGGTATAGCGTCTTAGAGCCGTCAACTAGTAGAGCAACAGAAATTGATGTATGGAAAAATGAAATTCCTTCTTCAGCAAAGTATTGCAGACCAATAAAATTTGCATTCAAAAAGGAAACCAAAGATGCCATAACTGAAGAAGTTCAAAAAATAAAAGATCAAATGAAGGAACTTCAACCAGTAATATTTAAATTTGATGACCAAGACATTGAAGTACATTTTAAAATGTGTCTCACAATGATTGATGGAAAGGTTGCACAAGCTTTAACTGGAACAAAGTCAACGTCAAGCTGCATTATATGCCAAAATACATCAAGTCAATTAAGCCAACCCCCACCAGAAGACGATAGTTTTAAGGAAGCCTACGAATTTGGAATGTCCCCTCTTCATACTAGAATACGTTTCATGGAGCATATTCTTAAATTGGGTTATGATTTGGAATTTGGTCCGTTAGGCGAGACAGTGAG
This sequence comes from Cordilura impudica, assembly GCA_963682025.1. Classification (NCBI taxonomy): domain Eukaryota; kingdom Metazoa; phylum Arthropoda; class Insecta; order Diptera; family Scathophagidae; genus Cordilura; species Cordilura impudica. The sequence goes on along the minus strand of OY821518.1, from coordinate 166,070,624 downwards.
AAAAAACAAAGAAAATGAAGAAAAAAGAAAGCAAAAAAAAAAACAAATTCAACAAAAATATCTACAGCTAGGCCTCGTAATCGTCCAACCAAAACAAAGGGAAGGAAACACAAATGATGGAAATACTGCAAGGAGATTTTTTTTCGGATCCGGAAACTGCAGCATCTATCACAGGTATAGATCATGAATTAATAAGACGATTCAAAATCATATTACAAGTTCTAGCATGCAGCAGAAAGATAAATGCACACAAATTTGGAGAGTACGCCAATAAAGCAGCTATACTTTATAATGTATAGCTGCTTTATCATAAAATTTTGTACCATGGGGAACAAATAATTCAAAACAATATGCTACCAATAGGAGATCTATCTGAAGAAGTGCAATAAAAAAGGAACAAAGACTACAGATTCTTTCGCGAGCACAACACAAGCAAAATGTCCAGATGTTGTACTAATGAAGACCTTATCACTATTTTGTTGTGCACTTCAGATCCCTATATGTCCAACATTTGTCAAAAATGGAAAACTACCTCTATTGAATTAGACGAAGAAGCTAAACTACTTCTAGAAGGTGAAAATCAAGGCTATTTAGATGAAATTTTTACTAAAATTGGTTGATTTAAAGTACTTTTTCATTACACTAACAATAAGTTACACTTTTTTTTATATAGCTACAAAATTTTCTTGATTTAAAAATTTATATATTTTGTAAATTTACAATAAAAATTGTTATATTTCATAAATTTACCATAAAAATTGATATAGAAATATTTTGTTGTGAAACATGGTTTCACACGTATAGGGTGTAGATTACAATTGTACAAGAATAGTATAAGATCCGTTTAAATTTGATATAGAGAATATAATAACGTGTATAAAAATAATAATTATAGTAATAATAATAATAATAACAATAATAGTAATAGTAATAATAATAATAATAATATTAGAATAAAATATAACATAACAGAAACAATAATAATACCGCAAACAACCATAACTGAAATATAAATTCATTTAATTAATAACGATCGATTTTTCTCGAGCGTAATTATTAAATGTTTTCTTTCAAGAAACATACATACAACCCAATTTAGCATGGTAACGTACATTGGCTCATTTGCTTATGTTTGAATTTTTTGTCACCTTCAATGTGGAGCAATACGATATTGTTCCGCATTGACAGGTGTTGTGCTGTTTATTTTTTTCGGTTACCATGCGTTGGTTTGTATTCTTTTTTTTTAGAGTTTTTTTTTGTATCGCAATTTTCTGTTATTGCAATTTTTAGCAATAACATTGACTTAATTTTCTTTTCCGCGTATATTAAATGTTAACGTATGTCTTTTTGTTTTTCCCACGGTATTTGCGATATTATTATTTGTTTTCTTTTTGTTATTGATTAGTTAACTATTTAAGTATGCCATGGCCATGAACTGCATTGCGTTATGGTCAATGTTTGTTTTTTTTTTCATTCTATATTATTGCTGATATTTTATTTCTTTGTTACTTTGTATGTTTGTTTATTTTCTTTCAATTAATTTAATTTTCATAAGTTAATATTAAGATTTTTGTATAAATAAAGAAGAAACAGTGCATAACGGCAGCAGATGAAAACTAGAGGCCGCACTGTTTGGTACGGAATCTGGTTTTGTTTATTTTTTTTATTTTTCCACAGCTACATTGACGCCGTTTGGGCGTCGATTGACAGCGCTTGCCAGCGCTAAAACAGAATAGGCAAAGCCGGGTTTTTTTTGTTTGTTTAGTTTCAGCTCCTTTAGGAGCAAAACATTAATGGCGCAGCCGGTCTTCGGACCAAAAATCGTTCCTTGTTTTATTAATTATTTGTTTTTTTTTTTTTATCAGGTGTAGGGAGTTAGTTGTGAGGATATAACGCCAACATTATTGGTTAACATTAAAATCGTTCGTTGTTAGGATAATTAATTATTTGTTTTATTGTACTATTTACCAGGTGTAGGTAGTTAATTGTGTTAGGTTGTTTTATTTATTTTAGTTTTTCGGGTCAATTAATGTTTAGATTATTGCATTCGTTTGGAGATTAATAATTTTTTTTTTTTTTTTTTTTTTTTTTTGTTTTTGTGTGTTTAGTTTGTTACTACTTTATTGTTTTCGGATTTTTTTTTTTTAGTTTTTCGAAATGTGCAGTTAATTTTCATTGATTGTTTTATATATTGTTTTAGAGGATATTGCATGCGTTTTAATTTTTGCGTGTATTTTAATTTAGTTTTGATTTATCAGATAGTTAGTTTTCACTGGGAAATATTGAATGTATTTTGTAGAGTATTAAATATATATATTTTTTTTGTTTTGTTTCTTTAACAAATTTGGGATCGTCTTTAATTTGGATTTTGTTCATTTTTTTTTTATGTTTAGTCAGGGAATGGTCTTAAAGTTGGTTTTTATTTTTATTGCGTAATTTTATCAAATATATTATATTAAATATGGGTTGCGAGTAGGGTTTGAATATTTATGAGTTTGAATATTTATTGGTTTTTATTTTTTTTTTTGCAATATATTTAATTGAGTTTTAATTTTATTGGGATTTTGATTTTAATTATGAATATGTTTGTTCGAAAGCACATCATTTTTATGTAAGTGGTCTGATTGTTTTTTTAATTATTTGTGAAAATCAAGTTATTGATGAATTTCCGTTATTTTTAAATTACAGATGAATGTTTAATTATAGGTTGGTTGTTACTCTCAGATTTTAT